>VDFB02056351.1:20461258-20472498 GCA_007258455.2 Sequoia sempervirens
AGTCAGTTTGGTTGTACGAGTTGTAGAACAAGATTTATTTATGCCCTTACAAGTAGATTTCAGCCTCCAACCGAACTCCAACGTTGATTTTCATGCGAAAAAAAGCCATGAGACCATAGCTTGTTGCTTGCTATTGTGCTTTGATTAATTTTTTCCAAGCATCCATAGCTTGTTCAAAATCACTTGTTTTAGGCTTTTAGCCATAGCAGTAGTGAACTATTTGATAAAACACTTTGGTAGACATGTATGAAAAATGTGGTAGCATAGACAAACTTTTGAAAAAAATGCCTCAAAGAGATGAGGTCTCATGGTGATGGAATTCCATGAGAATCAAAATTGCTTTTGATTGTCAAGGAATTCCATCACCATGAGACCTCATTTCTTTGAGGCATTTCTTCAAACAATTCTATAGATATAGAATTATCTTTGATTAATAATGCATACTCGATTCTGACTTAGTAACACCAGTTCTTCTTTAATCATCCTCTTTACTAAGTATTTAATTAAATAATCCTTATTTGATTAAATTCATCAGATTCCTCTTTTAATTGAATAAACCAATCTTTATTTAATTAAATCATTATATTCTCCCCTTTAATTAAATAAATCAATTTTATTTAATTAATCTCCTAAAGTCATCTCTTTAATTAAATAAATCAATTTTATTTAATTAATCTTCTAAAGTTCTCCATTTAATTGAATAGATCAAATTTATTTAATTAAATCACTAATGTTCTTCTCATTTAATTTAAATAAATCCAAATATTTAAGTTAAATGTCACATTCAACTAATCTCCCTCTTAATTAATCAAATCATGATTAATGCTAATCTTAATCCTCAAATCCTCTAGCTTTTGCAACTTGCACAATAAATCAATTTATTTGATATATTATTTCTTCTATTTTCATTCAAAATGACATCTTTATGGAATATACTTCAAATTTGAAATCTCCCCCCAAAAGGGACTTGTCCTCCAACATGGCATTAACTCCTCTTACATTGTCTCTTACATGTCTCCAACTTGGCATTTAAGACACTTTCTTCTTCCTCAACAAGCCAACTTTCAAATTTTCAAATTTCCACCTAATATCATTTATGGGCACAATGACCAAAATGTGCTCATTCCTTCCTCCATTGACAGGTTGACAAGTGACATCTTGCCATTGGTTTGTCTTTTGTCCCACATTCTTCCATTCTTCTCATTTCTCCATCATTCTTTCCTATAAATAGAGCATCTCTCTATTGATTTGGGATCCACAATCTTATGCACAAGTTCATTATTGTCATTTGAATTCATAGAATTTTCAATGCATTCTCATCATTTAACTTATCAAGGGTTAGGAAAGGGCTACTTTCCATATCAAAGTAGCACCAATCCACTATGGAATAGAGGGATTTCATTTTACACAAGGGACTTGCAACATTGAAACATAAGAAACAATCATTGAAGAATCTTGGAGTTGAAGAGAATTGAGCATTGAATTTGAAGTTGACAAATCATTTTTAAATTCTTAGAGCTTCCATTTTCTGCTTTAGGCTAACTCACTTCTTTTTGGACTCTAAAAAGAACATTATGAAATTTTTCCTTTTGTTACAAAGGGTTAAAAAGAACATTAGACACTTACTAAATTTCAATTTGGGTTCTAAAAATTTGACAAACAAATCTCACACTTCAAAGTTGGTGCTTAAAAAGAACTCAATTTTGCTTTTGGAAATTAAAATGAACATGTGCATTTGGTGTTTTATAATCCTTTTCACAAAGTAATGTCATTTAAAAAAGGCGTATGCACTTCTCTCACACTTCATGGTGATCTTGAGAATCAAAAGTCTTTTTGTGATATTAAATTGTAAAAAAGATTGCCTCCATATTTCTATTTGGGTTTAAAATTGAACAAAATATTGCGAGTGTGAGTGGAGTATATCATGTGTGTTCTCTTTTTTTCATGTAAAAAAAGATTGATCAAACTACGGATGTGCTTTCTCACTTTTGTTTACCCTTAGAGGGTCTGCCTAGTGGGAAAAAGTAATCACCCCAGGGAACGACCCAACCGGGAACACGCTAGCCAAGTGACTTCCACCTAGTATATAAGTGTGGGTACTTGAGGAAAGTTCAAGTATCACGAGGATTGTTCCGACAAGAAGGGAAAAAATGGTCTCTTTCCGTATGGATGATTCCCCACGAACGAAATGCCTATACTAGAACCTTTTGTTTAGAAGTCCAAATCCTTATCTATTTGTTGGTGCAAGAACGGTCGTTTTGAAGCCGCCCCACATTTTTGCAGTTCTTGGTAGAAATGAGAAGTATGTCATGGGAGTTTCATGAGTACTAAAGCTTGGCTAACCCATAGAAGTGATTGTTGTGGAGGGGATCCAGTGTGGTCAAGCTTTTAATCATCCGCCAAGAATAAGCGTAGCTGGATATATCTAAGTGGGGATTCAACAAATATTGCCTCTTCAATATCCATAGGGTTGTTCATTTTCTTGGAATCAAAACACTTTGCTTGGATCTTAAACATTAGAAAACAAACATTCAAACACGATCATCAAATTTCAAACCCTTTAGAGGAAGAAAATACCTTTGACAAAATTCAAGTGCTATTGTTTTCCCTAGGGATTCTATCCTTAGAGGCTTCTAAGAATTTTAATTTACATCACAATGTACTCTCACTAAAGTCAACAATAGGAAACTTTTTCCTTTATTTCCTTGATTTGCACATAATGGACTTTGTGGGATGAGAAGAAGTTGGGACATTGGACATCTAGTTTGAAAACCTAATCAAGAATTGTTTGTGGTAAAAAATGACTCATTAAGAAAAGATAAGAAACAATTGGACCCCACACATCTACTCTTTCAAATGATTTCCCGAAAGATCAAAATTTGAAAACCAAATTCCAAAGGTCTTAGTCAAAAATCTCGCAAGAAAATGTTTTCTATGCTTTACGAATTTAGAGAAAGATTAACCTTTAACTTTTACAAACGTGCATCAAGGAACAATCTAAATTTGTATTCATTTTACTATTGTCAAAATCCAAGTCTCTTTCAAAGGTTTGAGTATCTCACATAGGAACTATTAGCATGTTCTTCAACACCTTGGTCTAGTAAACAAAGTCTCTCTAAGTCTCTTAGGATCAAAATCAAAACCTTCATCCATCCTTCAAACATCAAATCAAAATTCACCTCACAAACAACTCTTGGAAATATTGAAAAAATCCTTTGTGCTAAACTTTGGGAAAATCCATTGGAATCAAAATCCAAATCATCTTGTTTGACTAGGTGTGTGTAGATGAATCCTTCTTTACACACTTAGTTAAAAAATAATCTTGTGGAAAAATTTACTCTAGGACAACATCCAACCTCTTAGAGTTTACGAGTTCATTATCCAAACCAAATCCAATCAAAATCAAAATAAAATCAAATAAAGATCCAAAATCAAATTAAACATCAAAACCAAAGTCCTAAAGTTTAGTATCCTCTTCAAGGTTTCCTAAGGGTTCCAATCATTCACCAATCATCCATCTTTCACTATTTTCATCACTATCCTTTGATCCTCAATATCTTAGACTTTATTTTTTGTACCTAAAGTTTAGATCAATCCAAAGAATTAAAGGTTCACCTCCCATTCCTGAAAAGTGATTCTCATTTTATGGTCCAAACTATATCTCAACACAAGAAGAACATGGAAATGCACAAAGAAACATCTAGTTTGAGTGACTTGAGTCAAACTGCTCCCAAAATGAATCCCATTGGAACTAGCAATCCCATGCTCAATCTTCCTCCACTTCCACAAGATCATCAAGAGGAAGGTGACCAAGTGGAGGACATCACCAACAATGTTTTAGGGATGACTCAAGACGAGATTTTGAAATGGTCCAAAATCCCGAGACACAAAATTGTGAATGCCATGATGAAACTCAATACCTCCCAATACATGCTTGAATTGGAAAAAGAAGGGGCTAAACTCCCTTCTAATTTTGATGTAATCACTATTGTGGAGAAGCCTCTTGGGATCATGTTGTCGGTTTCATTCACACCTTCATTCCAAAGCATCACTTAGACCATCCCCCAAATCACATCATCCATTGCTCCAACTCAACCTATTGTCAACTAGGGGAGCTCATTGCTTCATCTACTACAAACACACCCCCTTGTAAACAACCAAGATTTGGATGTGAACACTATCTTGGGTCAATCCATCCCATTGAACCCTCTACACCCATATGTTCCACTCACCTTTCATGACCCCAATGACCCATCCTCTTTTCACGCAACACTGACATATCCTCTAAACATACAAACCTCTCTCCATATGATTTCACAAGGAGAAGGTGGGTTATTTGGATAAGGGGGCATCTTTGATCCCTCATCATCATCATTTCCTCAAGGGAATACAACCCCTATCTTTCCACCACTTCCACTTTTTCCATTAACATTCACACCACTTCTCAGTTTAGGGAAACCCCCTTTACCACCCATCAATCAAAAAAATATGAACAATCCCCCAATCATAAATCAAAACATCATACCCAATCCTCTAATATTTCCATCGATATCACAACAATAGGTGGAAACCATCTAAGCAACACAAGAAATCATGGAACCACCCATAAACACGGGCTCTCAAGGACCAAGCATACCAATTACACCGTCTGCTACACAAATTCCTATCATCAATACAACAACAGCCCTCATCACAACAATAAACACCATTCTGAATTTTCCACCACCAACACAACCAAGACCAAATATGGTCAATCAATATAGCATCACGTTGCAAGCAACACAACATGCCTATCAAAAGGGATTTCAACAATTCCGCGCAACAAAGCACAAAACACATAAGTCGCATCAAATAGCTACTCTCAAAGAAGTTTCAGTAGCTCAAGGAACACAACAAGTGCAGCAGCCCAAGTCGCGACAACAAGCGCAACAAGCAATAAAGCACAACAAGCTGCTCAAGCTCAAGCCTTATTACAACAACAAGCCACCCGCTATGCAAGCAGCCTCAAGAATCTCGCGTCGCATAAGTTTCCCAACAAGTGCAAGTTCATGCTCAAGCCGCTAAAGCCCACAATTAAGTGTAGAAAGTGCTACTGCTTTCCAATACCAGGAACAACTACCAGTAGCCCAACAACAAGCATATTAGCAAGCCCTACAATAGTACCAAGAACAGCAAGAAGCAACCCAATTGCTAGCCCAACAACAAGCATTGTTGGTGCAACAATAAGCATTGTTGGTGCAGCAATAACAAGACCAACAACAAGATTTGTTGGCACAACAACAAATATAGGCATATTAGCAAGCCTTGATCACACAACAAAGCTTGCAACAAGCTCCCACCAACATACCCAACACCCACCCATCACTCAAACATCTCTAATTCACTTCAAAAACATGTTCACCCTACTCCTAACTGGCAGATGACATGACGTTATCGAATCAAATTGTTCGCGAACAAAAAGTGCTTGACTTCCAATCGTGGAAAAACAACAAAGACAATTCACAAGAAACTTGTGTCCCTATCCTTTCGGTAAAAGATTCTTGCGGTAATGGTACCATTCTGTAAAGGGGTTTGAAATCCCTAAATTCACAAATATTGTGGGATGGGAAATCTTGAAGATCACATTAGGGAGTTCCAAGTACATTGCATGGAGGTCGTGTATGACGATACATATTTGATGTGACTATTCCCTTGAAGTTTGGTTGGCCCTGCCATGGAGTGGCTCTCTCACTTACCTCCTGGCATCAAAAAGTTCCAAGAGATTATAGACACATTCATAAAAAGCTACACATTCAATATAGGTATGGATGTGAGTCTAGAGGAACTATCTGCTCTTAAACAAGCTAAGGGGGAATCATTCGCTTCCTTCTTGCAACGATGGTGATCCAAGGCCAACATGAGCAAATGGGCCATGCCAAAAGAACAAGTTTTCACCATCATTTCCAATCTTGAGAAAACCTTGGCATTTCGTCTTAAGATGGAATGTATCACCACATACCTAATTATTTGATCCCTTAAGCATGCCAACATCAACATGAGCCCTTATTGCACAAGGGGGATTTCACCTTATGTACCCGTAATGATCAAGATAGTCACCATCCACTAGCTATTAATGAGAAACCTTGTATGTGGGTGAAGAAAAAAAATGTCAGCAATGATGGTGTGGTGGATGCCAAGGTCATAATCAATGCTCCAAAACAAAATACCCAAACATACCAACAACCGCAAGGCAACAATCAAAACAACACACAAGACAATGCGATATCACAACAACCACCCAACAACCAAATCAAAAATCTAAACAATCAAGGGGGACCACCACCATGAAACAAATATGCCCCCAAGCGAAGATACACAACCCTTGGGGAACCAATTGAATTAGTCATGAAGAAATTGATAAACAAAAATCTCATCAAAATTCCCACTTATGAAAACTATCGAACCCCAAGTGAACCTTCAATTGATGGCACAATGAAACCACCTTTGTGATTTTCTACAAAATCAAAGGGCTACACAGCTTCTACTGCATGAGGTTGAAAACTCGATCCAAGACCTCATCAATGACAAGGTCATAAATGTTGAACAACCAGCTAGAAATCAGGACTGAAAAATATGCATGAATCCGATGTCGGATCATAACAAAGGGAACAACCATGGAAAGACTAAGTATGCCAGTGTGAACCATGTGTACGATCATGTTGTTGCATCCCTAGATGAGTGGGTCGTCGCTAACATCAAGGAGCCAAAGTCGACAGGGAGTCACCACATGTGGTGGCAAGTGACCATTGCTGGGTCATCACAACCACCTAGAGCATCCACCGCAAATCTAAAATTTGTTCCTAATGGTTATAATGTCCTAGATGAGCTGAAAAGAACCCATGCTCAAATATCCATCATGGAGTTGCTGAAGATATCGCCCGCACATAGAAAAATCCTAGAGGAAGCATTGGCTTCATCCATTGTCTCTGTGGATCTTGATGTTGGACAATTCCAAGCTATAGTCAGGCACATCACCACCCCAAGTCTCCTAACATTCTCAGATCAGTACTTTCCCACCCAACCATCTCACAATCATGCACTCCACCTTGAAGTCCTGGTTCATAAAAGCAAAGTCAAAAGAGTCTTGGTGGATGGGGGTGTGGGTCTAAACACTTGTTCCCTGAAATTAATAAAGAATTTGGGATTCTCAGAGGATGCCATTGAAAAGGGTAAAGGCATCACAATCAGAGCATATGATGATTAGGAAAGAGTGTCTGGGGGCACTATTCAACTCCCTATTCAAGTAGGGCTCACCATTATGGAAACCACATGCTAGGTCCTTGACCTTGATTTGTCTTATAACATTCTCCTAGGGCATCCATGGATCCATGGGATGAAAGTAGTCGCTTCCACCTTCCATCAGTGTGTCAAATTACCATATCAAAATCAAGAGGTCATGATCCATGGTGATCTCAAACCCTTTGCCTACTGCAAGAGCCTAGAAGAAAAATACTATAAAATCTCTCAAGTCCCAAAAAGAGCTGCATTAGAGCCCACAACTCCATATGTAGACCCAACTACATTAGCCTTCACTTCTGAGATAAAGACACCTGCCATCCCTGATATATCTAAAATCAAGGTCATTATCCAAGACAACGGGTGTGGGGATTATAGAATGAAGAAAATTTCCTTCATCATAGGAGAGTTACCTCAATCTCCTAGGACTCATGGGCAACCCCAACCAACTGAAACATCATCTCATACCTTCAAAGCAGACCCCTCTAGATTCAGAAGCTTGGGGGATCTAAGTTGAGAAATAGTTTATGAAAGAGACATATCCAGTCTCCTATATCAAGATGAAAGGCTAGTTCCTGATCTTCTAATGGATGAGAGCAACAAAGGACTACAAATGATGCTCAGTATGGGATATGACAGAAACAAGAAACTCGGGAAAAATGACAACGACCTGTTTGAACCCTTTGTCATTGAGAAGCATATAATAAATCTTGGCCTCAGATGCACCCCTCTGAAGGTAACCATACTTGGCAAGGGTGCCTCGGTTAAGAAGGTAAAAAATCCCCCTCAACAATCAACATCTTCCCTTCAATTACCAGTATCCACAAGTCGAGTCATAGATAAATTTACCTTTGACATAACTGATGTGTGTAGTAGTGATGAGGATCCTATAACAGACTTGCCTATGCTTTTCAAAGATTCCTCCTTGCTCATGACTAGTACCTTGTATTTTGAGACCAATGACCATCAAACCCATGAAATAAACCTAGTCTATTCCTAGCTCATCGATTACAACCAACGAGGACCGCCAATTTTGGACACTTTCAAAAATGATGAGGCACTCTCAGAATTCATGGGATTGCAAGATGTGATACCATACGGAGATCACAAGGCTAGGTTGAACATCACATTGGACACACATGCCTATTCACGGAAACAATTGAATCCTTTAGTCACAAAGAAAGTTCAAATTTGAGAATATTCTCTAAGGTCTTTAGTGAAAAACACATTGTGGCACTCTCTAACACAGCAGTGAAAATAAAGGATGCATCAATGGTGAAACTTTCACGAGGTGTGTCGGAGGATGAAGGATTCAATATTCCCTCTTGAGTACACAATTCGATACAGGAGAAGTCAGCGGTCTTAGCGGATAAGTGCAATCTAGTCAACTGGGAATAGAGGAGGTGCCACACGCAACTTATTCTATGCCAGTCCCTTCTCATAGAAGAAAGATCTCTTGGTTGCATTCCTAAAAGAAAGAAAGATAAAATTTGCATGGACCTATGCCAACATGCCTAGGCTTGATCCAGAGGTTGTGGTTCATCACCTAGTTGTATATCTCGAAGCAAAGCCAGTGAGACAAAAACTAAGAAAAATGCATCCCCAGATAGCATTGTTAGTTAAAATGGAATTGCAAAAGCTTCTAGATGCAGGGTTCATATGACTGATAGATTATCTAGAGTGGGTCTCCAATCTTGTACTTGTTTCAAATCCCACTAGGGGCATCCACATCTGCGTGAACTTCAAAGATCTAAACAAAGCATGTCCCAAGGATGAATTTCCACTTCTAAACATTGACATGATTGTGGATATGACGTAATGGGACATGAGATGCTATCATTGATGGATGGATTCTTGGGTTACAACTGATCATGTTGTAAAGATGACAACATAAAAAAACTTTCACTTGCCCATAGGGGACATATTGCTAGAATATGATGCCATTCAGGTTGAAAAATGAAGGAGCAACCTATCAGAGGGCCATGAAACTAATCTTTCATGACATGATCCACAAAACTGTGGAAGATTATGTCGATGATATATTGGCTAAATCCAAGAAAAGACAAGATCACATAGCCATATTGGGCTCCATCTTTGATAGGTTAGAGGAATACAAAGTCAGACTCAATCCAAAGAAGTGTGTCTTCGGAGTACAATCAAGAAATCTCCTTGGGTAAATCATGTCTATGAGAGGGATTGAAATAGATCTTGCTAAGGTTAAGGCAATTCTTGAAATGGAGGCACCAAAAACATTGAAACAACTAAGAGGCCTACAAGGAAGACTCTAGTCCATCCGCTAATTCATAGTGCAACTAGCAGACAATGTTGTACCCTATTCTCACCTACTCCACAAGGGGCTAGCGTAAAAGTGGGATGAGAAATGTGACCAAGCCTTCAATAAAATCAAGGAGTACTTACTCATGCCGCCAGCCCTCATGCTGCAATTCCAGGAAAACCTTTGATCTTATACATATCGACAACAACAGTAGCTCTCAGTGCTCTCTTAGCACAACATCATGAAAATGGAAAAGACAGAGCTATCTATTATTTCAGTATAACTATGGTGGGACATGAACTAAACTATACATCCATTGAGAAACCTTGTCAAGCAGTTTTATTTGTAGCAAAAAAATTTAGACATTACATGGTAGCCCATTAGATAAAGCTCATCACAAAGATAGATCCCCTTAAGTACCTGCTTTCTAAAGCAACTCTCATAGGGAGGATAGATAAGTGGGTTATGATTTTGATAGAGCATGACATTGGGTATGTGGAATGCAAGGCTATCAAAGGACACACAATTGCAGATTAGTTGGTAGAGGCACCGATCTACTTAGAGAACCCACTTGTATCAGAATTCCCTGATGAATCAATCTTCAACCTAAGTGTGGCTGACCACTAGAAAATGTACTTTGATGGATCCTACATGCAACATGGGTCAGAAGTAGGGATCTTCTTCATCACCCCACAAGGGGATTGCATTCCAAAGTCATACAAACTATCATTCCCTTGCACAAATAACATCACAAAATATGAGGCTCTTGTCATAGGGTTGAGAATTACAGTGCAATGGCAGATAATGGCACTTAAGGTCTATGGAGATTCACAACTCATAATCAACTAGGTCAACAATGAGTATCAAGAAAATGATGAAAAGCTGACTCCATACAAGAAATTGGTGGAAAGTCTCAAGGAGTTCTTCATTGATATCACATTTGAGCAGCTACCAAGAGCAAAAAATAGAGTGACAGATGAAAAGGCTATAATCAGATCACTCCTAGATATCCCGCACAACGTCCCAAAGCAAGAATTCATTAAGCTTCTAGTGCCCGCGTTCCAAAGATTGCGGAGTTCAAATTTTTGTGCAAAATCGTGAGTCTTGGTGATCCCACAGTACCATGATATATACACTTACCTAAGAATAGGAGTCCTCCCTCACAGGCATAACCACAGACCTCAAGAGAGCCTTTGTCAAAAAGTCATCCTATTTTGTTATCCTAGGAGATACCCTTTATCGTAGAAGCATTGAAGGAACCTTGTTACGTTGCCTAAATGCTAAGGAGGCATTGAATACCTTAACCAAGGTACATAATGACATTTGTGGTTTACATTTGAGCAATATGACATTGGCCAAGAAACTACTGAGGACAGGGTACTATTGGCCTACAATGGAAAGAGAAGAAAATGACTACGTCTGAAGGTGTCTATAGTGTTAGTAGCATGGGGATCTCATCCATGCACTAGCTCAAGAGCTCCACCCGATTGTCACACCTTGGCCCTTTTCACAGTGGGGGCTTGATCTAATTGGAAAAATTACCCCCACCTCATCCAATAGACATAAGTTCATCATCACCGCCACCAAGTACTTCACTAAGTGGGTAGAAACCATTCCCATGACCTATATCATAGGAAAGCAGATATCAAAGTTCATCTTGAACTACCTAATTTTCCGCTACGGTGTCCCT
>VDFB02056351.1:20472598-20483949 GCA_007258455.2 Sequoia sempervirens
AAAATGCCTCCAAGATAGCAAAAAATAAAAGAGGTTATTGTAGATGGTCCTAACACGATCCCATAGCCTCAGATGAAGATTTTTTAAGCATCACGATTTTTGAGAAATAGCCCTTCAAATATTTGTCTTTTAGCACTTTGGACTCTTAAGGGAAATGTCTAATGTAGCTCATAGTGATTCGGCGTATTTGGGTGCAAAAAAGGACCATCCCTAGCGTAAACATACCCATCCGGACATGTTGGAACAGTCTGTTTGGTCGTACAAGTTGTAGAATGAAAGTTACAACACTTTGCAACTTTACACTGCTTGCATTTGACATCACTTTTCATCAATTGAAAACTCGTCACCATGGGAAAACGCCTCCAGATAGCAAAACCAAGAGAGGCATAGTAGGGGCCCAACATGACCTTTAGCCTCGCATGTGAAGTTTGTAGGATCATGGTTTCTAGCAATAGTCCACAAAGATTACTGCCCTTTTGCACTTTGGACTCTTAAGGATTTCACTAGTTGAACGTAGCTTGAACTACTTTGGCATGTTTGGGTGTGAAAGGGACCATACCTTACCTAAACGCATATCTATCCGTATGTGTTGAACAATGGGCTTTGGTTGTAATGAAAGGGTGAACAAGATTTATTTATGCCCTTACAAGTAGATTTCAGCCTCCAACCAAACTCCAACATTGATTTTTGTGCTTAAAAAGCCATGAGAGACCATAGCTTGTTGCTTACTATTATGCTTTAATTAATTTTTTCCAAGCATCCATAGCTTGTTCGAAATCACTTGTTTTAGGCTTTTAGCCATAGCAGCAAGGCAGTGAACTATTTGATAAAACGCTTTGGCAGATATGTATGAAAAATGTGGTAGCATAGACAAACTTTTGAAAAAAATGCCTCAAAGAAATGAGGTCTCATGGTGATGGAATGCCATGAGAATAAAAATTTCTTTTGATTCTCATGGCATTCCATCACCATGAGACCTCATTTCTTTGAGGAATTTTTTCAAACATTTCTATAGACACGTAAATTATCTTGATTAATAATGCATACTCGATTCCGGCTACTAACACTAGTTCTTCTTTAATCATCCTCTTTACTAAGTATTTAATTAAATAATCCTTATTTGATTAAATTCATCGGATTCCTCTTTTAATTGAATAAACTAATATTTATTTAATTAAATCATCATATTCTCCCCTTTAATTAAATAAATCAATTTTATTTAATTAATCTCCTAAAGTCATCTCTTTAATTAAATAAATCAATTTTATTTAATTAATCTTCTAAAGTTCTCCATTTAATTGAATAAATCAAATTTATTTAATTAAATCACTAATGGTCTTCTCATTTAATTTAAATAAATCCAAATATTTAAGTTAAATGTCACATTCAACTAATCTCCCTCTTAATTAATCAAATCATGATTAATGCTAATCCTAATCCTCAAATCATCTAGCTTTAGCAACATGCACAATAAATCAATTTATTTGATATATTATTTCTTCTATTTTCATTCAAAATGGCATCTTTATGGAATATACTTCAAAATTGAAATCTTCCCCCAAAAGGGACTTGTCCTCCAACATGGCATTAACTCCTCTTACATTGTCTCTTACATGTCTCCAACTTGGCATTTAAGACACTTTCTTCTTCCTCAACAAGCCAACTTTCAAATTTTCAAATTTCCACCTAATATCATTTATGGGCACAATGACCAAAATGTGCTCATTCCTTCCTCCATTGACAGGTTGACAAGTGACATCTTGCCATTGGTTTGTCTTTTGTCCCACATTCTTCCATTCTTCTCATTTCTCCATCATTCTTTCCTATAAATAGAGCATCTCTCTATTGATTTGGGATCCACAATCTTATGCACAAGTTCATTATTGTCATTTGAATTCATAGAATTTTCAATGCATTCTCATCATTTAACTTATCAAGGGTTAGGAAAGGGCTACTTTCCATATCAAAGTAGCACCAATCCACTATGGAATAGAGGGATTTCATTTTACACAAGGGACTTGCAACATTGAAACATAAGAAACAATCATTGAAGAATCTTGGAGTTGAAGAGAATTGAGCATTGAATTTGAAGTTGACAAATCATTTTTAAATTCTTAGAGCTTCCATTTTCTGCTTTAGGCTAACTCACTTCTTTTTGGACTCTAAAAAGAACATTATGAAATTTTTCCTTTTGTTACAAAGGGTTAAAAAGAACATTAGACACTTACTAAATTTCAATTTGGGTTCTAAAAATTTGACAAACAAATCTCACACTTCAAAGTTGGTGCTTAAAAAGAACTCAATTTTGCTTTTGGAAATTAAAATGAACATGTGCATTTGGTGTTTTATAATCCTTTTCACAAAGTAATGTCATTTAAAAAAGGCGTATGCACTTCTCTCACACTTCATGGTGATCTTGAGAATCAAAAGTCTTTTTGTGATATTAAATTGTAAAAAAGATTGCCTCCATATTTCTATTTGGGTTTAAAATTGAACAAAATATTGCGAGTGTGAGTGGAGTATATCATGTGTGTTCTCTTTTTTTCATGTAAAAAAAGATTGATCAAACTACGGATGTGCTTTCTCACTTTTGTTTACCCTTAGAGGGTCTGCCTAGTGGGAAAAAGTAATCACCCCAGGGAACGACCCAACCGGGAACACGCTAGCCAAGTGACTTCCACCTAGTATATAAGTGTGGGTACTTGAGGAAAGTTCAAGTATCACGAGGATTGTTCCGACAAGAAGGGAAAAAATGGTCTCTTTCCGTATGGATGATTCCCCACGAACGAAATGCCTATACTAGAACCTTTTGTTTAGAAGTCCAAATCCTTATCTATTTGTTGGTGCAAGAACGGTCGTTTTGAAGCCGCCCCACATTTTTGCAGTTCTTGGTAGAAATGAGAAGTATGTCATGGGAGTTTCATGAGTACTAAAGCTTGGCTAACCCATAGAAGTGATTGTTGTGGAGGGGATCCAGTGTGGTCAAGCTTTTAATCATCCGCCAAGAATAAGCGTAGCTGGATATATCTAAGTGGGGATTCAACAAATATTGCCTCTTCAATATCCATAGGGTTGTTCATTTTCTTGGAATCAAAACACTTTGCTTGGATCTTAAACATTAGAAAACAAACATTCAAACACGATCATCAAATTTCAAACCCTTTAGAGGAAGAAAATACCTTTGACAAAATTCAAGTGCTATTGTTTTCCCTAGGGATTCTATCCTTAGAGGCTTCTAAGAATTTTAATTTACATCACAATGTACTCTCACTAAAGTCAACAATAGGAAACTTTTTCCTTTATTTCCTTGATTTGCACATAATGGACTTTGTGGGATGAGAAGAAGTTGGGACATTGGACATCTAGTTTGAAAACCTAATCAAGAATTGTTTGTGGTAAAAAATGACTCATTAAGAAAAGATAAGAAACAATTGGACCCCACACATCTACTCTTTCAAATGATTTCCCGAAAGATCAAAATTTGAAAACCAAATTCCAAAGGTCTTAGTCAAAAATCTCGCAAGAAAATGTTTTCTATGCTTTACGAATTTAGAGAAAGATTAACCTTTAACTTTTACAAACGTGCATCAAGGAACAATCTAAATTTGTATTCATTTTACTATTGTCAAAATCCAAGTCTCTTTCAAAGGTTTGAGTATCTCACATAGGAACTATTAGCATGTTCTTCAACACCTTGGTCTAGTAAACAAAGTCTCTCTAAGTCTCTTAGGATCAAAATCAAAACCTTCATCCATCCTTCAAACATCAAATCAAAATTCACCTCACAAACAACTCTTGGAAATATTGAAAAAATCCTTTGTGCTAAACTTTGGGAAAATCCATTGGAATCAAAATCCAAATCATCTTGTTTGACTAGGTGTGTTTAGATGAATCCTTCTTTACACACTTAGTTAAAAAATCATCTTGTGGATAAATTTACTCTAGGACAACATCCAACCTCTTAGAGTTTATGAGTTCAGTATCCAAACCAAATCCAATCAAAATAAAAATCAAATCAAATCAAGATCCAAAATCAAATCAAACATCAAAACCAAAGTCCTAAATTTTAGTATCCTCTTCAAGGTTTCCTAAGGGTTCCAATCATTCACCAATCATCCATCTTTCACTACTTTCATCACCATCCTTTGATCCTCAATATCTTAGACTTTATTTTTGTACCAAAGTTTAGATCGTAGTCCAAGGGAATTAAAGGTTCATCATTCCTAAAATTTTTTCCTCTATTTTATGGTCCAAACCAGATTCTCAAACACAAGAATAACATGGAACGATAGCAAACATCCACTTCAAGTGACTTGAGTCAAATCAGCCCTCCAAATGAATCCCCATTGGAACTGAAGTAATCCTAATATCTCAATCTTCCTCTCCACTTCCACACGATCATCAAGAGGAAGGTGGCCAAGTGGAGGACATCACCAACAATGTTTTAGGGATGACTCAAGACGAGATTTTGAAATGGTCCAAAATCCCGAGACACAAAATTGTGAATGCCATGATGAAACTCAATACCTCCCAATACATGCTTGAATTGGAAAAAGAAGGGGCTAAACTCCCTTCTAATTTTGATGTAATCACTATTGTGGAGAAGCCTCTTGGGATCATGTTGTCGGTTTCATTCACACCTTCATTCCAAAGCATCACTTAGACCATCCCCCAAATCACATCATCCATTGCTCCAACTCAACCTATTGTCAACTAGGGGAGCTCATTGCTTCATCTACTACAAACACACCCCCTTGTAAACAACCAAGATTTGGATGTGAACACTATCTTGGGTCAATCCATCCCATTGAACCCTCTACACCCATATGTTCCACTCACCTTTCATGACCCCAATGACCCATCCTCTTTTCACGCAACACTGACATATCCTCTAAACATACAAACCTCTCTCCATATGATTTCACAAGGAGAAGGTGGGTTATTTGGATAAGGGGGCATCTTTGATCCCTCATCATCATCATTTCCTCAAGGGAATACAACCCCTATCTTTCCACCACTTCCACTTTTTCCATTAACATTCACACCACTTCTCGGTTTAGGGAAACCCCCTTTACCACCCATCAATCAAAAAAATATGAACAATCCCCCAATCATAAATCAAAACATCATACCCAATCCTCTAATATTTCCATCGATATCACAACAATAGGTGGAAACCATCTAAGCAACACAAGCAATCATGGAACCACCCATAAACACGGGCTCTCAAGGACCAAGCATACCAATTACACCGTCTGCTACACAAATTCCTATCATCAATACAACAACAGCCCTCATCACAACAATAAACACCATTCTGAATTTTACACCACCAACACAACCAAGACCAAATATGGTCAATCAATATAGCATCACGTTGCAAGCAACACAACATGCCTATCAAAAGGGATTTCAACAATTCCACGTGCAACAAGCACAAAACACGCAAGCTGCACAACAAGCTACTCAGCAAAGCTTAGTAGCTCAAGGAACACAACAAGGCAGCAGCCCGTTGCACAACAAGTTTAACAAGCACACAAGCACAACAAGCTGCCTGGCTCGCTTCCATTACAACAACAACAAAGCCACCCAAGCCATGCAAGGCAAAATTAAGAATCCGCCAAGTTTCCTTTAACAAGGCAGTTCGCCGCTAGTTCAATACCAAGGTAGGAAAGTGCAAGCACAAGCTCAATACCAGGAACAACTACCAGTAGCCCAACAACAAGCATATTAGCAAGCCCTACAATAGTACCAAGAACAGCAAGAAGCAACCCAATTGCTAGCCCAACAACAAGCATTGTTGGTGCAACAATAAGCATTGTTGGTGCAGCAATAACAAGACCAACAACAAGATTTGTTGGCACAACAACAAATATAGGCATATTAGCAAGCCTTGATCACACAACAAAGCTTGCAACAAGCTCCCACCGCTACCCAACACTCCACCCATCACTCAAACACCTCGACCACTTCAAAACACATTCACTCCACCTCTTGACCCACAAGATGATGTGACAACATAAATCAAATTGCTCTCATAGCAAGTGCTTGATCTCCAATCAGGGAAAACAACAAATACATCGAGCAACTTGTGCCCCTATCCATATAACAAGAGCCTTGCAATGGTACCATTCCCAAAGGGGTTTGAAATCCCTAAGTTCGACAAATATTGTGGGCTTGGTAATCTTGAAGATCACATTAGGGAGTTCCAAGTACATTGCATGGAGGTCGTGTATGACGATACATATTTGATGTGACTATTCCCTTGAAGTTTGGTTGGCCCTGCCATGGAGTGGCTCTCTCACTTACCTCCTGGCATCAAAAAGTTCCAAGAGATTATAGACACATTCATAAAAAGCTACACATTCAATATAGGTATGGATGTGAGTCTAGAGGAACTATCTGCTCTTAAACAAGCTAAGGGGGAATCATTCGCTTCCTTCTTGCAACGATGGTGATCCAAGGCCAACATGAGCAAATGGGCCATGCCAAAAGAACAAGTTTTCACCATCATTTCCAATCTTGAGAAAACCTTGGCATTTCGTCTTAAGATGGAATGTATCACCACATACGACCATTTGATCCCCAAGGCGCTCAACATCAGACGAGCCCTTATTGCACAAGGGGGGACACCCATGTACCAAGAACATCAAGATAGTCACCCATCCACTAGCTACAATGAGAAACCTTGCATGTGGGCAAAGAAAGAAAATGTCAGCAATGATGGTGTGGTGGATGCCAAGGTCATAATCAATGCTCCAAAACAAAATACCCAAACATACCAACAACCGCAAGGCAACAATCAAAACAACACACAAGACAATGCGATATCACAACAACCACCCAACAATCAAATCAAAAATCTAAACAATCAAGGGGGACCACCACCATGAAACAAATATGCCCCCAAGCGAAGATACACAACCCTTGGGGAACCAATTGAATTAGTCATGAAGAAATTGATAAACAAAAATCTCATCAAAATTCCCACTTATGAAAACTATTAGGAACCCCAAGTGAAACCACCATGGTACAATGAAAACCACCTTTGTGATTTTCACAAAATCAAAGGGCACATAATAGCCAGTTGCATGAGGTTGAAAACTCTAATCCAAGACCTCATCGATGACAAGGTCATAAATGTTGAACAACCAGCTAGAAATCAGGACCTAGAAATATACATGAATCCAATGCGGATCATAAAGGGAACAACCATGGAAAGACTAAGTATGCCAATGTGCAGACCATATGTATGATTATGTTGTTGCATCCCAAGATGAGTGGGTCATTGCATTAACATCAAGGGAGCCAAAGCTGATTGTGGAGTCACCACACGTGGTGGCAAGTGACCATTGCTGGGTCATCACAACCACCTAGAGCATCCACCGCAAATCTAAAATTTGTTCCTAATGGTTATAATGTCCTAGATGAGCTGAAAAGAACCCATGCTCAAATATCCATCATGGAGTTGCTGAAGATATCGCCCGCACATAGAAAAATCCTAGAGGAAGCATTGGCTTCATCCATTGTCTCTGTGGATCTTGATGTTGGACAATTCCAAGCTATAGTCAGGCACATCACCACCCCAAGTCTCCTAACATTCTCCGATCAGGACCTTCCCACCCAACCATCTCACAATCGTGCACTCCACCTTGAAGTCCCGGTTCATAAAAGCAAATTCAAAAGGGTCTTGGTGGATGGGGGTGTGGGTTCAAACACTTGTTCCCTAAATTAATAAAGAATTTTGGATTCCTCGTGAGGATTCCATTGAAAAGGGTAAAGGCATCTACAATCGAGCATATGATGATTAGAAAAGAGTGTCTGGGGCACTATTCAACTCCCTATTATTCAAGTAGGGCTCACCATTATGGAAAACCACATTGTGGGTCCTTGACCTTGATTTGCTTATAACATTCTGGGCATCCATGGATCCATGGGGATGCAAGTAGTCGCCTCCACCTTCCATCAGCATACAAATTACCATATATCAAAATCAAGAGGTCACGATCCATGGTGATTCAACCCTTTGCCTACCGCAAGAGCCTAGAAGAAAAATACTATGCACCCCCAAGTCCCAAGTAAAATGATGAAGGCCCCACAACTCCATATGTAGACCCAACTACATTAGCCTTCACTTCTGAGATAAAGACACCTGCCATCCCTGATATATCTAAAATCAAGGTCATTATCCAAGACAACGGGTGTGGGGATTATAGAATGAAGAAAATTTCCTTCATCATAGGAGAGTTACCTCAATCTCCTAGGACTCATGGGCAACCCCAACCAACTGAAACATCATCTCATACCTTCAAAGCAGACCCCTCTAGATTCAGAAGCTTGGGGGATCTAAGTTGAGAAATAGTTTATGAAAGAGACATATCCAGTCTCCTATATCAAGATGAAAGGCTAGTTCCTGATCTTCTAATGGATGAGAGCAACAAAGGACTACAAATGATGCTCAGTATGGGATATGACAGAAACAAGAAACTCGGGAAAAATGACAACGACCTGTTTGAACCCTTTGTCATTGAGAAGCATATAATAAATCTTGGCCTCAGATGCACCCCTCTGAAGGTAACCATACTTGGCAAGGGTGCCTCGGTTAAGAAGGTAAAAAATCCCCCTCAACAATCAACATCTTCCCTTCAATTACCAGTATCCACAAGTCGAGTCATAGATAAATTTACCTTTGACATAACTGATGTGTGTAGTAGTGATGAGGATCCTATAACAGACTTGCCTATGCTTTTCAAAGATTCCTCCTTGCTCATGACTAGTACCTTGTATTTTGAGACCAATGACCATCAAACCCATGAAATAAACCTAGTCTATTCCTAGCTCATCGATTACAACCAACGAGGACCGCCAATTTTGGACACTTTCAAAAATGATGAGGCACTCTCAGAATTCATGGGATTGCAAGATGTGATACCATACGGAGATCACAAGGCTAGGTTGAACATCACATTGGACACACATGCCTATTATGGGGAAATGATTGAATCCTTCAGTCGTAAAAGTTCAAATCTAAGAATAATCTCTAGGTCTTTGAGTGAAAACCACATTGTGGGACTCTCTAAGCCGAAAACAGTGAAAATAAAGGATGTATCCAATGGTGAAAACCTCTTTGAGATGCTGGAGGATGAAGGATTCAATATTCCTCTTAGTGCAATTCATTAGGAGAAGTCAACAGTCTTAGTAGAGAAGTGCAATCCAGTCAACCTGGGAACAGAGGAGGTGCCACACATAACATTCTATGTAGAATCCCTTCTCACAAAGGAGCAAGAGCTCCTGGTTGCATTCCTAAAAGAAAGAAAGATAAAATTTACATGGACCTATGCTGACATGCCTGGGCTTGATCTAGAGGTTATGGTTCATCACCTAGCTGTATATCTCGAAGCAAAGCTAGTGAGACAAAAACTAAGAAAAATGCATTCACAGATAACATTGTTAGTTAAAATAGAATTGCAAAAGCTCCTAGATGCAAGGTTCATACAACCGATAGATTATCCAGAGTGGGTCTCTAATATCGTACCTATTTCAAATCCCACTGGGGGCATCTGCATCTGCACAGACTTCAGAGATGTAAACAAAGCATGTCCCAAGGATGAATTTCCACTTCCAAACATTGACATGATTGTGGATATGACATCAGGACATGAGATACTATCATTGATGGATGGATTCTTAGGTTACAACCAGATCATGATAGAAAAAGATGACCAACATAAAATGGCCTTCACTTGCCCATGGGGGACATATTGCTAGGATATGATGTTGTTTGGGTTGAAAAATGTAGGAGCAACCTATCAGAGGGCCATGACACTAATCTTTCATGACATGATCCAAAAAACTGTGGAAGATTATGTGGATGATATATTGGCTAAATCCAAGAAAATACAAGATCACATAGCCGTATTGGGCTCCATCTTTGATAGGTTAGAGGAATACAAAGTCAGACTCAATCCAAAGAAGTGTGTCTTCGGAGTACAGTCAAGAAAGCTCCATGGGTATATCGTGTGTATGAGAGGGATTGAAATAGATCTTGCTAAGGTTAAGGAAATTCTTGAAATGGATGCACTGAAAACATTGAAACAACTAAGAGGCCTACAAGGAAGACTCTAGTCCATCTGCCGATTCATAGTGCAACTAGCAGACAATGTTGTCACCTATTCTCACCTACTCCACAAGGGGGTAGCATACAAGTGGGATGAGAAATGTGACCAATCCTTCAACAAGATCAAGGAGTACTTACTCACACCGCCATTCCTCATGCCGCCAATTCCAGGAAAACCTTTGATCTTATACATATCGGAAACAACGGCAGCTCTTAGTGCTCTCTTAGCACAACATGATGAAAATGGAAAAGAGAGATCTATCTATTATTTCAGTAGAACTATGGTGGGACATGAACTGAACTATACATCCATTGAGAAATCTTGTCAAGCAATCATATTTGTAGCACAAAAATTTAGACATTACATGCTAGCACATCAGATAAAGCTCATCACAAAGATAGATCCCCTTAAGTACCTGCTTTCTAAAGTAACTCTCACAAGGAGGACAACTAAGTGGGTTATGATTTTGACAGAGCATGACATTGGGTATGTGGAATGCAAGGCTATCAAAGGACAAGAAATTGTAGATTAGTTGGTAGAGGCATTGATCTACTTAGTGAAACCACTTGTATTAGAATTCCCTGACAAATAAATCTTCAACCTAAGTGTGGCTGACCACTAGAAAATGTACTTTGATGGATCCTACATGCAACATGGGTCAGAAGTAGGGATCTTCTTCATCACCCCACAAGGGGATTGCATTCCAAAGTCATACAAACTATCATTCCCTTGCACAAATAACATCACAAAATATGAGGCTCTTGTCATAGGGTTGAGAATTACAGTGCAATGGCAGATAATGGCACTTAAGGTCTATGGAGATTCACAACTCATAATCAACTAGGTCAACAATGAGTATCAAGAAAATGATGAAAAGCTGACTCCATACAAGAAATTGGTGGAAAGTCTCAAGGAGTTCTTCATTGATATCACATTTGAGCAGCTACCAAGAGCAAAAAATAGAGTGACAGATGAAAAGGCTATAATCAGATCACTCCTAGATATCCCGCACAACGTCCCAAAGCAAGAAATCCTCATAGAGAAGCTTCTCATGCCCGCATTCGAAGTACCAAAGTCCAAATTTGTGTGCAAAATGATTGGTCCTGGTGATCCCTGGTACCATGATATATACACTTACCTAAGAATAGGAGTCCTCCCTACCGACATAACCTTGAACCTCAAGAGAGCCTTTGTCAAAAAATCATCACGTTTTGTCATCCTAGGAGATACCCT
>VDFB02056351.1:20484049-20580488 GCA_007258455.2 Sequoia sempervirens
GGCCATATGCAATAGTTAATGATGGACTGGCAAATGTTTAGGCAAGGGAAAGGTCAAACTGTCCAAGAGTACACCCATGAATTCAGGAAAAGGGATATTGCATTGAATGTTCCATTGTACACCCAAGATACCTCACTTAGGTACATAGGTGGTTTGCACTCTTATCTAAGACATTCTATTTTGGTTTTGAATCCTTGTAATCTGGATGAAATATGTATTCAAGCCACACACTTGGAGTCAAGAGGTAAGAGTACTTTTATTGATAAGCTTGATAAGAAGTCATCTAAGTCTGAAGGTAAATCTAAAGATACAGGAAAGGGGAAGAAGACAACTACCATTAAGAAGAAGGATGATAAGCTCACATGCTCTTATTGTGACAGAGAAGGTCATGATGTAGATCATTGTTGGAAGTTACATCCATAATTGAAGCCGAAATGGGCTCGTAAACAGAAAGGTAAGGAGTCCTCAAATGTTGTTATGGATCTTGGTTCAGAGTCTGAAGATGAAACTAAGATAACAACAATGGGTTTGAAAGGTAAGGCTCCTATTTCTAGTGTTTCCTTTGATAGTTGTGCTTCTACTTTTCAAGTTAATGAAGTCCCTAAAGATAAGAAAAGAAATGAGCTTTTTCACATAAGGGTTGTTGCTAAGCATACTAAAATTGATGCACTCATAGATAGTGGATCTCAAGTTAACTTAATTTCTGAAGATGTTGTAAGGAACTTGGGATTGAAAACTACATAGCATAAGAAACCTTATCCACTAGGTTGGGTTTGTGAAAATAATGAATTGCAAGTAACAAGGCAATGTGTTTTGAGATTCGCAATCACAAGTAAGTCCGTTGATGAGGTACAGTTTGATGTGGTTCCACTAGATATATGTGTGATATTGTTGGGTAGCCCTTATTTATATGATCGGAAGGCTATTTTCTATAGGGAATTTAATCATTATGACTTGTTTAAAGATGGTATCAGGTATATTGTACATTCTCACATAATCAAGACTGGTAGATCTTTTGTAAACACAGGGCAGTTGAAAAGGGTGATTAATGCAAGTAAAGATTTGTCTCTTATGTATGTTAACTCGGGTGGTTCTAGACATGAACTTGAGGTAATCAAGGCTACTCAGATGTTGCAAGATACACCGATAGTACAACATGAGGAAATAGTAAATGAAAGAATTGATGATCCAAGTCTACAACTTTTGGTTGGGAATTTGGAGATTCCCTTGGGTAAAAATGTTCTTGTTGTGAAAGATAGACATGTTGTTTATTCATTCACTTTTGTATCTGCATTTTTATTCAGCTTGATATTAGTCAGTTTTTATTGGTTAATGGCTATAACAGTTGATGTAGATGTTTATGGAAGTGATGGAATGATGTATGTGTTCAACAATGTCATTGCAATCCTAATTGTGGTGATGAGCCAGGTGTACAGATGCACAAGTGATACAAGACAAGTGGGGAGGCCATGCCCTCAATTAATTATAAATAAAAGTAACTTTTGGAGGTCCAAAAGCTCTCCAGTGGGAAGGACTGATCCAGGTGGATACTTGTCGTCAAAAATTGAAGTGTTCCACATGCTCTAGATTTCATCACCATGTCGAAGATCTTGTCAAGACCTTTTCGACGCATTTTGAACGGACCAAATCCGAGTCTGTACGTGAAAGTTATGGTTAGTCAAAGTTGAGGGTTGACCATGATGATGTGGTAGGAATGATGACGTGGCAAGAATGATGATGTGGAAAAAATGATGGCATGACTATTTTATGGGCATTCAGAATTTAGTTTATGGTTTGTGAGAATCATTCTAGGGAGTGGAGAATGGTGAGAGAGAGTTTATGAGAAATGAGAACTAGGACTTGATGGTGAATTGTCTTCTTTGTACATTTGGAGCTTGAAGTAAAACTTGTTGTACTTGTGAGGGATGACTTTGCAATTCATTATCATCTAAGAGCTGTGAGGAGACTTTTAACAGTTGGAGCCTTGCAATTTTTTTTGGAGCATAATCAAGGATTGGTCATTCTATTGGAGAGGATCTGGAGACGTAGCCATCTTGGTGAAATCCGTTATCAACTTGTGTTGTCTTCTCTCTCTTTTCTCTCTTATGTCAATCTATTCACTTTAATTTGGTTATGTTATTTCAGCATTTTAATAATGGTTTCAAGATCTTATGTTTAATCATGGTTAAAGTTATTATTCACGTGCAACAGTCCTAGATTCTAACAACAAATCAAGAAACTTCAAAATCAAAGAACAATCTTCTACCGAGTTGGAATTGGTACATACAGATCTTTGTGGTCCTAAAAGAGTAAGAAGTCTTCAAGGTGATAGGTATTTCATGCTACTAATTGATGGTTATTCTAGAATGAAATGGGTTACTTTTCTCAAAGAAAAATCAAAAGCTCTAGAAAAGTTTAAAGAATTCAAAGTTATGGTGTAGAATGAAATGGATATGAAAATAAAATGTTTGAGGTCTGACAAAGGTGGAGATTTCACCTCCAATGAGTTTAACATATTTTAGGATAATCGTAGCATAAAGAGGCACTTTTTTGCCCCTAGGACTCCTTGGAAAAATGGGGTGGTTGAAAGAAAGAATAGGACTGTTCAAGAAGCTACAAGGATAAAGTTGAAAGAGACAAATCTACCAGAATTCTACTAGAGAGAAGCAATTCATACTGTTGTTTATATACTTAACAAAGTTCAAGCAAGAGAAAATAGTACAAAGACTCCCTATGAGCTATGGTATGGAAGGATTCCTACTGTCAAGTACTTTAGAGTGTTTGGAAGAAAATGTTATATCAAAAGAGATGAAGATAATTTAGGAAATTTTGATGCAAGTTCTAATGAAGGTGTCTTCTTTGGATACTCTACTAGAAGAAAATATTATCAATGCTACAACAAGAGATTGAGAAATATTGTTGAAAGTGAAAGTGTCAAAGGTTAATGAATACTTACAAAAGAATTCAATGATGATAGATGGATATGAATCAGATTATTCTTCTTGTAGAGAAGAAGAAAATGAAAGAGAAGTGCAAATTGAAGAGGAAGAAGCTCCAGAAAAGACTCCTAAAACTCCTAAGTATGTATAGAAGAATCATTCTGAAGATCATAACATTGGAGATAAGAGCAAAGGTGTACTAACGGGAAGGAAAGCTACTAAATAATAGGTAAATCTATGTTTACTTTTTGAAGTTGAACCTAAAACAATGATTGAGGTATGCAAGGATGAATATTAGATCAATCCTATGCAAGAAGAGTTGTTGTAAATTGAGAAGAATCATACTTGGGAACTTGTCCCAAGACTAGCAAACAAAAATGTGATTGGAACTAAGTGGGAGTTCAAAAAAAAACTGAATGAGAATGGAGAATTTTGGAATGGAAGATTCTAAACTGGTGTGTACTCCTATGGTTACTAATTGCAAGCTGAGAAAGAGTTATGAATCTCCTAAGGATGATCAGAGCAAGTATAGATCAATGATTGGTGGATTGCTATATCTAACTACTACTAGACTAGATATCATGCATGCAGTTTATCTTGTGGCTAGATTCAAGATCTTAGAGATTCACATGTTGTAATAGTGAAGAGGATATTTAAATAATTGAAGGGCACTCCAAATCATGGCTTGTGGTATTCAAAGGATACTAATTTTACTCTGAGTGCTTACACAAATGCAAATTGAGTTGGTTGTGTGGATAATAGGAAAAACACAAGTGGTGGTGCATTCTTTCTTGGATGCAAATTGGTGTCATGGCTAAGTAAGAAACAAGATTTAGTGTCTTTATCTACTGCAGAGGCATAGTACATTGCAACATGTTATCCTCAAATTCATCTGCACTCAATTTGTGGGATAACCCCTACGAAACTTTTCCATTTCATAGCTCATGTACTCTAGGCATGCAAAACGAGGAAAATTGCATTAGTCCTTGTGCATGGTTCCCCAACCTCGGAAAGTCATTCTAAGTATTATCCTTTATTGGTCCTCAAAATTTTCCTTTTGGTGCAAGTTGTGAAAACTCAGTTTTGGGAGTCAGAATTTTTTTTACACTTGCAGGAGTGTTGAATTTCAACGCCCCTGCAAGTCAAAATGCAAAAATTAAAAATTTGTAAGGTTGTTATTTTTTAGTGACCTTGCATATTTCTTATCAAGTTTCAAATTACATAAGCTCTCAAATTTCTTGCCCCCTCAACTTCAGGTTCCACATGAGTTGGCATTAATTGCAAGGTTAATGTCTTTTAAGCCAATTTTTAGTCTTTTAAACTCATTTTATTTTTCATCCTGAGTGTTTTCCTCTACCCGTGTGAATCTCCCAAGCTCATCTATGTCCAAAGAATTCATGCACAGTTTCTTGCAATTTGTGGGACATTTTTTGAGCAGATTCTATTAGGGTTCTTCGTTCTATTTCTCTGGGTATGTAGCTTTTGCTTGCCTTTTCGTTTTATTGTGTTTTCTCTAGTTTTTATGCCTAGGGTTTATATTTAGACTGGTGTTTCATTGCGTTGTTAATCATTTATTTTTTTTCTTAAAAGATTCATGGTTTTTGTGTATATATATTAATTTATCTTCAAAGTTTTATTTTCTCTAAAAAACCCTAGTTGCATTGTTGCTTGTTTTTTGTGAGTTTGCTCATCCCTTTAGTGTTTCTGGTTCCCATTTGAGTTTCTTTTTGTTTGATGAGATCCACCACATGTTTCTATGGTTTTTTGGGTGCTATGTTAGTCATGTGTATCATGAGCATTTATCCTCACGTTACATGCATCTTGACCTGACAAACCTATTAACCGGTGTTTCTTTTACCATGTATCAATGGGGAAATTCGCTAATGTGTGTAATAAATTACATCAAACCATAAAATGTTAAAGACTTCCCATGAATGACATTGTTAAGTGTCTTATCGGTGGGTTTCACCGCATAAACATGTTTGTTTACTTGACATGATATGTCGAGGCAATGAAAACCTCTGTTGCTGCAAACAAAGTTTGTTTGTTTGTTTCACATCATGTGATGTTGGGGAAAATTACCGCCTTAACATATGTTTTACCATGTCATGCATCATCGATATCACATGGTTTGCATATGTTAAAATATAACATATGCTTACCCAAGTGTCTGAGTGGTAGAAAGCCCCACTCAGAAAATATAGATCTTGACCCTTTTTGTCAAGTCTTAAAGTCAGGTGAACTTCCAAGGTTAATATGCACAATCGAGGTTTTTCTTTGATTGTGCACAAACCTCAATGAATGATGCATGATTGTGGTTTTTTTCCCTGACCTTGCATTAACTTAACAAGTTTCCTATGATCCATGCATTGTTGGTATCTTTCACTAACAATGCATTAATTTTACTTAATGTTTGATTCTATAGGCATTAAAAAACCTTACGTATAAATTTTGACCCCTATGTTTATGCACTAGCATTAGAATTTAATGCTTATGCATAAAATCTTAACTCCCCAGTCATTTGTACCAACGGTGTTTTTCGTTGATGGTGTAAATCATCCCATGTCATAACATGTATGATCAAAAAAAATTGTTGAAATAACACTATGAAGAGTGAGATGAAAAGTTCACATGCAAGGTCAGAATTTTTCAATGACCTTGCACTCAAGTTGAATTTCCCAAATACAATATTAGAGATTTTCTCTAACTTTGCAACAACAAAAAAAGTTACCTCAAATTGTTATGTCATTGAAATTTAACGACTTTGCAAATCTTTTGCAAACTCCATTTTAAGCTTGCAAGTGCACCAAATTTTAGTGCCCAAACATCAATGCACACATTTTCACCTACAACATCATTGATTTTTAGTGGCTTAACACCACTTTGCTAAATTTCTCTAACACTAGGGATTTTTTCCCTTTTTGCCAAATTTGGTTGCTCACCCTTTGTTTTTTATATCCATTGCTCTCAATCCCTAAAGTTCACGCAATCGCTCTGAATATCCCCACCTTTGTGGTTTCTAATATATGATTTCTCTAACATTATAAAAATGCTAAAAAATTTCATGCAGTTTCCTATGCACATACTTCAAGATCTTCACATTTGCATTCTTGCACAGACATAATCTCTTTCCAGTATCTTTTCAATGTTGGATCTATCTCCTAGCAAAGGAAAAGCCATGAAATACAAGTATCAAGGAGTGTTTTCAACCACTATGGTCACATCAAACATCAATGAGATAAAGGACACAAAAATCGAGCATGTTTATATGTCTGAATTTTTGGAAAGGATAAAGAAGCATCCCTTAGACAGTGGTATGAGGTCCATTGTTGAAAGTAATGTCTAGTTAGTGTCCTCATTTCCTATTGCAGCACAAACCTTGGAGTTTTTCTTAAAAGTTGCTTCTCACTATGACAAGGATAGTAGAAGTGTCAAGGATGAAAATGTGAATATGATTATAAGGTTGGATGTTGAATTCTTTGAGAAGGCTTTCATTTGTCCAAGCATTGATAAGTATGTGGAGATCTCTAAAGAATCTACACAAGAGGAATATGATAAAGACCTAGAAATTGCTAAGTGTACAATCAATAGTAAATTGTTGAAGACAACTCAACCAGGAGTCTCTAAGTGTCCCAAGAGTTTCCCTCATAGTGATTTTAGTGAGGAGGTGAACGATATAATCACTCTTCTCAGTAGAGTGAAAGGTTTTTTTGTCTCATCCAATTTTGAAAACTGGATGTATCTCTACATCAAGATTATTTTGAAGAGGAGACAACAGATCTTCTGGGGTCAGAAAATCAGTGATGCCATTCATGAATAATTGACCAATGTTCTTACAACATAGAAATTCTACATGACTTCATACTTGGTGTATGCTACTGCAACAACAAGGAATTTACCAGGTTTGACAACAGAGGGAAACATAAGGGTGACCCAGGTGTATAACTACTTTTCATAGATTAGTCTGAATAGAAGCATTCACCATTTATGAAGGGTGAATGATGCTTTCTTTGGTCCGTTCATGTGTGCAATTTGATCTAGAGCTTGGAAGGAAAAGAGTATCAGATGAGGCTTGGAAAGTTGTGAAAAAATATGGTTTTTTGTATCTTTTATTTCCTACTTTTACATATCTAAGAGTTGGTTGCTTCATGAGATTCCCATACATGCTCCCACGATACCCTAGTGATAAGATTGTCTTGATGGAATTATGCAAACAAATAATTGCAGTGCATAGCAATCAAATGGAATCTCATAAGACGAGATTCAAGTTTACATTAACAATCGAAATGTATTCTATTCAAACTTCTCCTAAAGCTAAAGTTGTTCAATCAAAGATGCAATGGGCACATTGAAAATGTTCAAAAGGAGGATGGATTTTGATTATCAAGGAATGCAAGATTGAAACAATAAATTCTATGTGCATGCGCATCAAATTGAGGATATATGGGATGACTTTTGGATAAATGAAGAGATTAGAAAGTTGGATTATTGTAGACTCACACTACAACAAATTGAAGAGCTAGACTTGGTTGACATTCTTGAAGGCATGGAAGAAGATGGTGACATCTTAGATCTAGCCTATGAAAGGAAGAACATCACAGGATCTCCTATCTCACCCATCCAATGGTCTCAGAAAGAGGTAACCTCAATCCGATAAAAGATTGAACCTATTCTTTCTAACACCAATGTTTTGTTAGAAGAGAGGGGAATTCAATTGAAATGATATCTCACTAGGTCAGAGGAAGAAACACAAGAGTCTGCAAGAAAGAAGTCAAAAATGAGGAAAAAGAACAAGAGTGTTGCTCCAAGTTCAAGCAAGCCATCTAAACCCAAAATCAAGTTTTTCATCAAGAGTGGTAGTAAGAAAAGAAAAATGACCATAGAAGAGCCATCTACTGAGGGACATGAGGAGTTTGTAAAAGAGGAGAGGAAAAAAAAGGAAGAATGCCATGAGGAATTAGAAATGTCTCCTCATGAGAACATTCCAGAAGAAACAGATGTCTCATCTTCCCCCATTATCGATGTTTCTCCTACTTGTCCTCCTATGACTTCACCTATTCTTAATATTCTTGCCACAACAACTGATAAATATTTGCCATCCGTTACAGTAACTCTTGCAGTCACTATTCATATTCCCCCCTCAGTATCAGCCCAAACCATACATTCATCCCCTTTAGGGTCTATTTTTTAAAGCCCCAAACATGGTTTGGATGATTTGTTAGGATCTCCAATGCCTTTTCCAAGTTTGTATTCTCCATCTTTTGGCATTACATCTCATTCTAACTTAGAACAATTCATGACTAAGTTTGTTCAAGTGCTGAGTGTTGAAATTCCTAGTTCGATTTTAAATAACACTCCTATCATAACCACTACTTTTGTGAGTGCAGCAACAACATCTCAAACAATGGCTACAAATCTAGGAGAGAGCTCACCACTCCCACCTTGGATCTCATCAAAAACACCAAAGAGGAGAAAATAATCCATCTCCCCAAATGAATTTGACTTCACGCAACTTGCACCCATATAAACAAGGACCAAGAAGAAGGAAAAAACTCTCTCCAATTTGTTCTTCAACAAAGAAGGTAATAGGTATGTGAAGGTGGCACAACCTCCTTCCGATAAAATGCAGGAAGAGGTGGATATATCTAACTATTTTGTAACAAGAGTTGAATTGGGGAAGATCACTCATGAGAATGTGAAAGAAGATGCCCATTATACATTAAATAATCTTATTGATAAATTTGCTGCAATCAAGAAAGTAAAGGATCAGTATAAATCAAAGATAGAACAATTGATAGTTGTACTATGGAAGATTACCCAATCTTCTGAGTTTGTTGAACCGGTGGTCGTCAGTGTTGAGGACCCTATGATCTAGAAGGTGGAGAAGGTGCACACAAGGGGCAGAGTGGTTGGTGAATTCCTAGACCAAATGGTTGCACAAGGTTCTAAACTCTTGATATCGTCAATGAAGAAAATGAAAAGGATGGAATCCATAAAATCATAGTTAGATAAAATTGTTGATGCTTTTGTTCAAGAAAAGGAAGATATGGAAAACAAATTGCAGGATTGGGTCAAAATAAAGGAGCTCAAACTGGATACATTAGTGGAAAATGGAATCATTCCTAATCAAGATACGTATGTAGAGGTGAAAGACTATGATACATAAAGTGTGTCATCAAATATTTGATCAATGACATGCAAAGTGCTTGAGAAGTTGGCCAAGACAATAATTTGAACCTTATCAATAGAGTTGAAGAGCTTCCTTGTAAGTTACATGATGATAATGATAAGGTCCTCTCTTCAAAGATAGTTATCCAAGAATTTACCAACATGAGTCAAAAAGAATTCAAAGATCAAGCCTTTTCAGTGGCTTCAATGGATAAGTTGCTAGATATTCAGTTGACCTTGGACAACTTAAAAGTATTTATAGGAAACCATGATGAAGCTTGTGATACATTGAAGGATTCAATCCTAAGATTCCTCGCCATTTCCAAACATACTTCAAGCCCGAATAAAGATGAAGTTCATGCCATCATGAAGAAGTATGATGATTTTCTGATGAAGGATGTTGGAGAAGGCCAATTTTTCCTTAATTTATTTTTTATCATTTTCATGCTTTTTATAATTAGTTCCAAATAATTTACATGTATTTTTCAAAATTGTAATTACATTTAAAAATAGAGAAGTCCCAAATCAAATTGGACTCTTCTATTTAAATAATTCAATTAGTTATTTATTTTCCTAGATTAACTCTCAACTCTCCTCTATATATATGAGGGAGTTCTTTTGTATTACACATCTTTAATCTTATACAATGAAGTGCTGCCCAAATTGTGACTCAACTTTGAAACTTTTTTTTTGAATTGCAAGTTCAAATTCAGTAAATAAAAGGAGGAAAATTTTGATTTTAACCTTTGTTTTGAATCAGGTTTGTGTGAGTGAGAATGTTCTTACATTTTTCTTGTTGATTTCTCTTATTTTTAATTGGATAAGTGGTGATTTTTTCTTATGGTTGGAAGGACGTTCAAGATAAAACATATAAACTTTGAGTTATACTGCTTACTTGAAATTGTATGTTGTAAGTATTTCTTGGTGAAATATTATCAAGACTTTTGGCTTGGAGTTATTCACTTTTTGTGTGAATCTATTGGTGAAGTGGGTTAATAGACTTTGTGCTACAACGTACATATTAGTTACTTCAAAACTATCATAGAAGGAAACAAGAAGACTTTGTGCTTTTGTGTGTCTTTCGGTTACTAATAATCTAGTTGTACTAGTAATCTTTGATTACTCTTAACATTAATCAAGAATATTGATGATTACTACTTAGGTAGAAATTTAAAGATGTAAATCATTATAGAATATTATCGTGGAACATTGTAAACATCTTTTCTGAAAGAAGAGAAAATGACGAATGTAACACACCTCGCATGGTTAAAGCTAGTGTAAATACTTTTCATTTAGCATAGTTTACTCTTTTTTACAATAAGCAGTATGAAGGGAGCCTCCCCTTTTTGAGAGGAGAGAATGTTCTCATCATAGTTGTGGTTGAAATCACTATTTTGTAATTTGCAAAGGAATTACAAAATATTCACCCAACACAGCAGCATCTTACTGCACACAAGTGTTATGGATGAGGTAAACATTGAAGGATATTAAGGTGGTATATGATGAACCAATTTCTATCTTATGTGATAATACACGTGCTATCAATATTTCAAAGAATCTGGTAATGCATTCAAGGACAAAACATATAATCCAATATCACTTTTTGAGGGAGAAGGTTGTAGAGAATGAAGTTAAGCTTGAATATGTGCCTACAAAGGATCAAGTTGCTGATATATTCACTAAGGCTCTTCCTAAGGATACATTTAAGTATCTCCAAGAGAAGTTGGGGGTCATTACCCCTCCTTTGAACTAGATACATAAGGATATGTATCAATCTAGTGGATTTCAAGATTCATTCTTTGGTCTAGACTGATGTTGGTGGCTACTTCTTAGGGGGAGTAGGTAGTAACATTATTGATTTTTGTAGCCAAGGGGAGTGTGTGTTGTCATTATGTAGTGGTTGATGATTGGTGCAATATGGTGTGTGCTCCTAAGGGGGAGTATATTGAGCAATAAATAAATAGAAGTTGCAGAACAGTTCTTAGAAGGTTGATTGATGTCAAAGGAGAAACATAAGTGATGCAAATATTTTGTCATTTGCCATTGATGTCAAAGGGGGAGAGAGAATCATGTGAAAAATGTCCAGTTTTCAATTGTGAAAGGGGGGAGAATAGTATAGCTGGGGGAATGAAGCATGTGAAAAAGATAAGTTGAAAGGGGGAGAGTGAGTAATGAAAAAAGAGAAAAAGAAATAGGTATGGAGCAGAGTTGTTGTTATTGATGGTTTTTTCACATCATGTGTTGCCATCAATGAAAAGTGAGGAGATTATTGTAAGTATGAGCAGTTGGTGTTGTCATTGATTTCAACAAGCTTGTGTTTTCATTGGTGTGAACTATATGAGAAGAAGATTATTACAAGAGTATGTGTTGTCTATGTTGTTGCATTGATGATTCTTTGATTAGTTGCATTATATTGTCATTAGTAAGCTACTGGTGTCAACCTCTAGTGTTGCTTTGATAAGCTTCTATTTATGGTTGAGGAAGTGATGGAGATGATGAGGATTATTCTTGGTGCTTGGTTTCCAAGTGCTTTTGAGAAAAATTGATAAAAAGAGGAAACAAAAAGTTGCAATGTGTTTTGAGTTGAAGAGTAGTGTTCTGGTGTCGCTCCACATTTATTCTAGGTTGAAGATATGCCTATGTGTTTCAAATATGTTGATTAGAGGTGTTCAAAAGTGTTGTATTCAAATTTTGGTGTGTTGGATCCTTGTGTAGAAGAAGTTGTGTGAACAGTGTATTACAGAGGTGTTTGAGAGAATTTTTTTTGCTCCATGTTTCTCCACAATTTGGTTTTAGGTCTTGCAGATCTAAAGGCATGTTGATAGTGTTGGTATCTTTCTTTAGTAAATTTTTTTTGAGGTTTGGTGCTTCAAAAGTCAGTTTATTAAGTTGCAGTGTATGGTAGAATAGTCTAAGTGTACAAGGTGTGTATATTATTTAGGTGAAAGATGTCACGAAGGAGTTTGCTATTTTTTAAGGTATTTGTGAAATATTCTATATTTTGTTCATGTGACATTTGTTGTCTATGATTTGTTGTTGAATCAAAGCAAGCGAGTACTTTAAAAAAATTAATGGTGTTTACATGGGTAACGACCGAACTTGGTGTTTACACTAATTGCAATAGACGTTTATTATTTGTAGAAGCATGTTGTAGCATGGTGTTATAGATTTGGGTCCTAGATAAGGAGTGGTGTGGTCCACCTTCACTTCTACCCACCACGAAAGTGTTTTGGTGCCGACCAAATTTGAATTTACATGGTTGATATGCATAGCCAACCTTGGAGAATGGTTTCAAGGTTGAAAATGATATAAATATGAGGTAAGTTGTTGAGGGATACAAAGATAGATAAGTATGATGTGAATGATGCGAATTTCATAGTGTTACAGTGTGAATTTGAGAAGTGTAATGTGAGCTTTCATGTGTTAGATTGTTGGATACAATGAGCAGGTGTCTACAATTCTTTAGTTATGCTACAAAGGTGTTGGTGATATTGTGGTGGATTTCTCTATTGCATTGAGACAGATTTCTCTATGTAGCATTCTTCTCTATCTTCTTTTCTATTCTGACAATGAGCATTTAGCAGTGAGCCCTTTGTATTCAACATTGATATTACTTTATATTGTGAGCTAATCCTCACTATGGTTTTTCCCATCTTGGGTTTCCATGTAAATCTGGTGTTCTCTTGTGCGTGATGTTTATTATATTCAAATTTTTTTAATTTTCTTTTCATGATAAATCATTATAATAGATCAAGGTTTAATTGAATGAATGTGGATCTGAATGTTTGTAATGGTTTTGAAGCTTTAAGGTTCAATTGATTCACCCCCCTCTCAGTTGTCTTGTGCATTCAATAGGATGGAAACATACTAGACATTATAATGTCATATAATAATATAAAAGGAGATATTAGTTCCTTGATAGGGCCCTAATGATACTAGCTTAAGAGAGAACAAAGAATACTTAAAAAACTATGCTCTTCCATGTTAGACCACCATAGTCAACCCACTTAGGACAACCATATACATTCCAAATTCTAGGGTTTTTATACCAAAATAATGTCAAAGTTTGTATGTTTGTCATAGATAAAATAGAGTACAATACATTATTTCCCAACAATAAGTAAATTTTACAGATAAGGACAACAAGGGTCCCTAATTACACATTTGATAGAAAATTATAAAATAAAGATGATACCAAAATTAGATATAATTGAGTCTTTATATTTTATCCAAGATGCTCCAAGAAATCCGTAAGTCCCCAATGGTGGTTCAACATCACCTAGTCACGTTGAATCCTTAGGACTACCCGTCTAATTAGGGAGACAATCAAATTGGGTAGTCCAACACACTCAAACCAAATATGAGGTTAGACAATAATACAACCATAATAACACATAAAAGCACTTATCAAGAAAGTGTACACAAGGATTAAAAATGACCATCCAATGTATATGCATGCCAAATGCACCATCACATTTTTACACTAGAAATAGGTATGCACAAGAAGATTGTAACTTGGAAAATCGGCATTCATGTCACTAGAGAGATAAGGAATTTAAGTAAACAACCACAATTTTCAATCCTATAATCAAATATGATCCAATTTATTTAATGGAAAATGTGCAACATGGATAAAATCATATTCAAATAAATGATACCTTCACCTTTATTGTGTTGTCATGGATTACTTCCATTGTCCTTCTTTGCTTGCTTTTCTCTCTAAACACAAGTAAAGAGATAAAAAACCATACATTAAGAAATAAATGGTGGAAACTACCAAAAAGGCACACACAATATTATTTGAAGGAAAATAAAAGGAATAATTAGAAAAACAACCAAATTATGGCATAAAAAGAATTAGTACTAAAGAGATAATAAAGGATTTATATGAAGAAATTCCATAATAAGTAATAGGAGAGAAGAAGGATAAGGGAAATGAGAAAGAAACAAAAAAATATAAGAAAGAGCACAATAATAATGGTTGAGCATTCATTAACCTCTACACTAATAGACCCCATGAATAAAATAAAATATTTTTTAGTATAGTAGAAGCAACTCTAGCATTAATAACTCTACCACCAACACTCTTCCCACCATTCAATTTTTTAGCACAAGTGTATATCTTCAAGGTATCCCCTCTTTAGAATTTTTAAATATGTGTTGTAGTGTAGAAAAATGTATCCCTTTACATTTTCACACTTGTTTGGGCCCTCCCTGCTAAAATTGGGCTTCTTTATGCCTTATTTGGTCCTATTTTTTATCCACAAGCCTTATTTAATGCATCTTTTCGAGGATAATCTTGATATTTATTAAATAACCAATCATAATTCATGATTTTAGGTTGTGTGTTCTGGGTTTAGTGATCTGGGACTCATACATCACCTTGGGCGTATGGGTCCCACCTAAGTCTCAGGGCCTGATCCTGAATTTTGCATACAACTTAGCATTTCTTGAAATTTTTGTTCCAAGCTTAGGCTACTGGGACTCATATGCCCCAACTGGTGTATGAGTCCTGCTTTAGCTTAGACCTATTTTGAATTTAATTCTTGGTAGGATTTTAATCTCCTAGATCTGATGTTGGCTTGTAGTATTGTAATTTCAGGAAATTTGGCATAAACAAGTATAAATACAAGATTATTTCACATAATTTCTCCTAACAAGATCTAAGCTTTCAAGTGTTCAAGAATTATAGCAAATTGGTGATCAAGAGAGTTTACAAGAGCATTCGGGAGCTGATTTTCAAGCATTTTTTAGCTACATTCAAGATTCAAGCATCATGTCAAAGTAATCATGCATCATGTGTGTTTTTGAGCTAACATTTGTGATGTAGGTTTTTATTATTCAAACAAGCATTCAAGTCAAGATCCATAGCATTCAATCAAGAGTCAAGATCTACATTCATGCTATCCATTTCACATAAGATTGCAGCCTTCATATCAAGGGTTTGGTGAGTTGCAACATTGCATATTTTTCATTCATCATTCCTTCATTCTATTCCATTTCATTTCAAGATTTGATTACCCAAATGGGGTTTGACCAAGGCAAACCCCTATCTACTAACAAATCAACATTTTTCTCCCTCTTCATGTGTGATTGTAAGTCTAGGTGTTGTGAGACTTGAAGATCCTTTGAAGATAAAGTTGCAAGATTGATGAAAGTTGTCAAATTTTTCATCTTCATGGAAACTCGCCTATAGCTCACAATTCAAACTTTTAGACTCAGAGATCAGACGGAAGAGAAGCTACACAAGATGACTCGAGGATACCATAGTTTCAGACAAACCTTATTACCAAGACTAAATTTCCACCTTGGGTGTATGAGTCCCAATATACCACTTTTTTAGCAATTTTCTGTAGATCTTGGTTTGCCAATTGCAAATTCCAGATTCAGCCAGAAACCCTAAACTGGGGCTAAATCGCCCAGTCTAGCGTATGAGTCCCAGTTCACTCAAAAGTTAGAATTCCAAGGTTACAGTCCTTGTTTTGAGTTCTTCAGTCTTCCAAGTGCACCTCTGTTCATTCTTAGTTTATTATTTTGATTACAAGTTTCATTTCCTAGGTCACATAGCTAGATTTGCATATTGTATTCATTCCCTTCTTTCTAAGGATTTTCTTATTGGTGAACCCCCTTTTTTATCACACCTAAGGAGACCTTGTATCAATCTCTTTTCCTAATTGGATTGTTAGGTTGAGATCTCTAGGGTTTCCTTTAATGAACTAGAGTGAAATAGGAAGGAGGTACTCATCCCCCCCCTTTGTGTATTATATCTCCTAAAAGGTGGAGCACCCTATTTCCAAGGTGGTGTATGATTCCAAGATCACTAAATCTGGAGCACATGACCCAAAATCATGAATTATGATTGGTCATTTAATAAATGTCGAGATTATCCTCAGAAAGATGCATTAAATAAGACTTGTGGATGCAAAATAGGACCAAATAAGGCATAAAGAAGCCCACTTTTAGCAGGGAGGGCCCAAACAAGTGTGAAAATATAAAGGGATACATTTTTCTACACTACATGTGTTACACAACATTGTAAGGGAATATATACTAAAGCGACAAGTAGAAATTACTAAATCCCTTGAATAATCTGGCCTTACAAACATATAAACAAGGTTACCAAAAATAGGTAGGGATACTAGACTACCATTATATTAGTGGTTGAGGAAGGATATAAGTGAAATTATGATATAATTTCATAATCAATATATGCAAAAGGATGTCATCAAATGAGAAATAATGATTGAAATTGAGAAAAAATGTTGTAACACAAGCTAAGTTGGAGATGGAAGTTAACAATATTCAAAATAATTTTAGTAATGTAAAACACACTATACATTTTTTTCATAGAATGGCCTATGTCAACCAAAGTATTAAAATATAGATGGAGAATATTAAAATTCAAATCATGCAATCCTCTACCTCTTATGATGCAACCAAAATAATTGATGGAAGCCAAAGAGTTCAAATATAAAAATGGCATAACCTATATCAATAGGTAGATGATTAAAGAGATGGAATAAGAGCATAAGTCAAGATATTAAGAGAATTAGTTAACCTAAAATTAGCACATTGGGAAGGTCTCCTAGGAGAAGCAAAGAAGCTTGTTGACTCCATTGAAATCGTAAAATTTGTTATTAATGGAGAAGTAATCCTAGTAGATATTAGTGGCTACAATAATATTTTTAATAGGCCATGATTTAATGAGATAATATGTACACCTATCTAAGGGGAATATAATAAAATATTCTACCTTAAGAGGATAATTTTATTTTAAACATTTTTTAAGTTGTGGTAGGAGATTTTGATATTTTGAAGATAGTCAACAATTTGAAGATTGACAAGCGAAGCTAGCATGTATTAAGGATAACATATGGGTTCAATTGAGGGAAGATGTTTGGAAGAAAAATGCATGTAGTATAAAGTAATAGGGTTAAAAGAATCACAAACCTACTTGCAACAACATCTAAAGGACATAACAAGAGAAAAGGACACACCCCTTGATGTAGCAATGTGAAGACAAGAAACAAATTAAAGGAGAATAAAATAGAAGATAATGCAATAAACACACAATAACTTCACCCAAAACCCTTAATTACCCTTAGATATAGCTTAAATTAGAGTGCACCCTAGCTCCACTTGATTTTCTCCTCTAATGTGTTGATAGAGGAATGTGGTTGCTTATAAAACCAACAACATGATAGTGTGATTGATACGATGATAGATCAAATGGATAGCATGAGAATAAGATAATGGAAGAAGAAGATAGAAATGTATTAGCATAATAGTAGAAGAATAATAGATGCTCAAATAGGATAAGATGCCTCTCATTTATAAAATTCCCAAGAGGGAAATCAAGGGGAAAGATGAATTGGTTAATAGATGGATAAGATTGAACAAGGATAAGGGCTTGGATCAAAAGTTGTAATCATGTGGCAAGTGTCACATGAGGGATAAGGACTAGATTTAGGAGGTGCATTAGGGAAACATCCTTATGTGGATGATTAGGATTTGGAGTTGTAGCATGAAATGGATGGATGATATGAAAGGTTAGTTTTACATTAGGAAAGTGTCTAGATTCAATGAATCTAGACAAGGTCTTAGTCATTTGACTCAAGTAATATTTAATTAAATAATAAAATTATTTAATTAATTATTGGAGAAGGGTGATGTGGAAGAATAAATTAAATAAATAATATTTAATTAATTAAAGTGGCTATGAAGGTGAAGAATAAATTAATAATAAATATTTATCTAATTAAATTGGGGGATAAAGGTGAAGGATAAATTAATTAATTAAATAATGAATATTTATTTAAATAATGGCTAGGATAGGGTAAAGTCAAGTGTGGCTAGGCATAGTCAAAATTTTGGTGTCTACATTTTTCCCCTCTTTGAGATGATGTTGCAACTAAGAGAAGTATCATCATTTCAATTAAGAATAAAATATAGTGGGTAGGCAATGGATAAGGAGTAGTGGCATGATGCCCCATTCATTGGGAGGATGGGAGTTATATATGCCCCCTCGAGAGGACATGTAGGTCAAAGAACACGAGTGTGCTCTCAAAATGGATGGGAGTGTCAGAGGATGAAGGATGAAAGGAGGAAATAGATAAGGATAGATGGGAGAAGATACTAATGGGAGAGGATGGATGGATGACCATGATATTGTAATGGTATAAGAAACCTAAATTTTATATTGTACTTGACGTTATGCACCAAGGTATAAGGAGCCAAGATCACAATGTGTCAAGTACATGATCAAAAAGGTCAAATGCGAACATATTCCTTAGAATACTCTGATATGAAAGACCATGATGCCCTTGTGGGAATAGAGTGCAAAGACCATGATAAATGAAAACACTCATAAAACATAGAATAAAAAATAAAGAATACACAACAAACCAAAAGCAAACCAGTGTTATTCCCCTAGTCAAGCTAAAAACCAATTGATCTGATTAATTGATTGATGGTGAGGAGGATAGAAAATTTAATGATAAGAACAATGCGTACCCCACATATTATATTGTTAATGATAAGAAAAATACTTTGATTGGGAAGGATACATCCTTATGATGATAATTTGATAGTGGATCAATAGATTTTAGTTGAGATGGATTGGTTTTGGATGATGAAATAGACTACAAGATTAAATTACATAAATTAAGATTGATTGCATTGGATTGGAAGGATTTAAGATTGTTGTATGTGAATGATGGATTGGAAGGTTAGATGGAGGATAAATTATTAAGATAAGATAGGAATTGATGGAGGATAGAGGAATGGATATAAATCAATAGCAAGGGGAACCCAAGGCATGATAAAAGGATGGAAGGATAGGGTGATTTCCTGGATAGGAGATGGAAGTATTAAGTGGATGGATAGGAGGTATAGATCCAAGGACTATATTGCAAAGGAGTAAGATGCCCCACACTAAAGGGAGTACAATTTGTAGTCTCACAAAATTGTCACCCCTAACAATTTCACACTAGGTTTGAAACCCTCTTAAGTCCATGTGCCTAATTGTGCTTCTAATTTACTTGTTTAATTATTGTTTTTGGGAAATCTAATTAAATTATTATTTATTGGGCTTTAACAAAGCTAAAATTTCTTGACAAGGGCACCTAGCACTATTGTCCATCTTATCATACCCTAAATTTAAAATTCAATTGTCAGTCTCAATATGTTCAAGAATTCAAATTCAATTCTTAGCATATCTTAATAGTTAATGTGAAATATGTTTAGATCTATATATATATATATATATGATTTCTTCCCTCCATTTCAACCCTTAATCAATTTTGATAACTCTAGCATCCTAAAGGAAATTAATGCAATATCAAGAGAAAAATAAGCAAAAGATCAAATACACAATTCAAGCTATTTAAAGTCTGCAACACATCAGAAAATTTATGTTCATGCATTGTAATATGTTCATTGTTTATATTTATTATAATTATATGCACTAACACTTACAGAATCTCCATTGATAGAATGTTCAGAAGGACTATGTGTTTGACATCCTCATTGATAGAATGGTGGAACTGGAAGGCTCATTCAATGACTTTAAGGCGTTGTGTGAGGAAATACTACAGGCCCTTGAGGCCAAGGTTGCTAGTATAAATGGTGATATCAAAAAATTGTTGCAGGTGAGCCACACCTCAGTCAAAAATAGTGCAGAAGCTTTGGAAATTATCTTTAAGAAAATTGGTCAGCTTAGAGAAGATTAGGTTTTCTTCTCAAAGATCATGGAGAAAGAATAAATGGCTAAGGGTAAGGGAAAAAAAATTGTGAAGGATGATGACAAGGTACCTGTTGGTAGAGGGTCGGCTGAATGGAAGAAATCTTTTGATACTGAGAAAAAGGAACTGTTGGATATGGTTGAAAAACATAAGAACCAACAGATTGAGGTGGCCAAAACCCTGAGTGGCCTTAACTAGTTTCTTGTTTCTTTTTGTTTTTGCTAGGTGTTAGTCTCTTTTAGGTAGTTTTTTTTTTGTTTTGCTGGTGGGTGTTGTTGATTGTTGGTTGTATTTTTTTAGTTTGGCACCCATGGTGGTTGGTTTTTTGGTTGTTGGGTTGCTGTTGGTAGGCTCTTGAATATTTTTTGGTGCAGCATGTTGCTTCTTTTTTTGTAAAGGGTTTCAGGGCCCTTCAAAACCTGTTTTTCCCATATAATCAAAACACTTACAAAATCTCCAAGAAACCTCCTCTTTCTACTTATGTGTGATGAGAAAAGTGACTTCAATCAAACAAAGGTTTCAGATTTGAGTGGTAAGTTCCATTTGTGTTTATTATCATTCACATTTATTGTCTTTCCTCTGCTCCCTTGAGAGCACACACTCTTTATCATCTATCATCATATTAGTCATTGTGGAGGTGGAAACACCAAAACAAGGTTTGACCAAGGAAATCCTCTATATGACACAACCCTTCTCCCTCTATTTGTCTTGCAAGTTATAGGTCTACTACTGATTGAAGTGGATTTCATATCTCAAGGATTCAAACCATAATTCATGCATTCATGTACCTATCATCAAAAAAATAGGGCTTTCTAATTATTTGCACACTATCAAAAGTCAAAACCTAATCTTGGTTGTCAAAGACCTTCAAACAATGGTATAATTGTGTAGGTACAAAAACCTTAGGTTTTAACATTTCTAGACTAAGGCACCTAACGCCCTTGTCTTTCCAGTTCAACTCCATATTTCAACGCCATATTCTTCTCTATTTGCACTCTCTAGATCTATCTTTTATTCATATATTTTTGTTCTCTAATTTATAGATTATGTTATATTTTTCACTTTGATCCTAATTCACCTTGTTCAATACATATCTTCTAATCAATCATTACACACCCAACAACAAAAAGGGACCAAAACCTTGACCAACTTGTTTGGATCTCCCTTGAGGACAACAACCAATCAAGATCTCTTGGTTAATTTTCAATCCCTTAATGTTTAAGGAGGAATGATTGATTTAGTTAGGGTGTTTAGCCTAGATCCAATTTCACCCTATTACATAATTATGGATGGAAGGATAGTACATAAAGGATATGGATGGTGGAGGAAGTAAGGACATCATTGTCTAAAGCATGCATAGATATTTTGTCCCTAGCCTTATCAAGATCAAAGGAGGGAAGGGAGGATAAATTTGGATAGGTTGGGAGAGGTATATAATATGAGGGATAAGATATGGGAGATACAAAGGATAGGTGTAGATTTTTCAATTCTAGCCTCATCAAGATCCAAGGAGGAAAGGGAGGATGAATATTTTGGATTGGATAGGAGGATGGAGACATGATGTGGGATATGGGATGAATGCTATTGGGGGATGTGGATAAAATGGTGATAGATAGGAAATATGATGCTTGAATATCCTTAGTATTGTCAAGATCAAAGGTGGAAAAGTAAGGATGGATTTATATAGGATGATGGATAGGGTATGGATAGTGGAGGATGTGGATAGGGTGTTGTAGGTAGGATAACATGAATGAAGCTTTCTCCCAAGTGTAGAGTTCAAGAGGATAGGGGATTACACATCATGCCTATTTATCCACTTTTCATCATGGTACTTTCCCAAGGTTCCATAAGAAGTGGTTTTCACCATTGGATGAATGTTTTCTCTTAACTTTTTTCATTTTTCATTTTTTCATTTTTTTTCTTTTTTAGATTTTTGGTATAGAAAAGGATGGAGAAGGATGAGGATAAGGATGTGGATAAGTGGATAGGATGTGGTAGGTAGGATTTCATTTATGAATATTTCCCCCAAGTGTAGAGTGCAAGAGGATGAGGGATTACACATGACACTTTTTTCCAGTTTTTCATCATGGTACTTGCCCAAGGAATCACACGAAGTGGTCTTCACCATTGGGTGAATGATTTGTATTTACTTTTTTATTTTTATTTTCTTTTCATTTTTTATTTTTCCTTTTTGGATATTTAAAATAGTATATATGGATAATAATTTGGATAGGTAGATTTGGAAGATAGTGGATGGATGATAGGGAGATGGGGGAAGGACTCAAGCATCTAGTTCCATAGATGGTATCCCTTGAAAATATGTTATAATGGACCATGGTAATTAGAGGTATACTAATAAATGTTGGTATAATGATGGAAAGTGAGGTGAAATATATTGAAACATGGAGAAGGATGTGGATAGGTGGATTTATACGATAGTGGATGGATGGTGGGGAGATGGATAAGGACTCGTGCATCTAGTTCCATGTATGGTATCCCTTGAAGATGTGCTATAATGGACCATGGAAATTGGAAGTATGCTCATAGACATTGGTATAATGATGATAAGGGGGGTGAAATGGATGGGAATATGGAAAATGATGTGGATAGTTGGATTTTAAAGATAGTGGATGGATGATGGGGATATGGAGGAAGGAATCAAGCATATAATTCCATGTATGGTATCCCTTGAAGATGTTCTCCATTAGACCATGGAAATTGGAGGTATAATCATAGATGTTGGTAGAATAATGGAATGATGGAAAAATATAAGGATTTATTCAAAGGCTTAGATTAAAGGAGGATGATGGGGGATGAATGTTAGATTATGGATGGAGGATTGCAATTATTATGGATTAGTGGATGGAGATGTTGGAAATATCAACATTGGTACACACCTTGAAGGGTGGTGGAGTTGTGGAAGTGAATTTGATTTTTGATTTTGAGATTTAGATGGAGGAGTGGATTTGGATTTTGGGAGATAGGGACCCAAAATGGATGGACGATATGGTGGTGGACTTAGGATAGTGAATTTTGGGACATAGGGGCTCAAAATAGATTTGAAATATGGGGGATTTTTATATGGAGTAGTGGAAGCTTTTGAATTAGCAAGTTTGGATTCTAATTTATATTGTGCTTTGATATGCATTACTTTTATTAGTTGATTTAGATCCACATGGTTTTTATTTTTTTTATTCATGGGCCTTTGTGGCCTTTTGGATTTAAATTTTTGCTTTTGGATCATATTTAGATTTATTTGGCATGTAATTTTAAGGGTACATGTTGATCCATAGATTTTTATGGATTTTTGGTTTTATGAATTTTATATTTGGCATCTAAATTGCTTCCAAGAGAAATGGGATTGGTGGATGGAAAGGAATGATATGGAGGTCTTATGGATTATTTTATGTAGATAGGATGTTGAAAGGATTTCAAGGATGTGTTCCTTAGTTGACCTTGATTTATGATGTGATGAAAGGATTTTGAGATAGTCAAGATTTGGATAGTAGATGGAGGTATATAAGGACCCAAGATGGATGGAAGGGATGAATAATTTAGTTTTGGGACATAAGGTCCCAAAATAGATAGAAGGGATAAAGGATTGGGCTTTAGAAAATAAGGGACCAAAATGGATTTGGAATATGGATGATGTGAATGTTTGGATTAAGTGGAGAAATTTAGGATTTTGGAGGGATACCAACATCTTGAGAATGAGCTTTGCAGGCAAGGCCATGATAATTTGGATTTTATTTTATTTGGATAGGTTCCAATATGTATTGTTCATGGAGGTCTAACCCTTTTCCTTGATAGTGCATATTTTGATAAATGTTTTTGCCAATGGGATACTTGTTATTTTGGAAAAAGTGTGTGAGTCCATTTTGAGGATGATATGACATGGAAGGAATGGTAGGCTCATACAATAAAAAAGATTGGATGAAGGTAGAAGAACCCATTTGATATATGGAATTTATTGATAGCTTGGATATAGGTGATGGGATCTAGTAGAGGATAGCATCATGATTTAGAGAGGGAAGGGTACTTTGATCTTGACATGGGGAGGGATCATTTGATAAAGTGGATAGTATAATTTTCTCTTGATTATGATATGAAGGGGCTCATGACATGAAGTGGAAGGGGTGTCTTGATCTTGACTTAGAATGGGATCATTGGATGACATGTGGGGATACATTGTTCTTGATTTGGAATGGGATCCTTGGATTGAGTGGAAGGTATACTTTGATCTTGATTATGATTAGGATTAGGATTACGAGCTTGATTGGATTAGGAAAAATAATTAGGATTAGGGTCCTAAATAATGGATTTAGGGATATATTGGAGATACATTGGGATGATTAGGATAGTTGGGATGAGGTGGATTAGATGATTAGGGATTATTAGGACAATGTGGATGATTAAGATGATTATGGGGATAATTAGAATGATTATGGATGATTAGGGTGATTATAGATTATTAAGATGAGATGAGGATTGGATAAATGGATTTGGATGAAAATATTGGGAGATTGGTTGGATTAGGATGAAGGTTTTTCTTTCTTGACTAGGAGGTAGATTTGAATGCACATAAACAAATAAAGTGGCTTGAGGAATATTTGGAAGATGGGTATGTACTAGTTATCAAAATAAGACAAACCAAGAACATGTACAAGCCTAGAATTATTCAAGGAGTGTTAACTTAATGTGGGTCCACTAGCCAAAGGCTAATACCTCAAGATTAATGCAAGGCACTTATATTTCAAGAGTCAATAGATAGGGATCTAGTGGCACAAGGGCTCACCTTTTCCATCATTTGGAGGTCCTTAGACCTTGCCAAAATATATTTTATAAATACTTAGGGAGATACATGGTGAGTAACTTTAGGCATGATACTGTACCTTGCACTACACTAAGCAATGATCGAAAGGTTTTAAACTAAGATGAAAAAGGTTGCTAGGGATTCCTCTAAATACCTCAAGGGTAAGTGAGGAAAAATATATAGATGAAAGGTAATAATTATAAATATTTGAGAGGAGAGAGTAACCCACTCTTTACCTTCACTTCACCAAGGTATAAAGTTCTTGGAGGCTTAGACTAGATTGGCAAGATTCTACTTCCAATAGAGGTGTCTTTTGATTCACCTCTCTCTCTTTATACTCCATCAAAATATAGGGGTTGAGGACATCCCTTAGGGTGATAAAATACATAGGAAAGCATCCTAGAAGAAATGATCCAAGTGTTTTTAGTCACCCAAGATCGCACAAAGCGTAAGGAGAGAGCATACACACAGGGTTCCTTAAGATAAAATAAAAAGAAAAGAAAAGAGTAAGTGATGTTTTTGATCCTCAAGATCACACAAAGGTGCAAGAGGAGAGAATACACACCACTCACCCAAATGCACAACAAAAAAAATGTATTAACCTTAAGAAAAGAAGTGTGCAACCAAGACTAGTTAAATGATAATGCCTAAGATGAATGTAGCTACAACACAAATGTGTTAGTAGTTTCACAAAGGTATTGGAGTAATGAATATGGTTGCAATAAAATATATTATAAATAATAATGTAACTCCTATAAATATTAAAAAATAAGGGTATAATGCAACAAAATAGGTGTAAAGAAAAGAAATGCTTATCACAAGATTGCAGTTTTATTTTTTTGTTTTTTCACATAGTCAAACTAGATTCAATTATTTTGAAATATTTTACTCCAAAATTAAAAATGAAAAGAATAAACCCTTAATAAAATTATGATATATTTCCAAAAATATAAAAATATTTGAAAAATTCTTTGATTTGTGTCATAAAAAAGTAGATTTATGAAAAACCATAATTAACAAAGATTTAATTGTTTAATCAATTTTTTGACCTCAAAAATAAAAATATAAAGAAAAAAACCTATTAAAATTTGTGGGCTTTCTAAAAATATAAAAAAAACTCCAAAAATTCATTGATTTGCAACTTGAAAACTAGATTTATGAAAAATAATAAAATGATAATAATTCACCAAATATTGAAGATCAGAAACTTGACCTTTTTACCTGAGCATTATGAAAACATCCAAAACCTTTAATAAAAAATTGTAAAAAAAATTGTAGTCACTTGAAAGATATGGTAAAATATTTGAAATCTTATGGTTTTGCTTTCAACCTGCAAAAGTTAGCTCTAATTTTTCTTTTGCATAAAAGAACTAAAAACCAGTAAGATGGGGTTATAAAAACTTAAAAATAAGAATTAAATAGGGATGGGAGTCCCACCAGGCATACCAAAATGAAGACACGAAAATATTGAAGGTAAATAAAATGGAAGATAATGCAATACACACACAATAGCTTCACCTAAAACCCTTATTTCTCCTCATATAGAGCTTGAAGTAAAGTGCATGCTAGCTCCACTTGATCTTCTATTTTATGTGTTGATGGAAGAATGTGGTTTCTTATCAAACTAGTAGCATGATGATACGATTGATATGATGATATATCAAATGGATAGACTTAGGATTGATGAAGATTAGCTAGGTTATGGAAGAAGTAGATAGAAAATGTAGCAACATAATAGTAGGACGAGAAGATATTTTCAAATGGGATGAGAGGCTCTAATTTATAAAATCCCCATGAGGGAAATCAAGGGTCAAGATGGATTGGTTAATGGATGGCTAGGATTTAATGAAGATTAGCGCTTGGATCAAAAGTTGTAGTCATGTGACTGTAAGGAAGTCAAGGTAGCGAAATAACTTCCTACACTAATTTTGAGAGGAGGATAACGTGAAACTTTTATAGATCTTTAACAGTTACAAAAAATTAAATAAAAATAAAAATAAATATCATGCATACCACAACACAGTGATTTACTTGGAGAAAACTCTTTTAGGAGAAAAACCTCACACTCTAAAAGCCACCCAATATATTATTTAGAAATAACAAAGATTACAATATACTTGCAGACCAAGCTTCTCACAAGAGTATTGCCAACCAGAAATCCAGAGGCAACACAACCACTATCAAACTCTCATAATACATCAAAATACACAACCATAATACAATGCCCTAATAAAATAGGGTTGCCTTCTAGGGCAAGTCAAGCTAATAAAATATTGGTTGTCAGATCTAAGACCTAATAATGAATGGTTCAGATTTACAATAATAAAATATAAATAAAATTTTCCTTTCAGGGCTGTTTCCCCCATACCCCCAACTAGGGGGGTGATCCCCTTGGATCTCTCCCCCCCCCACCCCCCCGAACCCCCCGTCATTTTTCATATGAACAGTACCTTATGTATCAACAATAATTTATGTAATTGCAAGGTTGAGACACATTTTCCCTATAGTGACAAGTGTCACATGAGGGATAATGGCTAGGTTTAGGATTTGATTAGGAAACGGTAGGGAAAATCTTTATGTGAATGGTTGAGATTTGGAGATGTATGAAATGGGTGAATGGGATGAAAAGTTAGTTTGACTTTTTATTAAGGTCTTAGTCATGTGAGAGGGACACTTTTTATATGAGGGCAAGTTTAGATTGTGATCCATGGGAATGAATCTAATGACTGGGATTAAATAAACAAAGATTGAAGGATAAAGTGGAATTAAATATTGGAGGAAAATATAATGTGGGTTATTTATCTTAAATTAATTAATTAGGATGGTTTTGGGATAAGGGTGATGGATAAATTCATTAAATAAATAAATATTGTTATTTAATTAATTGGTAAAGACAAGGTGGGATAAAGGTGATGAATAAATTAAATAAATAAATAATAAATATTTTTTGAATTAAAGTGGGGGATAAAGGTGAAGGATACATTAATTAAATAAATAATAAATATTTATTTAATTAAAATGGGGGATAAAGGTGAAGGTTAAATTAATTAAACAAATAATAGATATTTATTTAATCAAAGTGAGGGATGAAAGTGGAGGATAAGTTAATTAAATAAATAATAAATATTTATTTAATTAATGGCTAAGATAGGGTGAAGTCAAGTGTGGTTAGGTATAGTCAAATTTTAAGTGTCTACATAATGTATATATAAACCACAAGGTGAAAGATGGAATAGGGGATAAAGAAGATGTAGAGAATATGTAATGTAAGGAAATAATATATAAGATAGAAGAGAGAAAAGTGTAAGTGACAAATAGATGCAAGATAGAAGAGAAAGAAGAGCTATTATATATGTGTATGAGAGATCTTATATTGATGTAAATATAATGTAATATTAGATAATAAATATATAATGGCGTGCTATGATTGGTATATGAATGTGATGAATGATTATGTATATTTATTTTAATTTATATACATTATATTATATTACACTTTACTATAATCCATCATGCTAATTATTATCTTCCTCTTACACCTTTACACTAAGGTATAAACTATACTTTGAAGAACATAAGCATGTATCTCCATTTTGCACACCCTCTTCTACAAATAGGGCAACCCATAGAAAGTGGACACACATATGAAGAATAGGGTCATGCCAACATAATAATGGATATAATGCAAACTTGAGGCAAGATCAATGGTTTACACTAAAGAGATTGCAAGATCAATTAAAACATAGTGAGGAAAATGAACTATAATGAAAATAATTGGTCATAAATGGTCTAAATTAGCCCCTATGGATGATATTGTACTATATAAGTGATAGGGGAAGCTAGTATTGAGTTAGTATGTAACAAAGGTAAAAACACAAGTACTTGCTTTAATGTAAAATACTTATTGGCCATAGAAAGTCAATGAATTACGAAAAAAAATATAAAAGACTAGACATATACCCATAAGGGAAGGTTTTTAAAGGATTTTAGCAAGGTTTTAGAACATGGTCTCGATAGAGGATAGTAATTTTTTGGGTAGTATAGGTAGTATGTACATGAAATTTGGAACAAAATAAAAGGAAACCAAGGTAACTTACAATTCCTCTTCCAATTTCAATGTAACTTCTAATTGAACATAAAATCAGTAAATAAAACAAATATTTGACAAATCTTACCAAATACAAACCCTTTTTTTGGATTACATGTGCTCAATATGTGATTGATACATAATTGCTCATGTTTTATGCAAGATTTGGGTAGCATGTATTTGTCAAGCTCACGAGGATGTGATGGTATCTTGATAAGAACTTGCTATGATTGATGAAGGATTGAGGTTGGATTGGTAGATTTTTTATTGAGGATGTGGGTAGTCTAGATTTGATGTTCAATAAATGGTTGAGATGTATTAAGGTAACTTTATTAAATGTTTGTTACCTTCTAAGTTAATATAAAAGATGAATGGTCAATATTGGTCATAAATCAATGGTTGAAATTACTCGAGATGATTTTATTAAATGATCGGTGATTGTAAGGGTTACTTTTATTAATGGTCGAGATTTATTGTGGGGTGGGTGGTGGAGATTTGCAATGTTGACTTTTATTTAATGAGTGGATTTTTATTTAATAATTATGGATGAGCGTGTGAATAATTAATTTTTTTAAATTATGTATTTGTGGATAATGAAGACATTGGATTGGATTTTATTTATTTAGAATAATGTAGGTAAATCAACCTAATTAATTAAATAATAAGAATTAGTTAAGTAATTAGTAATGCATTGATGTGTCTAACTAGTGAATGAAATGGGTTGTTAGCATGGTAGTGGCATCAAAATTAGTAAATTAGCATTACAGTGCCAACATGGTGTTAGAAATGGTGTTAGGAAGAAATGTTAGAAATGGCATTAAAAGGTAGTGTATTTTAGGTGTCTACAAGTAGAATGCCACCAAGCTATATAATCAAAATGAAAGAGTTTTTTGTCTCGATCCCTTGGAACTCACCAACCTCAAAAACATAATTGTCCAATCATAAAATGCTTCTAGAATGATTATGTAAATTAAGATTCATTTTAGAATACTAATTCAAATATGTAGATGTGAATAATATTGAATTATCTAATAATTAGAATGCACATTGAATGCCACAAGAACATGACAACAAAATAATATTTAATCAATAATACATTAATGAAAACTCTTCCTTTAAAATAAATACAAAACTAAATAAAATTTAACATTAATATAAAAAGTACACCATTACAATACCTACATTAAACAAATATATATATATATATATATATATATATATATATATATATATATATAACCTACCTACAATATAAACAAAATCATTCATCGTAAGTGTCATCCATGCAACTAAACATCACATATTGCAAAATTGTATATTTAAAAGATGTAAAAGATTGTCTTATCTTCACCTTTTTATTTATTCACAAGACAAAGGACTATATTAGGTAGCTTCTTTCTTACATTCTACTTTACCCTCTTCCTTTTTGGCTTCTAGTGCTTTGCCCCTTTTATGTGGGGTTTCTTTAGTAATTTAATAAACATGCCATTTTGGCATTAGTTGTTGGACGGAAAGCTTTTATTAAATTATTCCCAACTTGTCTTCCAAAATGCACCTTAATAAATATAAGGGTTGTTTAAAAAAACTAAATGACCATTCATCAAAGTTGACTAAATTTTTATTAAAATATTGGGAGTGAACAAGATGAGAATCTCCCCATTATCAAAGTTGAATTAGGTTCAAAAGAGAAATATCTAAATAATCTTTTCAAATAGATCTATTATTAAATACATATTTTAGATATATAAGATCTAGGATCAATAAATATATTAAAATAAATGTTTGGAATTTAAATAATTACTAGGATTTAGGTAGAATTTTGATGGAAATATATTGTGAATTGGTATTAGTTGGTTTGTCAATGTTTTCAAAATTTTATATATTATCTATATTTTAATTAAGAAAATAATAAAGATAATTCATATGACTGTGTTTCACTTTTCTAAATCAAAAATCATTTAAAACAAGTTAAAATAAGAATGAGATAACAAGAACAATCTATAGTATAATAATAATAATAAAATGTATCTTGGAAAAACTGTTTTAGAAAAAAAAAAATCCATAGATAAAGATATAATTAATTTACACAATAATGAACGGATCAAAGAAATGATGAAGCAATAATATCAACACTTGGACATGTGAATAACTAATACCATACTAAAAAAACTATAATATCTTGCAATACTAAACAATATATTAAAATGCTCTAGCTCAAAGCATATGCTTATTAGAGATGAGATGTATAAACCACTTGTGGTTTCCAATAAAATATGGACTACCAAGAGGGCATCCAAGTCATAGTCAAGAAAATCATTCAAATGAAAGCACCAACTTTCTTACATAAAATGTAAATCCCATGGTTTGACCAGTCAAATAATCAAACTAGACACTTCATTTAGAAGATGTTAATATTGTTCTAAGATGCTCTTCCTAGTAGAGATTATTTTAGTCGTGAATATTTGTCAATTGCTGAATAGTTCAAATTGGGGTCTTGACTCTTGGTGAATAAGGCAGACCATAAGAGGTACTAAATAGTATTATTTTACCAAAATTCAATTTATTACTAGTTAAATCACCTTAACATGATTTAATACAATATTTGCATCGAATAGTTTTTCATAATAAGCTATGTGTGGTTCAAACCTAATAATCTAGAATTTATAGTACATATTATAATTACTATTATTGTTAAATTTACACTTATCATTGGGGACCATATTTTTCATAAAATTATAATTCTTCTTTTGGTTATTTATCCTAATCCCCTAGAATTTACATCTATAGTTATAGAATTTGATAGAATTTTCCACTTAGAACTCATATAAATAACGCTTATATGCTCCCAACAATTATGTTGTGGTACTTGTGGGGTTAATTAAAAATGAGAGTAATTGCCAAAGATAAAATTCCTAAAGCTTTATGAGTTTTCAACTCAATCAATAATGAATGAGTGCCTATTGTTGGTAGCTACTAGCACTGTATGTTGGGAATAGGATGCCATTTAATTGCAATCCTAAGCATATTTCATGTATCTCCTAAGTCCTTGGAAAGTGTTCCCCAACACTAGGATTAGAAAGAGATTAAATTCGAATGAAATAAACATGTCAATTGACATTTGTAATTAATTCTAAATGATAGGAACATGTGGGGATGCCCAAGAAGAGCTCCTACAAAATAGGAGCACATGAGGCACTCACATGGAAGGTGGAACCCACCTTGAGTTAAGTTAACTATTTGGAGAAAGATAACACTTCAGTAATGCATGCAAAGATCCTAGAAGTTAGAAATTGATGTTTACATGCATGGAGTACAGTTCAGTTTAGTTTAGTTTAGTTCAGTTCAGTTATGGTTCAGCTATCTTCAGTTGCATGTAGTTAGTTTCAGTTGAATGCTAGTTGACTTTAGTTGACTTGGAATGCATGACTAATGACTTGAGTTGCATGATAGATAACAGGTGATACATTCAGTTAAGTAGGGATGATCAATCATGCATCTTGTTTGCATGAATTGATGGAGAGATATGTTTTAGTTAACAGAGATTGACTTGGACCCACCTTGGTTGCCCAAGTTGGCATCTTGGAGTTAACACTTTTGCATGAGAAGATATTTTATAAGACTGAGTTAAGTGGGCCCATTCTTTGGTGCTAAATTTGAGGAGGAGCTTACAAGATATCTTCGTAATCAACATTGAGTTATGACTTCAGTTTGGGGCGCCCAAATTGATGGACTTGGTTTGACATTGTTTTTCACAGAAGAACTCTACTTGCAAAGAATAGGTGTAGGTTTTGTGAGATAAGCTTTGTGCTTTGTAATTGTAAACTCTTTGGAGTTTACAAGGCTCAATATTGTCTATAAATTGCAGCAAGTTGAAGAGAGTTTGATCATATTTTATTGCAAGTTGTGAAGAAGAATTGTTGAAGGAAAAAGAAGCATCTCAAGAAAGGATAGATAAAGAATTATTGTAATCTTGTTCTAAGGTTAAATAATACAAGCATTATTGATTCTGGTAGTGGAGTTTTTTCTCGGAAGGGTTTCTCCACGGTATATGTTGTGTCACTTCTATCTTCTAGTCTTATTCTTCTACAATCTTTTTTCTACTTCTACAAATGGTAAAATGAATCTAAATAGATAATTATCTGCAAATAAATTGTAACAAAGAACACTTAATTAGATCTACAATCTCATAGTGTTACAAAGTTTTAAGCTACATAATAACCTCCATTTTCAACAGTGTAACTGTTGGTTTGAAAATGCAAATTGGAAACACAAATGCAAATAAAAGTTCCTATTACAAACCAAAGAAAACCTTAGATAGAACATACAAAAGAATTAAAAACAAAGATATCAAAACAACATTACAAATGAACTCCATTATAGATTTGATTTTCTTTGATGATAGTTTGAAATGTGGATGCTCTTGTTGCACAAAATGATACTATTTTGACAACATATACTTAGCAAAGATGGGATAGGCCAAATGCATAGGAGTGTGCCTAATTTTATAGATTTTTGGGAGAGGCAATAGATAGTAGATATGTGATGGAAAGATCAATGGTGGAAGATTAATGAGAGGAATTCCATAGGATTTAGGAGAGAATGGAGGGTCATGATGGAGGTTGTTGGAATGTGAAAGGTTAGGATGATCTTAAAAAAATCGTAAGTTGTTGCAACCATGAGGGATGTGGGGGAAAAGTGTATTTAGGAGCCCCTTTATTCTTAGAAGATGGTGGAGAGTATATAGCCTTAGTTAAGTAATAATACTATTTTATTATTTTGTTCATGTGATGTGTAAAATGGGTTTAATTAAATAATAAAATTATTTAATTTTGTGAGATGGAAAAGTGACTAATTAAATAATAGAATTATTTGATTAGATAGGGGACATTAGGTGAAGGGGATTTGACTAGGTGATGTAATTATTTAGTTGATTTGGCCAAGGGTGTACTAGTGAAATATTAGGTGTCTACATTTTGTCCCTCTTTGATATAATGTCGTAACTAAGTGGCATTGTGACAAAGAATAATAAAAAGTAGGATGTCCAATGAAGCTTCAATGGGAGGTTACCCTAGTTGCTAAAGGATGATGATGGAAGTGATGCCCCCTCAAGAGATATTTTGGGCGAAATGGAGCCAAAGAAGTCTCTTCAAAATATAAAGGGTGATAAAAAGATGCATCATGATAAAAAAAAATATTACTCAAGAGAAATCATAAATTGAGATGATGTACATGTCATTGATATAAAATTGATGATGGAGGATGTTTGGGTATATCAATTGATGTCACTTGGATGATTTGGATTAAATTATTTTAGATTGCATGGGTATACATGATTGGTAATAATATCTTACAAGGATGTAATGAAACTATAATAACACAAGATTTAGTAAAAATAGAATGCACGAATGATAGTAATATGAGATATGGTAAAAATGGATGAAGGATGAATGTTGTAATCTGAGTAACATTAAATGCAAAGAGTAACCTATTATTTTCTATAGCATTGGTATTGTGAACCATCATATAATGGATCATGATGATGATGTTCCATGTGTGTATTGAATATCAAAATATAAAAATGTAAATAGAATATTGATCCCAAAGGCATGTTATTAAGGCATGCCATTATATGAAGGATGAAAGGGACCATGATGGTACATGATGGAAGGAGAAATAGGACTATAGGTAAAAAACCACAAACACATGCAGATAATCAATCAACAACATGTGAAAAACATGAGTTGGTATCCAATGATATATTGAATCTAAGTGTGTATGGGATGAGGAGTAGGATGGAGGATGTGTAAGGAAGCTAAGGTAGCAGAACACCTTCCTACACTAATCTTGAGAGGAGAAAAATGCAAAACTTTTACAAATATTTTCAATAGTTACAAAAACTTAAACATAAATATCATGCATACCACAACACTATGATTTACATGAGAAAAACCCTTTCAAGAGAAAAACCCCACACTCCAAAAGTCGCCCAATAAAATAGGATTAGCTTCTAGGGAAAGATAATCCAACAAAATATCGTCCATTAGATCTAAAACCTAATAATAAATGGTTTGGATCTATAATTTATCATTAACTTGTATGTCGGCCATTTAGGAGCTTTTATTAACATTAACACGCATCCCACTCCTCCCCTCCACACCATGCTCCCATTGTATATTACACTTGTTGGTGTAACTAGGAAATATATATATATATATATAAACCTTATATATAAGATAGGAGCATTAAATATATTGAAATAAATGTTCAAAAAATTTAGGTAGAATTTTGATGGAAATATGCTATGAATTGTTATTAGTTGGTTTGTCAATGTTTTCAAAATTTAATATATGATTTTTAATTAAGAAAATAATAAAGGCAATTCATATGATTGTACCTCACTATTCTAAATCAAAAATCACTTAAACAAATTAAAATAACAATGAGATAACAAGAACAATCGATAGTATCTTGGAAGCATTGTTTTAGGGGAAAAAAATCATTCATAGATAAAAATATATTTTTGTTAAAGTACACAATAATGAACTAATCAAATAAATGATGAAGCAATAATATCAACACTCTAACATGTTGATAGCTAATCCTATGTTCAAAAACCTATAATATCTTGCAATGCTAAACAATGTATTAAAATGCTCTAGCTCAAAGCATATGCTTATAAAAGATGAGCTATCTAGGAAACCGCTTGTGGTTTCCAATAAAACATGGATTTCCAAGAGGGCATCCAATTCATAGTCAAGAAGACCATTTAAATGCAAGTACCAACTTTCTTACATAAAAATCTAAATCCCATGGTTTGACCAATCAAATAATCAAACTAGAATCTTCATTTTGAAGATGCAAATATTGTTCTAAGATGCTCTTCCTAGTAGAGATTATTTTAGTTGTGAATATTTGTCAAATTGTTGAATAGTTCAAATTGGGGTCTTGAATTTTGGTGAATAAGGCAAACCATAAGAGGTACTAAATAGAATTATTTTACCAAAATTCAATTTATTACTAGTTAAATCACCCTAACATGATTTAATACAATATCTATATTGAATAATTTTCCATACTAAGCTATGTGTGGTTCAAACCTAATCATCTATAGTACATATTATAATAACTATTATTGTTAAATTTACACTTTTCATTGGGGACCATTATTTTCATAAAATTATGATTCATCTTTTGGTTATTTATCCTAATCCCCTAGAATTTACATCTATGGTTATAGAATTTGATAGAATTTTCCACTTAGAACTCATATAAATAATGTTTATGCTCCCAACAATTATGGTGTGGTCACTTGTTGGGCTAATTAACAATGGGAGTAATTGTCAAAGTTATAAACTTCCTAAATATTTATGATTTTTCAACCCAATCAATAATGAATGAGTGTCTGTTGTTGGTATCTACTAGCAATGTAAGTGTTGATTTGAAAGTACAATTTGGAAATGTAAATGCAAATAAAAGTTCCTATTACAAACCAAAGAAAACCTCAAATAGAGCATACAAAATAAATTAAAAATAAATAAATCAAAACAACATTACTAATGAACTCCATTGTAGATTTGATTTGATTTGATGATAGTTAGAAATGTGGATTCTCTTGTTGCACAAAATGACACTATTTTCACAACATATACTTAGCAAAGATGGGATGGACAAAATATATAAGAGTGTGCCTCAATTTATATTTTTGGCAGAGGCAATACAAAGTGGAGATGTGATGGAAATATCAATGGTGGAGGATGAATGAGAGGACTTCCATAGGATTGAGTAGAGAATGGAGGGTCATGATGTATGTTATTGGAATGTGAAGGGTTAGTATGATCTTAAAAAATTGTAAGTTGTTGCAACCATGAGGGATGTGGGGGACAAGTGTATTTAGGAACTCCTTTATTCTTCGAAGCTAGTGGAGAGTATATAGCCTTAGTTAAATAATATTATTATTTAATTATTTTAGCCATGTGATGTAGAAATGGGTTTAATTAAATAATAAAATTATTTAATTTTGTGAGATGGAAAGTGACTAATTGAGTAATAGGATTATTTAATTAGATAGGGGTTATTAGGTGAAGGGGATTTGACTAGGTTATGTAATTATTTAGTTGATTTGGCCAAGGGTTTACTAGTGAAATATTAGGTGTCTACATTTTGTCCCTCTTTGATACAATGTCATAACTAAGTGGCACTATGACAAAGAATAATAAAAATTAGGTGGAATGAATCTTCAGTGGGAGGTTGCCCTAGTTGCTCAAGGATGATGATGGAAGTGATGCCCCCTCAAGAGATATTTTGGGTGAAATGGAACCAAGGAGGTCTCTTCAAAATATGAAGGGTGATAAGATGTGCCATGATAGAAAAAAAAATTACTTGAGAGAAATGATATTGGGATGATGTGCATGCCATGGATATATAATTGATGATAGAGGATGTTTGGATATATCAATTGATGTCACTTGGATGATTTGGATTAAATTATTTTAGATTGCATGGGCGTACATGATTGATAATGATATCTCAATGATGTAAGGAAACTATAATAACACAAGATTTAATAAAAATAGAATGCATGAATGAAAAAAATATGAGATATGGTAAAAATGTATGAAGGATGAATGTTGTAAGAGTAACTTTGCATGAAAAGAGTAACCTATTATTTTCTATAGCATTGGTATTATTCACCATCATATAATAGAGCATGGTGACAATGTGGCATGTGTGTATGGATTGTCAAAACACAAAAAATGTAAATAGAATAGTGATCCCAAAGGCATGTTGTTAAGACATGCCATTATATGAAGGGTGAAAGGGACCATGATGGTGTGATGGAAGGAGAAATAGGACTATAGGTAAAAAAAAAGCACAAAAATATGTAGACAATCAATCAACAACATGTGAAAAACATGAGTTGGTATCCAATGATATGTTGAAGCCAAGGGTGTATGGGATGAGGAGTAGGATGGAGGATGGAGGGATGAAGGGGGTAGAGGGTACTCCAAAAAAGGACCAAGGGATGTGAAGGGATGGAGGTGAAAATTTCATGCCCCAGTGGGATATATGTGGTAACCATTCCCTAGAAAATGTTAGCAAGGGGATCCCATCATTTGAGTGTAAAATAAAGGAAAGGGTGTGGGATGAATAAGGATAAAAATGAAATGGAAAATATGGAGGGACATAAATGAATTAATAGGAATGGGAAGGGGTTAAAATAAGATGAAGTGTTAGTAGGTGACAAATATGGTTGAGGATGATATGAGTAAGTGATGCACATGGAGGGGATAATGGAGAGGAATGGTATTAATGATGGAAGGATGAACATAGATGATGAATAGGGAACTGAGCAAATAATCCAAGGTAAAGGGGATGAAGGGATGGGTGGGATGCGATGGAGTGATGCATGCTCATATACTAGAGTGGTTTCATTCTACACATGATGCTTTTTTTCCAAGTTTTGATCATGGTACTCACCCAAGGTGCCACAAGGAGTGGTTTTCACCATTTGAAAAAATTATTTCTCTTATTATTTTTTAAGAATTTTTTGGATAATTATTTTATTTTATTTTTTATTTTTTGGAAGAATTATGCTAATAATTTAGGCACATAAGCACTTGATATGGATAATATTCATGGGTTTATCTAGTTTATGGGGCATTCAAGAGTAGTTATAATGCCTGCTCCTAATACAAACTCAGTAGAGATGATAGCACTCGAACCAATAAGTTTGGTTCAAACTTCTCTTTCTACTCTTTGTCTTGAGTGATGTTCTTTTTATTTTCCTTAAGGACAAGGTCTCTAATCTCAAAATTATCTAGTGCAAATAATTTTTTATAGACATGACACAACTTATGTTAGTATTCTTTAAAGTGATTGAGAGTGGTGAGACAATTCTCCTCAAGGAGTTATAGTGCATGTAACCATGCCCCTTGATAATCATCCCAAGAGATGAGGTTGCATAAAGAGACACATAAAGAGGGTATCTTGATCTTTATTGGAAATATTTCTTTGACACCATAAATAAGATAATATGGAATGGCACCTATGGGAGTGTGAATAATGGTATGGTAGCTCCAAAGGGTGGGATTGAGCTAAATGTGTCAATCATAACCAATATTTGTTAACACATTTATTGAGGATTTTTATTATGGTTTTTTTGGATGCCTCAACTTGACCATTTTGATGTGCATAATATGGGGTGGACCACTTGTAATTGTTATGAAATTTCTCATATAAGGATTGCACTTCATATTTTTTTAAATGTTTTCTATTTTTTGTGATAATGGTGGATGGAATGCCAAAATGATAAATTTAGATATTTTAATTGTGGTGATAAAATTGAGTGCAATAAATTTTAACCACTTCGTGAAATACTTTGTATTGGCAATAATTAATTTATGGCCATTAGAGGAGTTGGGATTAATCTTTCCAATAAGATCAAGCCCCCATATAAAGAAGGGTCATGAAGTGGTAATAGGATGAAAAGATTTGTATGGTGCATGAATGAGTTCAACATGTTTTTGACAAGCAATGGATTTTTCACATATTAGTAGACATAAAATTTTATGGTGGGCCAATAAGATCCTATGTGAATATTTTATTGGCTAGGATCATGTCATTTTTATGAGAACAATAAATACTATTATGGACTTTCTAAAGTGCTAGGTTAGCCTCATCTAAGTTGATGCATTTAATTTAAAAGTGTCTTAATAGCCCCTATGAGATTACATGTCACCAAGGAGGGTGTAATGAGAGGTGCATTGAATAAGGGGTTTATGTTTGGTGGATTTCTAGGTGAATGGTTTGGCTTTGGAGATAGGCATAGATGTCACTGTGCTAGGGAGTGTTAGGATCGAAAATATCACATATCATGTTGCAATATAGAATATTATAAGTAGGTATAAAGATATATTCTACAAGGAAGTGATAATCATGAACTTCATAAGGCATATCTAGAAGAAATTTGATAGTGACCACTGTGTCAAAAAAAAATTATTAACGATAAATAGGTTTTGAAGGGTGCTTGAAACCCTGAAAAGGAAAGAAAGTGGTAGTAAAGATAAGACAAGAGACTACCCTCCCAAAAGCAACAAAAACACCAGTTGATTAACAAACCATCAGCACACCATCAGTAGTCCAAAACAGCCAAAAAACAAAAAATTGAAAGGCTGCCATAAGGCCACTACAGCAAATATTTAATCATTTTTGTAGCCTCCAAATCCTTGGCCACCAGCCTATCATGTACAACCATGATTTCTTCAACATCATGAGAAGGATCCTTCTTACCTTTCTTAGTTTTTCTCTTAGTACAAACACTCGTGCCAATAGCCAAATTCGTCGAATTCACATCCAACCCAACACCTTCCCCATGATCCAAGTTTGTATGATCATCAAACAGTCCCTTTCCGGTCAGCTCCATAGCCTTCTGGTTAAGAAAAACCATACCCTCCGCTAAGGCCTCCAACTTCTCCCTACTTATATTAATAAGCGTGTCCAAGTCCCTTCTAAGTTGCCTATTTTGTCTTTCCATTACTGCCACTCTTGAACTAACGTCATTCTTCAGAGCAGTAAGCTCTTCCACCATACCACCCACATTGGTATTCAAGGATCTGGAAATCCCATAAATAGACTCCTACTCCTTAAGACTATGAAGAGTAGAGATATTGCATCTAGCAATGGATCATGCTTGTTATGGAGATACTGAATTTCTTGAAAAAACCACATAAGCATATTAAAATAAATATCAACCCCTTCTTTGACAAGGCCCGATGCCTGAGAAAAATCCATTGCTCCCCAAAACATGCCCCTGCCTTGATGCGAACCAACCTGGGGATCCTCAATCGACACATCCTCAGAAACAAGCTTAGCCTTCCTATTATGCCTTGCATAACCACCCCATTTTATTTTGGAACAAAATGGGTCCCCCTTGGAGTTGTTTTGTCTTTGGTTTTTTTTTCTTTGGGTCTTAGGAGTTGTTTTTTTTTTCTCCTAAGTCTTTCATTCTTTTGTTCTCTCAGAAGCGGAGCCAGAACTAAAACCGAACTTTGAACTTTTCCAATGTTCCCAGTTCGGGTTTCGTTCCGACTCCAGGTTTGCCTTCTCTTCCTTGGTTCTCTTCGTTGTCTGTCAGTTTTTTTGATATCTCGGGTTTGTTTTCTCTCTTGGGTTGTTTGTTATTTTCCTTGTGTCTTGTTTTGCCTAGTCAGAAGCGAAACCAGAATTGGAACCTAACTTGGAATTTTCTAAATTTTTAGTTTTTGTTTGTTTCTCTTACTCCTCTCGTTTTCTTTGTGTTTGTTTCCATTCATGTTTGGGTTGGGTATGTTTCTTGTCTTGGTCCCACTTCCCTTATTTCTTTCTTTTTGTCTTAGTTTTGTTTCTTGTTTCTTGTTCGGGAGCAGAACCAGGATCGGAAAGGAATTTTGAACTTTTCCAATGTTCCCAGTTCGGTTTTATGTCTGTTTCCACCTTCCCCCCTTTTGGTTTCTTTTCTTCGTCATCATCTTTGTTGTGGGACCGGAGTTGAGTTCAGAGCTAGGTAAGGACCTTGTGAGATTTTCTTTATACGAGTTCATTTTCGGGTCCGCGTCTGCCCTGCTTTAGGTGTTCACGGGACTTAACTATCTGTTCACGTTGTTTGCTCTACCTTCGACCAACCGTATTAATGGAATTAATTACATCCTCTTCGCACGCATGAATTTATTTTAAATTCCTAATCATGTTTAAGTAGATCATTATCATTTTTATTTGAGATGTTTAAGCACACCAAAGCCAGAAGAACTTAGAGAGGATCAATTTGATTGCGAAAGCGGATTGTGGAGAAAATCTTGGTCAAATTTCAGTCATTTCTTGAGAGCGTTTTAAGGTAGGCTTTTGTTCTCTTATGTTTCCCATTTGGCATTGTTTTGTCATGTGTTGTGTTTTTGCGCATTCACAGAAGTTTTGTTTCTGTGAATTATTCGTTCGTTTCTTGTTCCTTTTCTTTTTGTTCTCTTTGCTCTTTCTTTTTTTTGTTCTTTCCTGTTCTAATTTTGTTTGTTTTCCGTTCGTCGTTTTCTATTTTCTATCACTTTCGTGATGGGTGCATTTTATTGTGCCCTTGTTCTTAATTAGGATTTCAATTTGTGAGGGTTTTCTATGCTTGAATGATGGAGTTCATTTTGAAAACCCTTTTCTCATTTCAATCCCGTGTCAACTCTATGTTTTTCGCGTTGGGTTTTTGTGATGCCCTAATTTTTAGAGTCGGCATGTCGAGCAAGCTATCGTTTGCTCGACAACCTTTACAAAATAGTATTTTCCTAGGGTTTAAATTGGTTTTTGTATAGTTGAGCTATTGGGGGGTTAATCCCCTCTATTTTTGATTTCCTCATAGGCCCATGTGACCTAGGTCTTTAAATTCATGTGGTTGTGTCTGTTGAAATACCCTTCATTTTGCATATTGAGTGTCCTTGAGCAAACCCAGGAATGAACTCGTCCCGAAGTTATTTTCCATTTGGATTAGATCCTAAAACAATTTCACTTCTGATCATTGCGGTATTGAGTCCTTATGCTTGTCCTTGAACGGAATCGAAACCAGGATGGAAGTTGAACTTGGAACTAGCATTTAGTTTTTGGTTTGGTTTCTCTTCCAGTCCCAGTTTTGATTTTTTCCTAATTCCGGTTTTGACCCCGCTAGTGTTGAAAAAAAAATTATGTCCTTGGTGCTTCTATGGTTCTACTTTTGATAAAGGTTGAAGTTTGGTTAAGTTCAAACATTGTTTCAAAGAGATAGAGGTAGGTATGGACTGATTGATTGATTTCTATGTGTCGATCGTCTAACACAGGAGTTTATTGCAAAGTTTGAGAAATCTCTGGAGCATCAAATGAGGCTTCTCAAAGGAGCCAACCTGTAGAAACTTCAAGGTAAGGGGCTAGGCCAAAAAAGATTAAAGTAGAATAGCTTCCCTATACTTTGAGGTACAAACATAAGCAGGCTACCCTTACCACCAGCAAGGTTGATTCTAATTGGGTGGATATCATGAACACCAACTTAGGCCCTTTTAACTTCGAGGAGTTGGTGGATGAAATTTTCAATGAAGATGTTACACCAAGGGTACAAAGGATTGCTCGGTCTGGATTGGCACACCTTGCACTATTCCCTTTGTTCGTTCAATGTCCAGAATTGGTATTAGCAGTCATGGGCACTTACAATCCTACTACTAGGAAGTGTATGGATTCACAAGGGAATGTTATTATTGATCTAACATCTCAAATTTTTAGGTTCATGTTTGATGCTCTCGTTCCTCTAGATCCTAAGTAGTTGAATGAAGCAGAAGCTCTGAAGCTTTATAGTAGCAACAAAGAGACCAATAGATCCTACATGAATAAGCATTGCATGAGGATAGAGAAAAAGTCTCTAACCAAGCTTCCTAACCAGCCAAAAAGGACATATTTCAATAAAGAAATTGGGGACATAATCATGTTGCTTTCTAGAGTGTTTGGAAAAAGGGATGCTTCACAGTCTAAAGAATGGATGTTCCCATTCATCCATGCTATCTTGGAAGGTAAACAACAATTTGACTGGCCAATGGTGGTGTGAGAAAGTATACATAATCAGATGCTCAAAGTGAGAGAAACCAAGAGTTCCTTTATGACCTCTTATGTGGTCTATGCAGCTGCTCAAATGGGGATTTTTTCTGGATTGAATACAGTTGGTATATTGGGAGAATTTGAAGGGAAAAATAAGGTGTGGGAGCACTATAATCATCTCACATTTCAAGCATTAGAGTTACACTATAGGAGGGTTAATGATGCCTTCCTTTATGTTGTTATTAACAGGCTCACTGGAGATGTTGGGTATAGATTAAGTAGAGAGGCAATGGTTTTTATCAATGAATGGGGAAACTAGTTTATCCAATATCCCACATTCACTTACTTCAAATTAGGAGGCTTTGATGGTCATCCTCATTTGCTTCCTAGGTGTTGCAACAATAGAATTGTTAAAATGGAGTTTATATATCAGGCTTTAGCAGTTAATTTAAAATTTGGCACCAAACACAAGACTGGTCGCCACAAGTTTCCAATGAAGTTGGGTGAGTTTAGTTGTCCATAGATTGTAGCAGCTAAGGCTATTTGTGATGAATTAGTTTATCTGAAATTGGGCTTGTACACTTCTAGGAAGCATTATGACCCTAGGCACAAGATGCAGGCTTTGCTTCCTAGTATATTTGACAAGCATTTCAATCTGTTGGAGGACTTTTGGATGGATCTACAAGATGATTATGATCTCTGAAGGAGAAATTATGAAAGAGTTCCAATCCCACTAATGAATGAGTATGGGATTAAGGAAGATATCCCGGAGACTTTATCTGATGATGTGGTAACTTTGGATCCACAATATGAGGTTGAGAACATAGGAACTAAAAGTCTTGATCCAGTAGACTGGAATATGGAGGAGTCCATAGATATAAAGCAGATTACCAGACTAGCTTGGACAGAAGTGTGCGCTGGGACAGTTTGAGGGTTAACTAGCTTGAGGCTCAGCCATCCAAGAAAAGAAAAGTTGTTGGAACCACACAATACAAAAAGGAAAAAGAGAAGAATGCCTCCAAAGGAGGCATTGGAATTTATGCCTTCTAATGTAGAAGAGGAGGTGGTTTCCCAAGACCTCCCAGAGGTGCAAGAAGATGAGACAATTGCACAAGTTGGTGCTTCCACATCCGTTGCAGGAGAGGTATCTACTCAACCCTCTGTTACACAACAACCAGGTTAGGAAACCACAAAGGGAACTCTCCATAAGGAAGTTGAGCTACTAAAGGAAATGGAATCGGGAATTGAGATACATGATATTGCTACTAATTCTGAAAATACTCTATCTGATAAGGAGGATCATGTAGTAACATCTCTTGATGTAACAGATTATGCAGGGACTGACCATATATTCATAGAGGAGAACCGGTGGAAGCTCTTTGAGGATGCCAAGGCACAAGCTGTGGCATTAGCTAAACAAGAAGAAGAAGATGCTAAAGCATAGGTTGTGTTATTAGCCAAACAACAAGAATTGGAGACTCAAGTTAAGGCTGATGAAATGGCTGAGCAATAGCAAATAAAAGAGCAAGAGCTCAAGGTGAAAGAGGATAAGTTGACTCTGTAGCAGAAGATTCATGATCTTGAAGAGGAAAAGGCCAAGCATAGAAGAGAAAAATAAGCTCTTGATGCCAAAGTTAAGGCACAAGAAGAGAGAAGAACAAGAACGCTTGGAAAAAGAGGAGGTTGCAGATCTTGCTCTGTATGAAAAGAAGTCTAAAGAAGCTTGGGACTATGTTGAGGAACTGAAGAAGCAACGTGATCAAATGTTAGAGGAAATAAGGTTGGAAGAAGAACATTTGAAGAAGGAATCAGAAGCAAAGGAATTGCAAGAGAAGAAGGATAAGGAAGAGGTCGAGAAGCTTGCGCAAGAAAAGGCACAGAAAGAGCAACAAAATGTGCAAGAGGTTGACTCTCAGCCTAAAAATACTATATTGCAACCTCTATCCTCTACTACTACTGCTTCTTCTTCACCATAGGTAGCTACTACTCCCACACTTCCCACTTGGTTAAAGCTTGACATGGAGAGAAAGAAAATAGTTCAACCACAACCTTTAAACCGGGATGAAATGATGAAAGAGATTGAGAAGGAGATGCCTAAAAAGAAGTCCAAGGTTCTCCATTCCACCAAACTAATAGACAAAGGGGAAATCATTTCCGAGTGTGCAATACCAATGGTGGACAAGAACCAGGATGAAATGCAATTAACTGATTATCAATTGGGCACTGTGAACTTGGGAAGACCTACAAGAAATCAGCAGATGAACTTAATTGATATTGTCGCTTCTTCTATCAAGTCCAGAATGATTAAGGACAAGCAAAGGAAAGATGGGCTTAAGGCTCAATTGGATCAGTTGCATAGGTTTTTGAAGGATGTCTCAACTCCCATTTCTCAACAGGCTATTGCTCCTGAAACCCCTATCTTGTTAACAAAGAAAGAAGTTGATGACTTGATTCACATGAAGAGTAAACTGGGAATGTTGGAAAGGTCAATTAACAAGCTCAATCAAGAGGTCGATGAAGTTTTAATTGATAGCTTCAAGGTTCATAAAATAGCACTTGAGTTAATAGGGGATTTGAATCAATATGTTGAAGGTTTAGATAAGTAGGATGAGGAGTATAAGGTACATATTGAAAAGCTTAAGGACATCAACAAGGTACCCCAGTCAACCCTGCTTGAACAATCAATTCTTGAAGATGATAATGCATATTTTGTTGAAAATACTATGAGGATAATTGGATATAAATCCAAGGTTGTTCATGAGCATAAAAATGAAATCCAAGAGGTTAATAAATATTTGAATCAACAGATTGATGAGTTAGAAGCAATTGTGACTATTTTGGTCAATCTTGATACCTTAGCTAAGGAGGATATTTCTCTAGATAAGATAAGGGAGAAGTGGACGAGTAGGTTTGAAGAAGTAATGCAAAAAGGGGATGAGGAGGAGGGGTTGTTATTGGATAGGTTTATGGATATAAGAGAAGAAGCAAAGGCTGTTAGAGGAGAAATCATCAAATTAGAGGAGGTGCACAAATTGGTTGCAATACAATTAAAGAGGATTAAGTTTGAGGATGATTGGTTGGATGGACCTGATGCGGATACTCTTCAACAAGTGTTTTCCAATTATGATGAGTACATCCTTGAGCATGCAATGCAGAAGTGAGTTGGCTCTCTTCACTAAACACAACATTTCCTTCTCTCCTCTTTTGCAAGGCTTTGATGTGAACTCAACTTCGGTTCCCTTCCTCAGTTCCATCTTCTTCTTTGGATGTCAGAATTTATGCAACATTGTACTCCATCCGTCTAACTCAAGATTAGCAGTCCAGTCTTTTGTGAAGTTCTAGCTCCTTAAATTGTGGATCTAAATTGATGATTGAGAGGAACTTGTGCATGTGGCACCTATATATACTTTTTGGTCCTATTTTGTAAAGGTTGGCTAATTAAAGCAAGTTTAGCCACCTGATGATAGCAAATGGGAATAGTCTTAGGTTTTCATAATTGTTAAGCAGATACTCTAAAATTTCAAGTAAATTTAGATATAGTTTTACATCTTTGTGCAAGTATTATGTTATCAAGTTGGACTTATTTGATGATTTTAATGATATATAATCAATCCATATGCCAGTGGTTTTGTTGCACCTAAGTGTTTCTTATTTGATGAAAGTCAATAGAAGGAACTGGATTTAAGACTATCTCATTAAGTTGTCTGTGAATGAATTGCTATGATATCTATTTGATTTGTGTTTTAACAATGAGTGAATGGTTGTTTCAAAGTTTATGAAGAAATTTTGGTGAATAGTTATGATGCTTGAATTAGCACTATGGATGTATGCAATGGTATAGATTATTAGATGGATTTTTTCATGTCATGGTTATGGTTGGATGAAGAGACACTCATTATTGGTATGCATGTCTAGATGTTAAGTAGTTTTATTCATATTCTTCTGGTTTTAAAGCTCTAATCTATCTTTTTCTTTTTATTTAAACCCCCTCCCCAAAATGTTGAATAGTTGACTTCATGCAGTTTTGTTCCTTGTTACCAACAAAGGAACCTTGCAAATTACAGTTACATTGACCTTTGAGTGATATCAACACAGTTGAGAACCAACTACCAGGACCTTGGGAGTTAGATGGATACATGTTATCTTTCTTTTTCAAGAGAAATAGAATTGTGATATTTTGTTTAATGTTGTGTTTTTCCATCATCAACAAATCTGGCACTAGAAGGAGGGCCTAAGGAACAAGCTGGCTTGAATTGGGTCATTTTCCCTAGATAGGTACGAGAGAGTTCTTAGATCTTCTCAGAACCCTAAACCACTCGTTGAACTCCAAACCCCTATCAGGTACAAACCTCAATCCCATAGGGTTTTAATACCACCATTGTCACCACTACTTACCCCACTTGGCTTTCCACCAAATCCACTTATTCTACCACCTGTCCAACCAATCCCGCCACCACAACCCATGGTTTTCTTTGTCAATAATCCCTCACCAATGGGGAATATTGTTGGAGGGATACATGATCTCCCCAAGAACCCAAAGAGGTTGTGTCCTATGTACATGCATGTAGAATCAAGAAGTTTCGAGGAGCACATACAGAAATTTAAGAATGCATGTACTCATGTTCAGGTGGCTCATCATGACGTTGTGTGCAGATTGTTCCCCTACTCGTTGGGAGACATGGCATATAATTGGTATCTAAATCTACCTCAAGGGTTGATTCTAAGTTGGACAGACTTTGAAAATGCCTTTATTAATCAGTTTTGGGTCCATGTAGACCCTACTATTCTCTACCACCAATTTTCCACAATAAGGAAGGAGCATCATAAACCACTTCCCTTATTCAATACAAGGTTCCAAAGAATGTACCGAAGGTTACAGGATCCTTACCTGGTCGTTGAGAACATTTCCATTTTGGCATACTTAAGGGTTGTGGATCCTTTGATTGGTCTGTTCTTGAAGAGGACATATCAGCCACCTGAAATTGATTCTTTCGCTAAAGTATATCACTTGGCCATCCAGTTGCAACAACAGATAAGTTTGCAATCTGGGAGTCTAGGAGGAGTTATTCCTCCTATAGGATACCAAATGACCAATATGCCCCCTTTATTCAATACGGTCCCAGGGATGTCCTACTCCCAATACAGACCTATGTCTGAATTCCAAGCTTCACCTCCCTTACCATTCTTCACCAATGGTCCCCAGGATTCCACCTAGCAAACTCAAAATTACCAAAATAAAGTTGGAGGATCAAATTCTATTAACCAGCCCTCTACAATGAAGACTACAGAAAGTGAAAAGACTCTATAGCTGACTAATGAGATGGAGACTCTTAAAAAGATTCTATCTCAGATGTCTAACAATATTGCTCTATTGAGACAAAACCCTCCTCAAAACCAAAATCAAAACTTCCAAAATTAGGGAGGGTACTCAAATCAAGGGGGTTATTCTAACCAAAACTCCAACCAAAATTACAACACTGATCAGAATCAAAAGAACTATCAAAATCAAAACTCCTCTAATCAAAATTATCAAAATCAGAATAGAGGATACAATCAAAGGTCTAATAAAAATAGGTAGTGGAACACCAAGCCTAATAGTGGGGGATTCTCCCATAATTACCAGGCAGGTGATGAGAAGTAACACACTACTAATGTAGCATACCTCAAATTCATGACTAATTGGTGTAGGCTACATGATATTGTGGCCCATTATGAGGTGAATTACCCAGAGATGGAGAAGATGGTTAAGATAGCTCAAGTTGATGCTCCATTACAAGGCACTTCCAGCAAATTTGGTGGATCTACTGATACTGCCATGACTTGTGAATTGTTTGAGGAAGAGTCTTCATTTCCTAGTTAGGAAGAGAACAAGTCGGTGGAAGATATGTATGATACCCAGGCTTTCCAAACCAAGGGAGGCCATTTTCTCATAAATAAAAATAAGGGGCCATTCACCACATCTGCTCCCCTAATAACATGGTCCTGCTAAACCAAAATGCAGATAATAATCCACCACCACCAAAGGGGCCATCAAATTTTTAGAATAAAGGTACTTCCCCTTTCTTTCCTAAGTATCAAGTAAAGAATGATTCAGAATTTGATTTCATTGCAAAAATGTAGAGACAGAAAACTTCAATGTCATTCTTTGATGTTATGAAGTGGTGTCCTGCTCAAAAGGAAATTTTGTTGAAAGCCTTGGAGGAAGTAGACAAGTCAAAAGGGAAAGGAAAGATGACTCCCACTAACAAGATGAATGCAGCACTCTATAAAGGTAAGAATGGCACTCCACCTTTCCTTTTGAGTTTAAGAATTTTTGGAAAGAATCTACATAACTGTCTATTAGATTCTGGGGCGTCAAGAAATGTCATGCCATTTTCAATTTGTAAGAAGTTGGATCTAAGTCCACTCCAAACTAACAAGAAAGTTATTCAATTGGATAAAACAGAAGTAAATGTAGTAGGAGAGCTTAAAAATATCCATGTACAGATTGGATCTGATCCAAGGATCCAAACTTACATGGATATCCAAGTTGTTGATATCCCAGAAACCTATGGTATGCTCTTAAGCAGAAATCTAATGAAGAGTATCGGGGGATATTTTTCCTTGGATTTCTCACACATGCGGCTTCCCTGGAAAGGGATAGCTACCCAGATCAGAATTGAAAGGGAGCCTAGGCTCAAACACATGATCACCGAGTATGATTCCCCTAATGAGGTAGCCTATTTCGAGACTGAGATAGGAGTTTACAAGCAAGAGGAAATCATGACTTTCTCTATGTTTCAATCTGATGATCTATTGCCTCTAGAATCAACCGACCCAATGATTACAGTGGACCAGCAAGTCTTAGTCAAAAATTTGCAAGAGGATAGGCTGGTGCTGGGAAAAGAGGCTGACATGTGGAGTTTGTTGCTTCCCAACTGGTGTAGGGTCCAAAACCATAATCATTCTGAGTTAACTTTTCAACCTTGTGTAGATATCTTAAAACATGTCGATTAGGTAGAAGAAGCTTGTAAATGTCAATCTCAAACCTCCACCAATAAATTTCCATTTGAAGATGCAACTATCCTTACGAGAGCCAGTCTTGCTCAAGAAGAATCGTCTTCTAAACTCAAGCAGACACAGGTTCTATGCTCTGAACTACAAAGAGAAACTAAGGAATCTCGGTCTTTACCAATTACGCCTGCCTCAGAAACCCTTCCAATGCTCAGGGCATTGGTGAAAAATGTACTAAGTCATGATCTAACCCAAGAAGAGGTTCAAGAATCAGTTCTTGAATAGATTTTGAATCCAAGAGAACCTTCTGGTGAACCATGCCCCCAATTACCTTTAATACTTTATGAACAGCACCAGTCTAAGCCGCCATGTGCTTCTAGCAAGCAAATACATGTGGCCCTAAAGAAGAAAGAGATCCCAGCTCTAGATCAATTATGGAGTCTAAAGTTTGATGGCTCTAAGTCCAAGTCAGGAAGTGGAGCAGGGATAGAATTAACTAATCCAAATGGGAATACTTACTTTGCTTCTTATAGATTACAGTTTGGATGCACTAATAACATAACAGAGTATGAAGCACTTGCTCGAGAGCTGATGTTTTCTCATCAAAATAAAGTCACATCTGTCACGGTGATGGGGGATTCTGAAGTAATTATCAAGCAGGTTCGCAACCAATATATTTTCCATAACAAAAGATTGGTTGCTTACAGAAATAGAGTTTGGAATCTGATTGAGGATTTTGATGCTTTTGGGATCACTTTGATTCTTAGGGAACAAAATCATATTACAGATGCCTTGGTAGTCACTGCTAGTACTCTAGAGCCTATGCAGGACTCTAAGTTGAAAATATTTTCAGTTGAACTAGTTTCAAGCCCAGCAGTTCCTAATAATGTCTAGAATTTCCAAGTATTCGACGATGATCACCACATACTGACATTCTTGGCAAGTTCGGATGTCTTCGAAGGATAAATCATAGATGAATCGGATAGAGATCAGGGAGAATGGGACCCTGAAGATTGTGATACTGAAGGAATAATGAATTCTAAAAGCAACAGCATTCCCAAGGGGATGGTAGCTTTAGAAAGAATATTTGATTCTAATCCTAGGGCTAGGGAGAGAGTGCCAACACAAGGTGATGGAGGGAAGTACGAATCTATTAATTTGGCTGATTCAAGTTTTGAAACAAATGTTCTTATAGGAAAAACCTGCCCTGAGGAGATCAGAAATGAAATAATTAAGTTGTTAAAAGAAGACATTGCAGCAGTTTTCTGGAGTTATGAAGATTTAAAGACTTTTAACACCTTTTTGATCACCCATACAATACCTCTGAAGCCAGAAGCGAAGCCCTTCCATCAAAGGTAGCGTCTGGTGAATGCTTTGATTGAGCCACTAATACAGAAGGAGGTGCAAAAGCTTTTGTTAGCAAGGATCATCTTCCCAATACGACACTCCACTTGGGTTGCCAATTTAGTTCTAGTATGCAAGAAAAGTGGGGAGATCAAGCTATGCATTGACTTTAGGAACCTCAACAAAGCCTCAGAGAAGGATAAATATCCACTTCCTTCTCTTGATGAGGTATTACAAACTGTCAACGGATCTCAGATGATGTCATTCTTCGATGGCTATTCTGGGTATAACCAAGTGCTTGTCAGCCATGAGGACAGGATGAAGACTGCCTTCACTACTAAGTGGGGGACATTTTCCTATCGCAGAATGCCATTTGGACTAATCAACGTTAGGGCTACATTCCAACATGCGATGGACGTGGCATTCAAGGATTTAATAGGTAAGTGTATCATAATCTATGTAGATGACTTAACTATTTTCTCTAAAAATAAGGACCATGTTGTTGATTTAGCAAAATTCCTTAAGAGATGTATCAGCTATGGAGTATCCCTAAATCCCAAGAAATGTGTCTTTGGAGTTTTTGAAGGGAAACTTTTAGGGCATGTGATATCAGAAAAGGGGAATATCCATAGACCCTGATAGAGTTGAGACTCTCTTGAATCTGACCATGCTAGGTAGTAAAAAGGAGATGAGATCCTTCTTTGGAAGAATTAATTTTGTAAGAAAGTTTATAACAGGATTTGCGGAAATTGTGAAGCCACTAAATGAGATGATGAAGAAAGATACAAAAATAGAATGGATCAATGAGGCTAAATCTACTTTCTCGCAGATTAAACAATCAATATCTGAGGCGCTGGTCTTGACTAGCCTAGATTATCTAAATCCCTTCTATATCTATCCATTTGCATCTGACCATTCATGTACATTTGTTCTAACATAACAAAGAGGAGAGGGAGATGAAAGGCCAATTTCCTTCATGAGCTCCCCATTTAAAAATGAAGAAGTTAGGTATCCACCCCTCAAGAAGCAGGCCTTTGCATTGGTCCAAGTAGTAAAGAAATTCAAACATTACATTCTCAGGAGCCAGGTTATTGCCATAGTTCCTAACCTAGCTGTCAAATATTTACTTATGCAGAGTGAGTTGGGGGAGAGGAGGAAAATGGATGGCTATTTTCCAAGAATATGATTTAGAGATCCATCCAGTGAAGCTTGTCCAAGGGCAGGGCTTACCAAAGGCTATGGAAGATGTTGACAAAAATATTACTTGCCAATAGTATACAGTGCAGTCATTCACCAAGGATCTATGGTATACAAATTTAATCTTCTTCCTTCTCAATAACAAATGCCCAGAGGGGATGAATGCTACCCAAAGGAGAGCATTAAGGATGAAAATTTCCCATTACATGCTCAAAGGAGGATCCCTACATAGAATAAATTATGAGGGATTTTACCTACAATGTTTAGATCAGCAAGAAGTCAGGCATGCTATTGTTGAATTTCACGGTAGACATGGCACAGGGTATGGATCAACGGATTCATTGGCTCATCAAATTCTTAGGTCATGATATTATTGTCCCTAGGTGTTCAGAGATGCACATCAACATGTTAGAACATGTCACACTTGCTAGACCTCTGCACCCAAGGAGCGTAACTTTGTAATGCCCTTGCAACCAGTCTATGAGGTAAGACCATTCGCCCAATGGGCACTGGATTTTGTAGGGGTAATTAATCCTGACTTTTCTGTAGGACATAAGTTCATTCTAACAACTACTGACTACTGTACACACTAGACTAAGGCTTAGCCATGCAAAAACAACACCATAGAGGTGGTTATCATATTTTTGAATGATAACAATATTACCAGGTTTGGAGTACCCTTTGCCCTAGTATGTGATAATGGCCCCGCTTTTTCATCTGTTGAATTTATACAATGGGCTTATGAGCATAAAATCATTTTGAAATATTCATCCAATTATTACCCATAGGGAAATGGTGTAGCAAATTCTACCAATGAGAACCTATTGGAGGTAATAAAGAAATTGCTTGTGAATAATCCTAGAGACTAGCATACCCAGTTGAGATTTGCCTTATGGGCAGATCGAACCCGTATTAAGGTTGCTCTAGGAAATTCTCCATTTAAATTAGTCTATGGCCAAGAGTCGGTTTTCCCCATACACCTGCAGATACCTATTCTCAAGTTTATGCAGGAGTTTTATACAAAGGATGATCGAATTGAGGTAAGACTAAATAATCTTTTAAACATGGAAGAACAAAGAGACGCTGCTCTACAACAATTCTTCAAACATCAAGTTGTTGTCAAGCGTTGGTTTGACAAAAGAGATAAGATCAAAGCATTTAGGATATCATATCTTGTGTTGTTGTGGGATAAGGCTAAGGAGAAAAAGGGTGACCACCAGAAGTTTGATAGACTCTAGCTGGGTCCATATCAAATAGTCGAGATCTTCGGTGAGAACGCTTTTTGCTTAACCACCTTAACAGGAGAACCTGTTCCATTGCCCGTCAATGGATAGTTTCTCAAGCATTACTTTGTCCTGTAAGGGTCTGATTTCTGAATTAATTGTATATATGTATAATGTGTAATTATTTGTTCTTTGTTTTTGTTGGTTTTTTGCCTATTTGTTCTTTCTTTCTTCTAGTTTTTTTGTGGTGTTTTGTATTTGTTTGTGTCTTCTTCTTCTTTGGGGACTCTCTTTTCTTTCCAGCTTGAAAATAAGGGTTGTTATTTAGAGTATACCATAGGCACTCGGAAAGAAATTGATTTAGGCATTTTCAAGCATACTTGTTGAGAGACTTCATTCTGAAACTTATGTCTCATGGTCATTTTAGCATTAGTTTGAAAGCCTATTAAGAGTAAGGTATATTGTAGATAACCTCATGAACTATCATTGAAATTTGTCACAAAATAGATAAAACATCTAACTATAAAGTGCCTATTCATCTCAGGGTGATTATAGCTCTGATTCAAGTGAAAATTTTGATGCCCCAAAACTGTCATAGGATCCATTGTAGTTCTCAAGCCATGTTTCAAACTAGTAATGTCTGAGTATTGAGAAGTTTTTTTTTAAAAGAATTTCCACAAGTGAATCCTATAAAAGAAAGAGAAAAGAAAGCTACTGAAATAAAGGCAAACTCAATACTACATGGGTAATTCAAGTATCTCTATCAGGGCTATGGACGCCTGACTGGTAGTAGAGAAATTCTTTGAGAGAACTTGAGGTATCTCCGTCGAGGCTATGGATGCCTGACTGGCAGTGGAGAAATTCCTATGATTTCATTGCACGACAGTTGAAGGACTCAACCTATGTAGCTTGGATCTTAGATATAGTTGTTCAGGTGTGGAGAAAGTTCTTATGAAGAAAGATGGCCCATATATGCACACACTCAGATTCAAAAGTAGTTTATGTTGATTTACATTTGAAATTGCAGCTCAACTTTACTTAAATATTTAGATCATACTTAAGTTAAAATGTTTCATAAATCAAAGCTTTTTGGGCGACTGAACTTTTTAGTATCTTAAAATTGGGTAAACCATTTTCCCAACCGAGTCGCCATTTGTTATGCATTGCATAACCACCCCATTTTATTTTGGAACAAAATGGGTCCCCCTTGGAGTTGTTTTGTCTTTGGTTTTTTTTCTTTGGGTCTTAGGAGTTGTTTGTTTTTTCTCCTAATTCTTTCATTCTTTTGTTCTGTCGGAAGCAGAGTCGAAACTGAAACTGAACTTTGAACTTTTCCAATGTTCCTAGTTTGGGTTTCGTTCTGAATCCAGGTCCACCTTCTCTTCCTTGGTTCTCTTCATTGTCTGTCAGTTTGTCTGATACTCTCAGGTTTATTTTCTCCCTTGGGTTGTTTGTTGTTTTCCTTGCGTCTTGTTTTTCCCAGTCGGAAGCAGAACTGGATTTGGAACCTAACTTGGAATTTTCTAAATTTTTAGTTTTTGTTCATTTCTGATTCTAAATCCTCTCGTTTGCTTTGTGTTTGTTTTCGTTGGTGTTTGGGTTGGGTTTGTTTCTTGTCACGGTCCCGCTTCCATTTTCTTTTTCTTTTTTGTCTTTTTTTTGTTTCTTGTTTCTTGTTCGGGAGTGGAACCGGGATCGGAAAGGAACTTTGAACTTTTCCAATGTTCCCAGTTCAGTTTCATGTTCGTTTCCGCCTACCCCATTTTGGTTTCTTTTCCTTGTCATCATCTTTGCTGTGGGACCAGAGCCAGGTTCAAAGTTGGGTAAGGAACTTGTGAGAGTTTCTTTATACGAGTTCATTTCTAGGTTTATGTCTGCCCTGCTTTAGGTGTTCATGGGACTTAACTGTTTGTGTGCGTTGTTTGCTCCACCTCCGACCAACAGTATTAATAGCATTAATTTCAGCCTCTTTGCATGCGTGAATTGATTTTAAATTCCTAATCATGTTTAACTGGCTCATTATCATTGTTATTTGAGATGTTTAAGCACGCCAAAGCCAAAAGAGCTTAGAGAGGATCGATTTGATTGGGGAAGTGGGTTGTGGAGAAAATCTTGGTCAGATTTTGGTCATTTCTTGAGAGTGTTTTAAGGTAGGTTTTTGTTCTCTTCTGTTTCCCATTTTTCATTGTTTTTTCGTGTGTTGTGTTTTTGCACGTTCGCAGAAGTCTTGTTTATGTGAATTCTTCACTCGTTTCTTGTTCCTTTTCTTTTTTTTCTCTTTGCTTTTTCTATTTTTTGTTCTTTCCCGTTCTATTTGTGTTTGTTTTGTGTTTGTCATTTTCTATTTGTTGTCACTTTCGTGATAGGTGTGTTTTGGCATGCCCTTGTTCTTAATTAGGGTTTCGATTTGTGAGGGTTTTTTGTGCTTGAATCATGGAGTTCATTTTGAAAACCCTTTTCTCGTTTCAATCCCGTGTCGACTCTATGTTTTATGCATTGGGTTTTTGTGATGCCCTAATTTTTAGAGTCAGTGTGTCAAGCAAGCTAGGGTTTTCTCAACAACCTTTACAAAATAGTATTTTTATAGGGTTTAAATTAGTTTTTGCACGGTTGAACTATTGGGGGATTAAGCCCTTCTATTTTTTATTTCCTCATAGGCCCATGTGACCCAGGTCTTTAAATTCATGTGGTTGTGTCTTTTGAAATACCCTCTGTTTCGCATATTGAGTGTCCTTGAGCAAACCCAAGAATGAACTCGTCCTGAAGTTATTTTCCATTTGGATTAGATCCTAAAATGATTATGCTTCCAATCATTGCAGTATTGAGTCCTTATGCTTGTCCTTGAGTGGAATCGGAACCGGGATGGAATTTGAACTTGTAACTAGCGTTTAGTTTTTTATTTGGTTTCTCTTCCAGTCCCGGTTCCGGTTTTGTCCTAATTCTAGTTCTGACCCTACCAATGTTAAAAACTATTTTATGTCCTTGGTGCTTCTATGGTTCCACTTCTGATAAAGGTTAAAGTTCAATTAAGTTCAAACGTTGTTTCAAAGAGATAGAGGTAGGTATGGACTGATGTATTGATTTCTATGTGTCGATCATCTAACACAGGAGTTTATTGCAAAGTTTAAGAAATGTATGGAGCATCAGATGAGGCTTCTCAAAGGAGCCAACCTGTAGAAACTTCAAGGCAGGGGGCTAGGCCGAGAAAGATTAAAGTAGAACAACTTCCCTATACTCTGAGGTGCAAACATAAGGAGGCTACCCTTATCACCAGTAAGGTTGATTCTAATTAGGAAGATATCATGGACAACAACTTAGGCCCCTTTAACTTTAAGGAGTTGGTGGATGAAATTTTCAATGAAGATGTTAAACCAAGGGCACAAAGGATTGCTCAGTCTAGATTGGCACACCTTGCACTATTCCCTTTGTCCGTTCAGTGTCCAGAATTGGTTTTAGCAATTGTTGGTGCTTACAATCTTGCTACTAGGCAGTGTATGGATTCACAAGGGAATGTTATTATTGATCTAACATCTCAAATGTTCAGGTTCATGTTTGATGTACCCGTTCCTCTGAATCCTAAGTAGTTGAATGAAGCAGAAGCTCTGAAGCTTTACAGTAGCAACAAAGAAACCAATAAATCCTACATGAATAAGCATTGGATGAGCATAGAGAAAAAGTCTCTAACCAAGCTTCCTGACCAGCCAAAAAGGGCAGATTTCAATAAAGAAATTGGGGACATAATCATGTTGCTTTCTAGAGTGTTTAGAAAAAGGGATGCTTCATAGTTTAAAGAATGGATGTTCCCATTCATCCATGCTATCTTGGAAGGTAAACAACAGTTTGAGGGTTAACCGGCCTAAGGCTCAGCCATCCAAGAAAATAAAGGTTGTTGGAACCACACAATACAAAAGGAAAAAGAGAAGAATGCCTCCAAAGGAGCCATTGGAATTTATTCCTTCTAATGCAGAAGAGGATGTGGTTGCCCAAGACCTCCCAGAGATGCAAGAAGATGAGACAATTGCACAAGTTGGTGCTTCCACATCCATTGCAAGAGAGATATTTGCTCAACCCTCTATTACATAGCAACCGGGTCAGGAATCCCCAAAGGGAACTCTCCATAAGGAAGTTGAGCTACTAAAGGAAATGGAATTGGGAATCAAGATACATGATATTGCTACTGATTCTAAAAATACTCCATCTAGTAAGGAGGCTCATGTAGTAACATCTCTTGATGTAACAAATGATGCAGGGACTAGGCATATATTGACAAAGGAGGACCAATGAAGCTCTTTGAAGATGCCAAAAGGGAAGTTGATTCCAAGGCACAAGCTGAGGCATTAGCTAAACAAGAAGAAGAATATTCTAAAGCACATGTTGTGTTATTAGCCAAGCAACAAGAATTGGAGGCTCAAGTTAAGGCTGATGAATTGGCTTAGCAGCAACAACAAAAAGAGCAGGAGCTCAAGGTGAAAGAGGAAACGGATAAATTGACTCTGCAGCAAAAGATTCATTATCTTGAAGAGGAAAAGGCCAAGCATAGAAGAGAAAAAGAAGCTCTTGAGGCCAAATTTAAGGCACAAGAAGAGGCTCTTAATAAGAGAGAAGAAAAAGAACGCTTGGAAAAAAAGGAGGCTGCAGAGCTTGCTTTGTATGAAAAGAAGTCTAAAGAAGCTTGGGACTATGTTGAGGAACTGAAGAAGCAACGAGATCAGATGTTAGAGGAAAGAAGGTTGGAAGAAGAACATTTGAAGAGGGAATTAGAAGCAAAGGAATTGCAAGAGCAGAAGGATAAGGAAGAGGCCAAGAAGCTTGCACAAGAAAGGGCACAAAAGGAGCAACATAATGTGCAAGAGGTTGACTCTCAGCCTAAAAATACTATATTGCAACCTCTATCCTCTGCTACTGTTGCTTCTTCTTCACCACAGGTAGCTACAACTCCCACAACTCCCACTTGGTTAAAGCTTGACTTGGAGAGAAAGAAAATAGTTCAACCACAACCTTTAAACTGGGATGAAATGACGAAAGAGATTGAGAAGGAGATGCCTAAAAAGAAGTCTAGGGTTCTCCATTCCACCAAACTAATAGACAAAGGGGAAATCATTGCCGAGTGTGCAATACCAATGGTGGACAAGAACCAGGATGAAATGCAATTAACTGATTATAATTTGGGCACTATGAACTTGGGAAGACCTACAAGAAATCAGCAGATGAACTTAATTGATATTGTCGCTTCTTCTACCAAGTCCAGAATGATTAAGGATAAGAAAAGGAAAGATGAGCTTAAGGCTCAATTGGATCAGTTGCATAGGTTTTTGAAGTATGTCTCAACTCCCATTTCTCAATAGGTCGTTGCTCCTGAAACCCCTATCTTGTTAACAAAGAAATAAGCTGATGACTTGATTCACATGAAGAGTAAACATGGAATGCTGGAAAGGTCGATTGACAAGCTCAATCAAGAGGTCGATGAAGTTTTAATTGATAGCTTCAAGGTTCATAAAATATCACTTGAGTTAACAGGGGATTTGAATCAATATGTTGAAGGTTTAGATAAGTAGGATGAAGAGTATAAGGTACATATTGAAAAGCTTAAGGACATTAGCAAGGTACCCTAGTCAACCCTGCTTGAACAATCAATTCTTGAAGATGATAATGCAGATTTTGTTGAAAATACTATGAGGATAATTGGATATAAATCCAAGGTTGTTCATGAGCATAAAAATGAAATCCAAGAGGTGAGTAAAGATTTGAATCAACAGATTGATGAATTAGAAGCAATTGTGACTATTTTGGTCAATCTTGATACCTTGGTTAAGGAGCGTCTTTCTCTAGATAAGATAAGAGAGAAGTGGAGGAGTAGGTTTGAAGAAGTAATGCAAAAAGGAGATGATGAGGAGGGGTTGTTATTAGATAGGTTTATGGATATAAGAGAAGAAGCAAAGGATGCTAGAGGAGAATTCATCAAATTAGAGGAGGTGCATAAATTAGTTGCAATAGAATTAAAGAGGATTAAGTTTGAGGATGATTGGTTGGATGGACCTGATGCGGATACTCTTCAACAAGTGTTTTCCAATTATGATGAGTACATCCTTGAGCATGCAACACATAAGTGATTTGGATCTCTTCATGGGACACAACATTTCCTTCTCTCCTCTTTTGCAAGGCTTTGATGTGAACTCAACTCTGGTTCCCTTCCTTAGTTCCACCTTCTTCTTTGGATGTCAGAATTTGTGCAACATTGTACTCTAGCTGTCTAACTCAGGATTAGTAGTCCAGTATTTTTTTCAATTTTAGCTCCTTAAATTGTGGATCTAAATTGATGATTGAGAGGAACTTGTGCATGTGGCACCTATATGTACTTTTTGGTTCTATTTTTTAAAGGTCAGCTAATTGAAGCAAGTTTAGCCACCTAATGATAGCAGACAGGAATAGTCTTAGGTTTTCATAATTGTTAAGCAGATACCCTAAAATTTCAAGTAAATTTAGATACAGCTTTGTGCAAGTTTTATGTTATCAAGTTGGACTTATTTGATGATTTTAATGATATATAATCAATCCATATGCTAGTGGTTTTGTTGCACCTAAGTGTTTCTTATTTGATGAAAGTCAATAGAAGGAACTGGATTTAAGATTGTCTCATTAAGTTATCTGTGAATGAATTGCTATGATATCTATTTGATCTGTGTTTTAATGAGTGAATGGTTGTTTCAAAGTTTATGAAGAAATTTTGGTGAATATTTATGATGATTGAATTAGCATTGTGGATGTATGCAATGGTATAGATTATTCTAAAGATTGTTTCATGTCATGGTTGTGGTTGGATAAAGAGACACTCATTATTGGTATGCATGTCTAGTTTTATTCATATTCTTCTGGTTTTAAAGCTCTGATCTATTTTTTTCTTTTTATTTAAACCCCCCACCAAAATGTAGAATAGTTGACTTCATGCAATTTTGTTCCTTGTTACCAGCAAAGGCCCCTTGCAAATTACAGTTACATTGACCTCTGAGTGATATCAGCACAGTTGAGAACCAACTACCAGGACCTTGGGAGTTAGATGGCTACATGTTATATTTCTTTTTCAGGAGAAATAGAATAGTGATATTTTGTTTAATATTGTTGTGTTGTTTCCACCATCAACACTTCCCCCACTCCTTAGAAGTAGGCTCCCCAGTAGAGTCATCAAGATTTACCACTAAATTCCTCTTACCATCCATAGGGGACCCACCAATACTCAAGTTCTCCCCTTGAATATTACCTGCCACCTTCTTAAGATTAACGTCCTCCACCTTAGCACGGGCCTTAGGATTCTTACCAGCAGAGCCCTGAACAACACCCTCAAGAACCTTCAACTTTTGTTTAGCACACGGAGCTTTGGAGGGTGAGGGCTTAACATCATCCATCAAAGGAGTATAATCCAGAGGGCTTATCAATTTTTTTTTTTGATGCAAAATACTTGCTCAAAATATGTCTAATAAATATTGTTTAAAATTGTCCACTATAAATTTATAGGGTACAATTTTATCATCCTTTGTAAGGAACTCATCATAGACATGGCTTCCCACCAACTATGAATCAATGAAGACATGTGAGTGCTAGATATTACCTTATACTACTAGTTTTAGACAAAATATAAATACATCATATATTTCTATGTTGTTTATGCAAGGGAGGCCAATTCAAAATGATTTTGGGATGAAATCACTTTGAAGGGTGATGAAAATTATTTTTACACTCAAACCATACAATGTGAATGATCCATCAAAGTATAATGTCCTTGGTTTGGATTCTTCAATGAGAAGGGTTGACTCATCTAAAAATTATATGGTTATAGGATGATAGTGTTGAATGGGATCCTCTACTAAATAATTTGATATAATTTCCCACTTGATTTCCTTTTGATTGACATAATCAATATCAAACTCACTAAAAATTATGAACCATTATGTTATTCTACCACAAAGGGTTTCTTTGGACAATAAGTATTTAAATGGGTTAACTCTAGCCACAAGATGGGTGATAGTATTGAGCATGTAATGTCAAAGTTTTTATGTGGAAAAAAATACCACAAGAAAAGCTTTCCCCGTAGATGATTAATTGAGTTCACATCTGACTAATGTCCAACTAAGGTAATAGATGACATTTTATCTTCCTTGATCATTATGTTGAGCTAAGAGGGCGCCCAAGTCATATTGTGTAACTAATATTTAGAGAAATAGAGACCTAACTTGTGTGGGTGCCACTAGGACTAGAGACTTGGAAATGTATTTTTTAGTCTAGATAAAGCATGACTAATCCCACTCAATGCTAACATTTTTTTAGAGTAGATATGAAAAAGTATAGTACTTATTTTTCATCTGGGAAATGAATTGCCTAATAGCCTAGATTTTTTCTATATGATGTGTATTTATGTATGGTTCTTAGGAGGTGGAATTTATGTTATTTATTTTACCTTATCTAGATCTACTTCAATTTCACATATAGAAACAATGAACCCTAAGAGCTTTCTTGATGTGACTCCAAAGACATGTTTCTTTTTGTAGACACCTAAAATATGACCTTACCCAACCACACCTAATTTTAGCCTATCCCTAGCCATTAATTAAATAAATATCTATTATTTATTTAATTATTCCCATATATTCCTATCTTTATCCTAGTCCTTTAATTAAATAAATATTTATCATTTATTTAATTATTATCCCTTTATCATGATGTCATTAATTAAATAAATACTTTAATTAATTAATTAATTGTCATTTATCCCCTATCCTTGTCCATCTAATCCTATCCCTTCATCTTTTTCACATGGATCATAATCTAAATGTGTCCTCATGTGACAAATGTCCCTTTCACATGTCTAACTAACTCCTTTCCTATATTCATTGAACCTAGATACCTATCCAAAATTTGAACTAGCTTTTCATCTTATCCACTCATCTCATTTAACCTCTTAATACTATCCATTGCCATAAGGATTTTTATCCTTATCTCAATCCTAAACCTAGATCCTATCTATCATTTGACACTTGTCATATGATTTAATCCTTGATCCAAACCCTAACCCTCTTTCAATCTTAGCCATTCATCATAAATAATTTTTGTCTATTTATTTTGCCTCTTCAAGACTCTATATCTAGAGGCTCTCATCCTTCATTTTCATCTCTTACCAGTATTATCAAGAGATCATACCTATATGCTATCAAAATATTTATTGAATCAAGCTTATCATCATCACTATCAAATTGTATCAAGCTTATGCTAGAGCATTGAGTAATCCACATATCAACATCAAAGAGAAAATCAAATGGAATAAAGGTGTACTCCATTTCCACTCATCAAGGATAGAAGCACAAATTTGAGGTGAAAGTATTATGATTTGTATTTCTTTTATCTTCCTTTATTTTCCTTCAATATTTTCTCACCCTCTTCACTTTTGATTTATGTTGAGCTTATACTGTTTGATCCTCTAGAAGATAAAACACAAGATGAATAGGTGATCTCCTTTGAGATTTGATTTTCCTAGGATTTCATCCATGTAATCCTCAATAATATCATGTAACATATAATGGAATATGATATTCATGACCATTTTATATGTGGCACAAACATTATTGAGAGAAAATGACATGAATTTGTAATAGAATATTCCCTAAGTGGTGAGAAAGGTTGTCTTATATTGGTATTTTGGTGTTATTTGAATTATACCTAAAAACTCCATCCATAAGGGATAAAATTTCATAGCAAGTTGTTAGATCTACTAAAATATCAATATTCAGAAGTGAAAAATCATCTTTGGTGTAGGCTTTATTAATATCCCTAAAATATGTATACACCTTTATTCCTTTGTTTTTCTTGCTCACCAAGACTACATTAGATACCCACTTTATATAGTTAATAGGCCAAATGAATCCAATGTATTTAACAAATTTTGAAGTTATTCCTTTATTAGGAGGGGCGCCTTAGGATGCATTTTTCTTAACTTCTTACAAATTGGTTTAGTATCAGTTTATACCACAAGGTGGTGAAAGAACAAGGATGGATCCAAAATATGTATGACAACATAAGAAAATCAATTACATCTAGATATTCTCTACGTACCATGGATATGCTTATATTCAACTCAAGACCTAAAGAAATTTCTATCTATGTCAACTTAGGTGCCTCCTCTACACATATCTTTATGTCTACAACTTCCTCAACAAGGAGGGGTGACCCATATTGAAGTGGTGTAGGAGCCAATGAAAGGTGAAGCTTACTATCAAAGGGTGCATCTATATCAAGAGTGGATTTTATGGTTCGTCTAGAAAATATTATTTTCCTCTGAAATATGTATGAACTCAATAGGATACAAAAAGCCTTATTTATGATCTCTCAAAGGATGTGATCACAAGATTACATAAGCTCTAGGATGGTCTCATCATTTTGAAAGTATCAAAGGTAGGAGGATCATGTTGGTTCCATTCAATGACCTAAGGGTATTTTAGGTCAAGTTGGATGGCAAGGATTTCATTATCATGGAATAGGTTTATGGTGAAAAGCTCTTTGAAATGACTAACAGTGAAATATGATTCACTATCATTAAGATCAAAAGAGGTGTACCTAGAATTATCATGAAATTTAAAAAAATCATCATAATACTCATTGTAAGCACCATATCCTAAGCTAGAAGTTCCATCATTTACTATTTTATCAGTAGGATCAAGGGGGCCTCACTTGTGTAAGCCAAGACATTTTCCTTTATAATTCATTTTTTTCTACAAATACACAAGGGAATGGGATATTTGTGTTCTTTATAATAGGAATCATACTAATCATATTTGTAAATCCATGTATGAGTGAAGCCTTCTATGCCCCTGTTGACAAGATAACCACTAAAAAGGAAGGTAGTTGGCCCCCATTGTAGTGTAAGGAGGGGATAATATAATTTTAGTTGTGATCAATTGAAGGATTGAGGTGAGATGCGAAACTTTCAAATGTGAAGGGAACTCATGGATTTGGCATTATCTACATCCTTTATCAAATATTTTGAATGTGGATTTATGGATTATTGCTTGGTGGATGGGGAAAACGATGTGGAAGGAAAGTCACTAGGGTTGATGTATGATTCAAATTTTGTGGTGGAGGATTTGGGAATGATATCATAATATGGATAATTGTTGTCATAATTATCTTCCAATATATTACATTATTGAAAGGGGTGGAGGTCACTAAGAATAGTAACTTCCACATTATTGTATGGGAACCTAAGACATTGATGGTTTGTAGGTATGGATTGCCTAGAATGGAGCCATGGTTGACCAAGAAAGATGTTGTATGGAAGGTCTATATAGTGACATGGCATAACATATGCTACAATGAGGTTCTTTCCTTGATTGGAAGGTAAATAGTACTTTTTATTCTCTCTTTATATTATTATAGGTTTTAATGGTGATAGTTTGAGATCCCAAGTCTTTTATTGTACAACTCAAATGTTGTAGTAGTTGAAGTGTACACATTTTTAGACTTGATTCATCATCTATGAGCACATGTTTTATTTTATTTTTGGAAATGATAAGCATCGGTATGGAGGGGATGGCTATATGATAGATTCATGGGAGGAAAATAATTTGGAGTGAATGTGAGGTAATGGTTTGTGGAAATATGGCCAACAAGAGCCTAAAAGCATGAAGGGTTAATGTTATTCGGCACTTGGTATTCTTGTAGGATCTAATATAAGATATCTCTATGAGTAGGGGGTGTGTGAAAGAGCTCAAGGATGAAAATATGAAATAAATTTTGCTCACGGTGATCAAGGAGGTAATTTTTTGGGCATTTTCATTGGATGGAGTATGACCTTGGATTGTGACTTTTCCATGTTAAGTTGTGACAACACAATTGGGTGATTTTACTTTGATGGTGTGAACTCATTCATCTGATTTCTTGATGTGTCCAAAACTAGAGTCATAGGTGTCAAGTTGTGACATACCTATGCACGCTTATGAACGGGTTGCTTATGATCATGGAGCTATCAAATGGACAATATGACATGAATGTGTATATGTATTAATACACCACACGTCTATTCCCTATCAACACAATAGTAATTATGTATGAGCTTGATTGTGCAATCGAATGTGTATATATATATGGGATATATACATATATCGATACATACGTATGTTTGACAAACGAAAATGTCCATACAAATATATCAGTATATGTGTACATACGTATACATGTACATAGAGGAATATATGTATATGTGTTTGTGTGTGTGTATATATATACAGTCGATATGGTTATTATTATTACTATGTGAAAGTCAACTTGATCATATTCAAGTATATATATTGAATGTATACATGCTTAATTGACTTGGGATATATATATGTGATATAGCGTTAATGCTACATCGCATATATATGTGTATGTGTGTGTGTGTATATATATATATAGCATTAATGCTATATCACATATATATGTGTATGTATATATATGTATGTATGTATGTATGTATGTGTACATATATAAATATATATTTATATATATATATATGATGCTTTTAGGGAAATTTATGTATATATGTGTGATAGGTCGAATATAAGTGTTAGAAAATGAGCAACAAATAAAAGAGTGTAAATAAACACCAAAACAACCTACACCTCAAGATTAGCCTAAGTTGGAATCAACACAAGATAAAAAGCAACAAATGGAACATTATACCTTGTCTCGAATCGATCCTTTGGTTGGCCCTTCGATCTTTGATGTGTATGCTCCTTGGATTGCATAAGATGCAAGCTAAATGATGTTGTGAGGATGAGTGCAAGTGGATGAAAACATGAAAATGGCTAAGTGTAGATTGAGAAATAAAATTGCAAGAGTTTGGCTAGCAAAATGATCTCCCCCCAAAAATGAGAGAAAAGAGGGGGTATTTATAGGAATTTTGAGAATTCCTAGAAGAGATGGATGGCCAAGATTGAGCCACCAATGATCAAGATGTAGGGCTAAGGTGAGTTGAGAACTCACAAGCCCTCACATCTTGACATGTGGCATGTGATATAGCCCTAAAAGGTGAAGTGGACATGAGGTGGAAGAATAGTACATGACATGGAGGGGGTACAAAGTACCTTGGGATTGGACAAGATCTCCTCATAAAGGAGGTCCTTGTCCCCATGTGGGTGAGAGGACATGTGAGGAATTAAAAATTCCTCAAATATTCTCATGGGGAGATGGGAAAGAATAAAGAATAAGTAGAGGACATGTGGGAAGAAGTGAAAGAATTAAAAATTCCTTTTGGGTGCATTGGGGGATTAAAAGGTGAATTAAAAATTCACATGGGGAAGTAGAGTGCCTTGCCCAAAAGGAGAAAGCCTTTAATAAGGTTGACTTAAGGACACATGCCATAAATGGGAAGGGGATTAGGTTGTACTAACCATATGATTAAGGTTGTGCAAGTAATTAATTAGATGGACTAATGACTTATTAGAAGCAAGTGGGAGATTATGGAGGATGTGACCCTAATGATGATTAAGGGTGTGCACATGCTAACCCTAGTCAATTAGAAGAAGATGAAGGAATTAAGATGGATTAGAGACCAACTTGCAAAAGTTGGAGGATGTGACCATGAGAGAGAAAAGAGGAATTAAAAAAAAATGAATTTTAATTCCAAAAGGGGAATATGACTAAATTAAATAAAATGGTGTATTTATTTAATTTAGAGGAGGAAGAGGGGTAAAGTATTTATTAAATTAAATACTTTATGACCCTTGTGTAAGATACAAGGTATTAATTAAACAAATGGTTTAATTAATGTTAACAGATGGGACAAGCAACTGGATGAATAAGGAGACGTGTTTGATCATATGGAAGTGATCAAATTGGATGTCTACAATATGAAACATAGGTTGATTTGTATATAAGATATGTAAAGTATTTAAAGGCCGAATAATACATATGTTGACATTGGATAAAGGACGAACCATATGCAAAGTATTGCGCAACAATAAAGGTTGATATGGAAGAAACCCATAGTTGATACTATTAGAAATGCATCTTTTAATTATTAACAGCGAATTACTCCAAACTTGGACATTTTTATACAAAGAGGTGGAATATTCATAAGCCGCAATATAAAGTGAAAAAACACATGATAATAGGAAAAGCGTACACCAAGATATAAAATGGTCAAAGCACTAATTATATGCTATTATTGTGGAGCGACTCATCTCTGCTCTGTTGCTCAATAAAATTATGACCAAGTCAACATGGTATAGGTGTTGTCTATAAACAAAGGACTGTTTCAATGAGAATAATTGCGCCAAGAGATAAGGAAGTTGGCTAAATACTTGGCACCAACATATGGGAGCTCTTAAATCTGTAGAATTATATCCTAGTTGCAATTCGACTGTCATCATTTGAACACGTACAGATTTGAATTAGTCTTTTGCTATTGTCAAACTGAAGGGTTGATCTATAGCATTTTATGATGAGTTTATACTTAGTTTTTTGCCACCTTTAAATTGTTTGTAGTGAGTCAACTTGCATGGAGAGAGTTGTCGACTAGCATGTCTTTTCTGTAGGACACAATGTCTCAATTTTTTGTATAAATAGATGGGATAGCTCCCTTGTTTGGAATGCATTCTTCTGCAAACTTATTTTGCTGCAATTATTCTGAGAGATGTATATTCTAAGAGCTAAGAGTTATTGTGTGAGAGTTGTGAATTACCTTGAGAGTGCATATTGTTTCTTGAGAGAGAAGTCATAGTGAAGTATTGTTGTAAGAGGATTAAGTGAAGCTAGAAAGCTGATGTTGGAAGGACGTTCATCAAGTCAGTCAATTGGATTAAGCGTATTACAGGCATGAGGATCTAGTCTTCTCTTAGAGATTTGAATGCTTTATTTGATCTACTTGGGATTACTTGCATTAGGGAATCATAGTATTAACTTTGGAAGGGAAAAGGAAGTTGTTTTATGTTATTGTATGAAAGTGTTTGTATTTACTTCGTAATAGGAGGAATTGTTTTTCATTAGTATAAATATACTATATATGATTAAGCAAGGATAGCTTATGGGTTATTCATAGATAAGTTATTTGATTATATTAGATAGCTTATAAAGTTACACCCACAGTTTGATTATCCATTGAAGGGAGGATAACTTGTATTTATGCTTGGTAAGTAGAAATACCATTAAGTTTTAGGAAAAGAGAATAGGTTGTCTCTATGATTAAAGACTACCCATTGAAGGAAAAACCTATGCATAGATTATAGTGGTCTTAAGTCAAATTGAGCTTGAGTAGTGTATGTGAGTAGGATAACTGTCACTCGAAGTATTGGGTGAGAACACTTTGGCCAAAGTAGTGTGATTTCCCTTGGCTCCACTGTCAATTCATCATGATCCATTTATATGCATGCTAGTCCTAGATTGTGGGTTTACAAGTTTTAGTCATGTAGGACACAACACTAAGCTCAAATTGGTTGTCATTATGAGGTTACTCCACCAATCTCTTCGTCAAAGAGTGGGGCCATCTATCAAATGATAGATGTGTAAGGGACCGCATATGAGTCTGTGGTTGGTAGAAAAGTGCTTGAGTGATGCTTCTTCTCTTGGCAGGCGACAAAAGACCAAAATTTTAAAGGAGGTTTTTGGACTATCTATATCTATTGCTTTGAAGCTCGGTTGAGCTATGCATGTACTTTGTACACATTATTTGGAATATTATAATTTGTGAAATTATTATATTGGAATGGAATCATTGTTGGTTATTGTTATGACATCTATGTTCACTTGTTCTCTATAAAATAAAGAATTTTTTTATGGCAAAGGTTAAGTTACATAGTTTATTTACTTACAAAGTGAAAACTTAGGAAATATTTTTAGTGAACAGTTACATGTTACATTGAGGAAGGTGTGTGTGTAGATTCTTCCATGTTTGTCATACAACTGAACTAACTGTTCCGACACATTTGTATGGGTGGGTTTATGCTAGGCAAGGTTCTCTCTCACACCCAAACATGCCAAAACAATTTGAGCCACATTCTACTAGCAAAGTCTCTTAAGAGACCAAAGTGCAAAAGGGAAAATCAAACTTCAACAAGCGATTACTCAGAAACCATGGCACTTGGAAACATTTTTTCTAAGGCTACAGGATCATGTAGGGCCCCTCTACAATAACCTATCTCAGTTTTTGATAGCTCCAATTCGTTTTCTTGTGGTGAACAAATTTTAGTTGATGGAAAATGGGTCAATTGCATGTAGTGTAAAGTTGGAAAGTGGTGTAACTTCCGTTATGTTCATCATATGACTAAATCAACTATAGAGTCTCCACCTCAACACTCTCCTTCACAACAAAAGGGATAGCAACATGCTCATAAGACAGTCTAGCGAGTGCTCATCTCGCTGGTTGTTGAGGATCAAGACATGCCCCTGGTCTATCCTGTGTCGACCCACCACCTCTCCCCTGGAAGTCCCTCATATCAAAATAGTTGGGGATTTTGTTGAGGATAAACTCGTAGTAGAGTTTCCTCAAGAAATATTGCGGGACCTCATTATTGTTGCATGGAGGATGGTCAAAAACCATCCACCACCTCTACCAAAAATTTTCCTTTATCCCTTACTGGTTGCACCAATGGATAGGAAACCTCTTGCTTGTAGGGTGAATAGGTTGATTTGTATGTGGGTTATTGAATAGTGAACACAAGTCAAATTTTGTAATTTTTTTATTTTTGACTTGTGTGTAGGATAGTTTATCTACACAAAAATCTTTGTACTCATGTCTCTTATCTGCCCAACCACTTAATTGCTTGCTAATTGCATCTACATGTGTTAACATACCTTGAAGTAAATTTGTAAGCATGGTTCTTTGCGAGGTTGAACTTAAAGGATCACTCAACCTCGCAATTAACTCCTTAATTTTTTTTTTGTTGTTTTCAGTTTCCCCCATTAAATTTTGTTGAGTTCTAGGAGGGTGTTGAGGAATTGTTGGAGGAGTTTGTTGTTGGATTTTGGGTTGTTCTTCACCAAGTATTTTGGGTTGAGGTGAAGGAGGATTTTGAAGATTGGGAGGTTGATTTAAATTTCCGATAAATTAAATAAATTTACATAAAAAAACTTATTAAATCTACCTATTTAGAAACAAAATCGCAAACAAAACTTACTCCTAGCACTTCCCTGACATCGTGGCAGAATTTTGGTGAAGATTCAACAACGATTTGAGGAAGAATTTGGTCTCCAAGAATGCGAACATGCTTCTAAGGGTTTGGAGGTAGCGGGCTTGAAGAAAAACACATAAGCAAAAATATAAATTGGTTGATGCAAATACAAATTGTGATGCACACAACACATATGATAGATGTTAGATCTTCAAACTCCAATGCACACCATTGGATCTTCATCGTGGGTACACCACACATCACAATTAAGGCTTTGGTCATGAGAATGCTAACAACGATGTGAAGGGTTTGTGTGATACACACAAACCATCAACTTGAAGCACTAGAACAAGGGAGTCGATCACTCAACGAACTCAATGACTTAAGTGATAATTTAAGTAACCAATAACTACCTATACACAATCAACACCAAAATATAACATTTGTCAAAAACTATGGCTGTTAAGTTTTAGGGTTTAACTGTAAAACCCTAGTTCAGACCAAGAGCATAAATAAAGTGTTCTTGAGCATATTTTACCTCTTCTAATCATGCAAACCAAACCAATCGATTTCTCTCAAAAAACCCATGTCGAATCAACAATCAAATTTCTTCACAAACCTCTGGAAGTGACTTTTGCAATGTAACATAGCAATATTGCATGACAACATTGCAAATGTTTGAGCAACTTTGTAGAAATTGTAAAACATGCTCCTTTCTTCACCAACCTTCACCAATTCTTTTGGAACCAGATCCATTTCATCTTTGATCTCTCCTTTCACATCAATGACACTTTTGACATCAATGACAACCAAATTGCCAACAATTGTGTGTAGAGATTTGTAGATGTTGTTAAGCTATTAGAATTCATCTAGATCTCTAGTTGGTGATACTCCTTTGAAAGATTGTTATGCAAGTGTATTATAATTGTATTGTTTAATAAATAATAGATGAGCTACTTTGGAGTGTGGAGTTTTTTCTCCCAAAAGGGTTTTCCTCATGTACACCTATCTTATGGCATATTGTTTATTTTATGTTCATACATTTTTTCTTTTTGTGATGTTAATAGATTGAAATTTGCATAACACTCTCCTCATAATTTTAGTGTGAGAAACATTTATATGTATGTACCTTGCTTCCTTTCATTAGAGAGTAGAGTACAAGGGATATTTTTCTCTATTTAGCAAAGAATGTAGAGAGAAAATTAAGAGATTGCAATCTCTAAAGGAAAGCAAACCCTTGCATTTAAAGAAGGGATTGTAATGAGGAAAGGAGTTGTGTTGAAAGCCTTGTAATAATTGAGAGAAGAAGGCTACATGGAGTTCTACTATAGCATAAAATATTATGTATGCAAGCTATAATAAGCTTTGGGAGTTTAATAACATTTAATATATTTGCATCGTTGTTTCCATTTGTGTGTTGAGGTGTGTGATTAAGTGTGTAGGCTATAAAAATTAGTTACCCTTAAGTGGCTTCCCACAATTGCAACACCTAGTAGGTTGACTTAATGACTTGTGAACAATGATCAAAACTAGTAAACAACCAAGGCATATGCCTATTTGTCACTAAGTATGTAGATATCAATGTGGCAATGACTAATAATATGAGCTCCTTGAATGATGCAATCAATCATGAGTGTGATTTAGATCTTAGATGTCTCCTAAACATTTTTGTTTAGATTCTCATAATGAATTAGGGGTTGTTCTTTATACACCACCCTAGAATATAGTTTGAAATATTTCATCCTCAAGTTGATGGACAATAACTAGTTGGAAGGGGACAACACATACTCAATTTTAAAATTTGAGTTTAGAAGTGCATGATGTGTGCATATAATCCTATAACTTGCATGCATAATCTAGCAAATTCTATAGTCTAAAACTTGTTCACCTCAATTTCTAGTATATGAATTCGCGTAATGATATGCAATATTTACAAACACCTTTGGGAATCTATTGTATTACAAGGGTCAAGTTCTCAATTAAACCTCTAATGTATTGGCTTTATGAATTTAAGTGAAAAATTGAAGACATCAAGCAAGCATACAATAGACCTAAGACGACATGATCTAATAATTTTGCTATGTTGTTCTCATATTAAGGTAGGTGTCATATGTTGTGTGTGTGCATATATATTTTTGGTTTATAAACTACATATTTTCTTTACTACACTTCCCTTTTGTATAGGTTAATAGTGAAAAGTCTTATGCAACTTTCCTTGCATCTCATAAATGCTATATGACAAGTTCTTGCATAAGTCTTAGGTGATCTCTAATATTCTACGATTTAAATGAGTGAATGAATATCCTTAAATATATTAACAAAGCACACAAATCAACACAAGTATATGCTACATCAACTCACAATGATGAGTACAAGAGAATCAATAAGATTTAATTTAAATTTAAATTTAAAAAATAGAAAGTTTGCATTACAAAAGTAACTGCACTCACAAATTTAATCTAGAATAATAAAGACGGAACTAAATCTCTTAAAATAATGATATAAAATATAATATTAAAAATCAATTCATATTAAATATACTTCTTTTATACTAATTATTACATGTAACACTTTGAAATGAAATGAAATGAAATGAAATGAAATATTTTAATAACGTCCACGAGGCCACAGCAGCCTATGGGACCCAGGAACAGCACAAGACCACCACCGAAAAGAGAAGACCCTAAACAGCCTGAGATCTTCGCTCGAGATTAGCTCTACGACAGTGAATTTTGATGATGTAATTTGCAGATTTGACCAACCTTTCCTCCTCAAACAAGGTATTTAAGTTGTCCACTTGTAAGATGTCCCCATAAGTGACCCGAATATCTTTGTATGCTGAGCACTCCATAACAAAGTGCCACTCTGTCTCCACTAATCCCATGTCGCAAAAACGACATATTCTTTCTTCCCACTCTTCTTTAGGAACCATCCATCTGCCCGTCTCACATCTAAGACGATGTGAGCTAGTTCGGAGTTGAGCTATCAACATCTTTGCTCTCCATTTAATATTTGCTCCTATATATGCCTTTTCATCATGGTCCCCCTTAGGATTGAATTCTTTGATATAATAGTCTTTTTTTCGCCCTGATTGTTTTGTCCATAAAGCTTTTTTGAATTTTTGTTTCACATATTTTTTTATTTCTTCATTTGAACTTGGACAATCTTGCATATTCACACCCCACTTTTCCATCCATTTTTTGTTTTGTTTCATCCATGTATTCCTTCTTCTATCCAACTTTTCTTTTACGATTAGCTTAGGCCACCGATGGTCGTCCATGTTTTGAACCTTTTGAAGGTAACATAGTAACCGAATCATCGCGAAAGCCTCCAAGGGAAAGGTGCCTGACTCCGCTAGTAAAATCTCATAAGGTATCGTGGTTTTGAGTTTAAGGCTGCTAACAATTAGATGCTTTTGAATTCTTTCCACTTGCCTCCATTTCTGATCTGACATGCTGCTGCCCCAAATTTCGCACCCATATAGAACCACCGGGGTCACAAGTAAGCCAAACAACGTTCTCTTGGTTTTCCAATCCCATAGCTCAGCATTTCTACATCTGTTTTGTAGAGAGTAGAGCGCTTTCCAGCCTCCTTGGATCCTTTTTGCTCTACAAGTTTCCCAACTGAGCTTATAGTGAAAATCTAGCCCAAGGTATTTGTATTCATCTACAATTTCCAGCGGATTGCCCTCAAAGATAAAGCTAATTTGCTGTTTTTTCCTTCTCAGAGAGAATATCATAATTTTGGTTTTACTAGTATTCACTTGCATCCCAACTTCCTGACAAAATGATTCAAGAGCTTTCAAATGTTTTCTTAACTCATGTGCTGTTTTAGCAATCAAAATGAGATCATCGGCATACAAGAGCAATTTTATTACATAATTGGCATACAAGAGCAATTTTAATAAATCAGAAACATATTGTAAAGAAAAGGGCACGGTTAACCAATTTCAGGATTACACTTGGCACAGGTCTCAATCATGACGTTTGAGACCAGCCAGTCTCCTAAGGCACTTTGACAGGCTTAAACCTGTAACAAAAGCAATTAAGAAAAGGAAAATAAGTTTCAGCGCGTCTTATTCATAAATTAATCATGGCCGGGCTCCCAAAAAGTTTCAAAAGTCTAAACTAACGGGGTCTTCCCAACATCAGCAACTGGGTATATAAATTAAAAAATAAGAACGTTGTAAACGCTGAAAAGCAGCAGCTTATTCATCTTCCGATGGCAGTGCAAGATGGAGCCTTGTGGGCGTTTTCTGTCCAACTGTTTTTTAATCACACTGACAAGAAGCGCAAAAAATATCATAACTCGTTAAATCCTGCTCAAAAACAATTAAAAAGATTCGCTCATGATAAAAAATAGAAATCTTAAAAACTCTTGCAGAAATAATTCACATTTTATTACAGGAGAAGTACATCCACAACGTCACGTCTCAGAATACTGTTTACTGCAACATGCGCGTCAAGTGTTTGACAGAAGTCCTCAACTATTTCTTGGACAAATCCATTTGCAATCCAGTTGGGAGATTAGCTACATTTCATTTTCTCGCCTGAAGCTTAACAGTAATATTCTTTTTTCCACTTAAACAATCGATCTGTACGCGCTTTCTCGCCTTTTGAATGATTGGTTTTTATTTATTTTTAGTAGAAAAAAGTTGCTTTCAGAATTTTTTCCAATGGGTATTTCGTCTGTATAAAAAATATGGATGGTCATGGTGTTTTTAAGAGACAATGCGATGCCATTTTGGAATAACAATGGGGCAAGGGAAAGGTAAAGCACAAGGGGGATCCGAATCTCAAGTTTTTCCTCCCACTGAGCAGGCTGCCACAAGATGACAAATTTCAAACTCTTTTGAATGGGTAAAGGACAATGTGTAATGGATGGAGCATTGTAAGTGGAGGAGAATTCATGACTTGAATAGAAATCCCTAGGTAACAACTGTCGTACACTAACCGCTTCGGGTTTTTAGTCTGGAAGGGTGATTATGGTCTGAAAATTGTACCCTGAAAAATGCATTTTGGATGAAGTCAAAATGGCCAACCATAAAGGGAATCAATGTGGGTGGTTGCCGAGAGTGGAAGGGTGTGGAAGAATTTTTCTGAGGAAAAGTGATTATGAATGGTGATCTTGAGATAGTAATGTGGGTCTGGATTCTCAAGGTTAAAAACATACTCAGGCTAAGACCAGAGTTATTATGAAGGGCAGGAAGCTTGGTGATAAGAGTACCCTACAGAGCCAAAGGAAGCTCCTAAGTTTGAATTCCGGCTGGACCATGTCTTACAATAGAGGTGGAATTGAGAGATGATTCACTACTATGAAGAATATTGAAGTATTTCCTAGGTAAGTTGAATTTGACATAGGATTGGTTGGATCTGTGAACAAGGAGAATCTGTGGTTGTTCAAACTCTAGTATTTTTATATGCAAAATGTTATGGCAGAAGGTAATGATTTGAGACGAGTTTGATAGGATACATGCAGTTGTTCTGTGATGCCAAAGAATGGAAAACCCAATGAAAAGTTGGTATTACTTATGTTGACAAAAGAGTAATTTGGAGATGACCAAGGAAAAGGCAATGCAGTTGATCTAAAGGTCTCCAGAGGAAGCTTCAGTAGTGAGGAGAACTTGGAGTCAGCCAACGAAATTTCACAGACAAAATGGATAAGCAAAGGGGTGATTCTGAACAAGGCAGGATAGGAGAATCCAATGATTCTATTATGGATATGGGTGTTGGATTGAGTGGCCCTCTGAATATTCCTTGTGCTAAAAAACCAGGGCGAAAGCGTGCGAGATTTGCAGACTTTCTCAAACAAGATGATGGTGACGAGGACCAAGAGTTGATAGAGATCACGTTGGATGTGTGTGATGATTCTGTTGCAGTTCACAGCATTAAAGATGCGGATAATGCAGCAGAAGTTCCAGATATGTCATTGCTGGCAAGGAAATTGGAGCATAAGACATCATTTGGATCTTCAGTTATTAATACAACCTCTGCAAAAATCAAGCAGGTGTCACATGATCTCATGCGCATTGCATCCCTCACTTCAAAAAGAGGCCCACAACCTAGGTTGGATAGGACTGTATCAGGGGCAAAACATGCATTGAAAGGATTAAAATTTGTCAGTAAAACTACGGAGAATGCTGATCGAGAAGCTTTATTGAAGAGATTTGATGAGCTTGCTATTAATGGCTTGCTTTCACGTGCAGATTTTGGTGTATGTATTGGTAAGAAGCCCATTTTTGCTTTCATTCCTGTCTATCTTCAAGTTTTTCCTCCAACAGAGAGAAATTATATTTGTGGGTACTGTTTGTCAATGTAGGAATGGAATCCAAGGAGTTTGCAGGGGAGCTTTTTGATGCCCTTGCTCGAAGAAGAGGCATAACCACAGCTGCAATTACAAAGAACGAGCTTCAGGAATTTTTAGAACAGATATCTGATCAAAGCTTTGACTCCAGACTGCAGACCTTCTTTGACATGTAAGGAATTATAATCCTTCCATGCCTAATTTACTTATCCATTCTTCAGGTGCCAATTTCTGACCAAATGTATCCTCATATAAGAATCAATGTTCTAGACAGAGTTCAAAATCTAATCAATGTTTTATGGATGACAAAGTAACAGCTGAAGTGCCAAGGATCTCTAATGTATTTATTGCCAACGTTTGCAAATATTTGTGTAACATTATCCAAGTTTGTGTGCAGGGTGGACAAGAATGCTGATGGACGTATCACAGAAGAAGAAGTGAAAGAGGTTATCATGTTAAGTGCATCAGCTAACAAATTATCCAAGCTTAAAGAGCAAGCTGAAGAATATGCTGCATTAATCATGGAGGAATTGGACCCCAATAATGTGGGTTACATTGAGGTATTCACACAAGTTTGAAACAATCTTGATGGAATTCCATTGTTTCTGTCATTTCTGGCATTTTTTGAACTACCAATAAATTTGATTTAACAGCTTCAGCAACTTGAAACTTTACTGCTGCAAGCTCCAAGTGAATCAGCTGTAAAGTCAGGGAATTATAGCCAGAGTTTGAGCCAGGCTCTAAGTCAGAAACTTGCACCAACAAAGATGCAAAACCCACTTCAGAGATGGTCTCGAAAAACCAAGTATTTTCTTGAAGATAACTGGAAGCGGGTGTGGATTATATTACTATGGTTCTTGATAATAGCTGGGTTATTCACATGGAAATTTATTGCGTACAAGAACAGGTCAGTTTATAATGTGATGGGTTTCTGTGTATGCACAGCCAAGGGTGCTGCGGAGACTTTGAAGCTCAACATGGCTTTAGTTTTGTTTCCAGTGTGTCGGAATACCATCACATGGCTTCGGAATAGAACAAAATTGGGAATTGCAGTCCCATTCGATGACAATCTCAATTTCCACAAGGTTAATTTTCAGAGATTTGATCCTCTTCTTGTCACAATTCAATCTTCTTTATTTTGCAATGACTGCTTTTATTTTTCAAAGTGAATCATATTTGTCTTTGCACTATGCCACTATCCATTTATCTGCAGGTGATTCTGTTAGTCAAACTTTATGGTCAGTTTTGAATATATCTGTCTTTGTGATCATATGATTGGTTCTGTTTCTTTGTGCTATTACTTGTTTTTCTTTGTTCTTGAATGCTTTCTAGCAATAGAAGGGCTAAAGCCATTTTAATGCCTTCATTATGCAGGTAATTGCAGTGTCTATAGCAATAGGAATTGTATTTCATGCTGGGGCTCACTTAACCTGTGATTTTCCCCGTCTGCTGCTCACTTCAAAAGAAGAATATGAGCCCATGAAGCCTTTCTTTGGCATTAATAAGCCACCAAATTACTGGTGGTTTTTAAAGGGCATAGAGGGAATCACAGGCATTGTCATGGTAGTTTTGATGGTAATTGCATTCACTTTGGCTACTCCCTGGTTCAGGAGGAACAAGGTGAAACTTCCCAAACCATTGCAGAGGCTCACTGGATTCAATGCCTTTTGGTATTCACACCATTTGTTTGTGATCGTTTACATTCTCTTGATCATTCATGGAACTTTTCTGTACCTCACACATGAATGGTACTTGAAAACAGTAAGCAACAAAATGTTTTGTATTAATTCATGATTTGGGATTGATGTAAAGGGGTAATTTTTTAAATGCTTATTCACACTCATTCAATGCATACACCCTGTTCCCAATCTACTTGTGCATTTTCCTTATGATTCTTTTGTTTCAGACATGGATGTACCTTGCAATTCCTGTGTTGTTGTACGGAGGGGAGCGGATTCTGAGAGCTTTCAGATCTAGCTCAAAACCGGTGAAAATACTCAAGGTTTGCTTTTGCATATGTTCTAAAATCTGCTGCTCATAATTTATAGCCATACAGTCACTGCAGTGTAAAATAAAGCCTCATTCTTTTGTTGACTATTGTTTTATGTCACTTTTTGTAATTCATTTGCAGGTAGCGATATATCCAGGCAATGTCTTGACACTTCACATGTCGAAGCCTCAAGGGTTCAGATACAAGAGTGGTCAATACATGTTTGTCAATTGCCCTACTGTATCACCGTTTGAATGGTAATACCGTAATTGTATTTGCCCTATGAGCTCTGTTCATCTGAACCTTTTTTCATGAGAAGATGAAGGCACTATGTTTCATGAGCTGTATTGTTTTTGAATTTGCTTATAGGCATCCATTCTCTATAACATCAGCCCCAGGAGATGACTACTTGAGTGTTCATATTCGCACGTTGGGTGACTGGACTCGGGAACTTAAAAATGTCTTTGCAGAGGTACACAATTTCTCATGCCTCTTCCTCTTTCAAGCAGTAAGTAGTATTTTGTTCTTTTTAATGGAAGTATCATGACTGATGACTCTTGTTTTTCTAGCAGGTATGTGAGCCTCCCATGACTGGGAAAAGTGGCCTGTTGAGAGCCGATCATATGCAAGGAGAAAACAACCTGAGGCAAATAAATCATCAAGCACTACTTATCATTTTAATCTTTTATGTGTTTTTTCATCCAGTAGACATTTAATATGGTTTCCAAGACTTAGGTCAGATAACTGCTTGTATAACAGGTTCCCAAAATTGCTCATTGATGGGCCTTATGGAGCACCAGCTCAAGATTACAAAAAATATGACGTCTTGCTTCTCGTTGGGCTTGGGATTGGAGCTACTCCATTTATTAGCATCCTCAAGGACATTGTTAATCACATGAAAGTATCCGATGAAGAAAGAGTAAGTTCCATTCGGATATGTCATTGTGCTTTTGAATAAATCCATTGTTTTTTTCTATTCTGAATGTGTAATATTTGAAGGGTATGGAGAATACTGGGAGACAGAAGAAGAAACCTTTCAATACAGCCCGTGCTTGCTTCTACTGGGTCACTAGAGAGCAAGGATCATTTGAATGGTTTAAAGGAATAATGAATGAAGTGGCAGAACTAGATCAGAAGGTATGAAGCATGAGGATTTTACTTCTATGCATCTATTTGTGAAACAAAATTGTTTAATGGAGAATGGAATGAATCACTTTCAGGGAATAATTGAGCTGCATAACTATTGCACAAGTGTTTATGAAGAAGGTGATGCTCGGTCAGCATTGATAGCTATGTTGCAGGCTCTAAATCATGCCAAGCATGGTGTTGATATTGTATCTGGAACCAGAGTAAGGCAAACATTTTAGAAATCTCTACATTCTTACATCGACAGCTGCTTGAAATATCATTGTCATGATGTTTGATAATCGATTCAATTGATCTTACACAGGTTCGCACACACTTTGCCAAGCCCAATTGGAGAAATGTCTTCAAGAATATTGCTCTAAAGCACAAAAATGCTAGAGTGGGTATGTTCTTCAACCTGACCTTATTTCAATCATCAGATGGCTATATATCAAACATTTCTACCAAACCTCACTCTGCTTTTGGTATGCACTCAGGGGTTTTCTACTGCGGTCCTGCTGCTCTTACTAATGATTTGAGACAGCTTTCACTGGATTTCACACGTAAAACTTCCACCAGATTTGACTTCCACAAAGAAAACTTCTGATGCGTAAGTGATGCAATCATGTCTTAGTTCATGTATTCTGTCTGTATTTTAGGAGGAGCACTTCAAGTAGTTGAGTTTGTTCTTACATGTCTAGCATTATTATCCATTCTCTTAAGAGCAAAATTTGCTCTTTTCTTACAACTCTTTTCTTGTATATTTTAACATTAGTTCCAAAGGAAAACAACAAATGTTGTACACTAGTATGGATTTATACTTTTCTTCCATTGTTTGCCATGTCTTTCTGCTATGTTGCATTTACAGTTTATGTTGATTGGCACTCAACACTTGTTACATCTAGGCATTTCTGTCTGGATTAAACTCCTAATCATTTGTTATTCTTGAAAGCTTTCATAACTATAGTTGATTTGTCCCTTCACCCTTCTGCCCACCCCACCTCTCATTCTCCCTCCAATTTCACTAAGGTACACTGATATCTAGGTGTTTCTCTAGTCATTTCGCCCTGTTATTGTGAATCCTGCATTTGTTTGAGATCAGAAACAACTTTGGACGGAATTTCAGTTACTACTAAAGTGATTCTTCTTGGGTTCTTATCGATTTTGATAGTAACATTATTATCAGCATGTGTTTCTCCCCTGAGATCATCTTTCTGGTGTTTCATTTCTTTTATTTTTTTTGTTAAGAAGGCAGTTATTTTCATAACTATCAACTTACTAGTTACCTGTAGTCCTTTGTATAGATTGTACTTAGAGATTTCTGTAAGAGTTATGGACTGAACAGTTTTATAGTGCAAATTGCCATGCAAACTGGTCTATATTTTGCACCTTTTATTTTCTTGGCAAGACTATGATTTTCAAGGAGGAAGATAGAAACAATATATTTTATAACTACTGGAAGATCTCAGATAGATCAAGATGAACGAAGAATGTGACCAAGCTTGAACACCGATTCCATGAGAATAAAAATTATAAGTTCTGCTGTATCTCAAGGATGAAGCTTAAACCTTTTCTGGTGTAAAGAGAAATAATGATTAACAACATAGGTTTTATCACATATTTATATAAGTAACTTGGTTATCTCTTCTTTGGATTCATGACTTGAAAACGTGAGAGAAACTCAGTATAAACTTACAAATCAGAATATTTAATTTTTATACTTTAGCTTTTTGTTACAACTTTTGACTCTTAACTCACTTTGTTAATTTAACTGACTCTTATCAATTTTTTGCATTGAATACATCAGAGTATCAGAGGATATATGCAGTAAAGTCCTCAGCACAGTAAAACCGAGTACCTAACATCTTGTGACGAGTTCACGAACAAATTTTAGTATTCCAAATTGAATGTACACTCATAATTCTACCAATAGTTCAAACATATCTTATGTTTATGATATTGCTATCAGGATTTAACCATGTAGTTTCGGGTCAAACTCATTGACCCATGTTTCATGAGTAGTGGTTCACAAGAACCCATCTCTCATGATAATGAATGGTCCACTTAGCACTCATTGCATCTAGGTGATGCTCACAGAGGTGAAGCACTGGTCCGTCCCGGGAGGTCACCCATCCCGGTACTGCTTCATTTTACATTTTTGTTATATCAAAAATGTAAAATGAGTGATAAATATTGAGAAGCAATAAAAATTGGCAATTTTTTTGTTTGTCTAAGTAAATATTGAGAAGCAATGTCATAATCTAGCTGGATTTAATCATAATCTTTAAAAATGTGTTATAAAATAAAATCACAGCACATAAATAATCTATGCTAATTAAATGAATGCAATATATGAGCATAAATTAACTTACATTAATTGGCCAGGACAGATGATTTCAATAAATTTATGAAAATTAAATTTGCAGGTTAGGGGCATTTAGCTCTAAAACTAATGATGGAAGAATAATGATGGAAGAATGATGTTGAAGCTATGTAGAATCAATTTGTCATTGTTCAAAAATAGATGCCTTTGGTTTGACAAATGCCTCATAATTTGTATTATCCTAAAAAAACTGCATCCCTTAAATTTGAGCTCGATAGGTTTGATTCTAATTGCAAATTTGATTTGTTGTGCAAATCTAATTTGGGGCATGCAAGAATGATCTGTCTAAATGTAAACCTGAAATTGTACTCACCTTTACTTCTTCGCTATCCGAATTTTTCAAGGTGGTGTCACCATTTAAAGGTTTGTTGATTCAATAAGGGAACAAATTCTCCTAGGTCAAGCCCCTTTGATAGATTAGGTCAATGGTGATGAGTATCAAAAACATTTACTAACATGCAAATGTGATATTTTTGTTCCTTTTGAAATTGAAGTGTGACCTAATTTTTTTAGATGTGAATACTTTGCATGGTGCATGCAAAGTTGACTCATAATAACTAGTAGAAAGCAAGGTGGAGGTGGGAGAGAGGCGGCAAGGGAAGTTGGAATTTGAATTTGAAAGTTTGAGTTTTGGGGTCATTTCCACATTTCTTGGGATGAAAGCAATTCATTTCCAAGTAATATAGAAATGCACAAGAGAGATAAAAGCAAATAAGGGTGTAATAGTGATGAGTAAATGGAAAATGTATGGGAATTCATCTAAATGAAGGTAAATAAAGATGGATAGGGGTTGGGCCATGATCCAAATCAAGTACAAAAGTATACATCTTGTTGAATTGTTATTGCATTAATTCATGTCACCAAGGTGAGAATAAAACTAAATGGGAAATGGCATGGGTGTGCGAATTTTACCATTATAAAGCAACCTTGAATACAAAGATACTAGGATGTAGGGAGAGCACTAAAGATATAATATGTGTGTTAGTAGAGAAACTTATCCAAGCAGGATCAAGTACTTTGAATGAGTTAGTAGAGAAAATTATCCTTTGAAAGGCTTGAACCATTGTATGAAGTGTCAACTATGTAAATTGCAAGTGAATGCTTGGTTTGGATTGGTATAAAGGTTTTCATACATTGACTTAGACTGGGTAAAGTTAGGCATGATTAGTTTTTTCCTAGCCATTAGATTGGGTAGTGGCTGATTTGTTGACCTAAGTTAGACAAAAATGACAAGCGATAATGACAAAACAGGAAAAAGTCCAATATGAGGGGTGGAAGAGTAATGTGAGTTCTAATAGGGGGATCTTGGTTGTGATTGCTATTTATCATTTTCCCTTCTTGTCATACAAGGTAACAAGGACTAGAGGTTGACATATTGATGGAAACAAGTTAGTAAGTGATCTTAATAAAATATGTTGTATACATTTTCCATCTTAAGGTGCTTGGTTTGCCACTTGTGTAGCAAGCCAAGATGTTGGGACTTGATGAAGTTTTGTGTTAATATGCACCACAAGCTAAGTGCAATAGTTTTTGAAGAATTCTATGATGACCAAGTTAAAGGCCATCACAAGGAATGAACAACTATGTAAAAGACTATGTGAGTATGACTTTAGTGACCTATTTTACACAAGGATGTGCATGACTATGCCAGGAGCTATGATATTAGTTTGTGCACAAGTAAACCTAATAAAAAAGATGAGCTACCTCTAAACTCAATCATGGCTTGATAGCCATTAAAAAATGGGCCATTGATTGTATGATGCCCATCTAACCTAGCACCCACCACTTTGGTGCACACTACATTAAATTACCGCTAAAGATAACTTGACCCATTAGTTTAAGGTTGCACCAATGTGCAACTACTTAGTTGAAACTACATGTAGTTCATATTTGAAAACATAATAACAAGCTTCAATTGCCCTTTAGCCTAATCAATTATTAAGGCAATATTCATTAAATTGATAGTCCAAGTGTTACTATGCATTTTCATAATTTAACATCATAAGAGTATGTCATACTATCCTCAAGTAAATGAAACCATTGAGGCTTTTAGCAAGATTTTGGAGATTGTCCTACTAAAGGTATGCAATGTTGAATGAAATAATTGGGTTTTACTTGTGGTCCTTTGGGCTTGTCTCACAACATCCAAAAGCTTGACTAGTTATACCCCATTTCAATTGGTATTTAGAAAGGAGGTTGTGGTACCTATAGAATTATTGATGCCAAGTTTATGCATCACATAAATTATTCATTTAGATGATAGATCGCCAAGAGTGCCTAAGCGAATTGGAGTCACTCAAGGAGAAGTGTCATCTTGCACTCTGGAGGCAACACATGGAAAAATGGAGACAAAGAATATGGCATAATCATGATATCAAAAAAAAGGAATTCAAACCAAGAAGCTTAATATTATTTTTTGGCAATTACCTTCAGAAGCACCTGAGCAAGTTGAAAGTTTGATGGTTGGTACCATATATGATTAGTACAGTCATCTCAAATGACTTTGTAACTTTGGCTACATTAGATGGTAACCCAGTAAATGGTAAAGTAAATGATGCTTATTTTTTACCATATGTCAAACATATGCACAACAACTATGTATAACTTCTATTTAGCTTTTCTAAAAAAAGCTAAATGTTGATAAAGAGGGAGGATAGAGTGAAGATTTGTGTGTGTGCTCTTAGATGTTTAGTTTATACCTTAGTGTAAAGGGAGAAGAAGAATAGAATCAATGTGGTGGATTACAATGAAGTGTTGTAGAATAAGAGTACATAAGTCAAAATTTAAACACATCAGCATTCATGTCACACACATAATACTCAATATCAACTACCATACATTTATTATATATAATTGTAGTACAATATCATTAATACATGTTCATTTCATATGCAAACTCTTCTTATATACAACCTATCTCTTCTATTTCAATCTCTCATGTATAGATCTTTATATTCTCTCTCGATAAAAGTACAAACCTGTGTCACACTTTATAAAGGAATCAACCAACAGCAAAAAAAGTTTTGAACTTTGACCACATAAAAGTGGTCTTCATGTTTTGAATTTCAAAATATGTAAACTAATGAAATGTAGAAATCTTGATAAAGTTTATTCCTATAATTTTTCAGATTTTTAAAAAATTGATTTCATTACTTTTTTATCAATTTAAGAATGGATTTGGAATGCTGAAAATTTCAGGAAAAAGTGATGTTCAGTTAACGTCAAGAAACAAATTGAAAAAAAACTTTATTTTCCGTTAAAAAAAATTCTCCAAATAGGTAACTTCAATATCTAGTGCATGGAAAAAAAACCAAACTTTGATGTATATTTTTCTCATAATAACATTTCAAAGTCAAACTTACCAGAATTTGATAGTTTTCATTTGACGTCAACTATTGTCTACTTTTTTAATCATTTTTCAAAAAACAAATATACCCTTTTGAAGAGGATTCTCTCCTCTATTGCACCATATATTTTTCAATTTTTTTAATATGTTTTACTATTTTTTTTTAATTTCCAATCAGCATTTTTTTTAACTTTAAAAACCCACTTGTATTATTTTAAAAATATATATATTAAAACTAATCAAAATATTAAAAAAATTACATATTTTGATTCACCACTCCAAGCTCTTCAAAAGGGTATTTTTCTTTAAAAAAAAAATCATTCTAACTGAATAAATACTTAGTTGAAGTTGAAAGTTTCAAAAAACTTTGAAAAAAGTTGAGTTGGCTGCCAACTAGACAAATTCGGTTGGATCATTTTCGGCCAAGCATGTTTCGATCAAGAGGTTTTTGATCAAAACCCTTCCAACCAAAACTTACCTAGTCAAAAGTTTGTCGACCGAAATATGTAAGGCCAAAAACATCTATATAAATACTTTTTTTTTTAATTTTTCATTTCAAGGAAATTTGGGAAAATACAAAGGAAGACCTATTTTGACAAAAGAAGAGCTATTTTTGAAGGTACAATGATCTTCAACTTATAATTGATTATGTCACTCTTTTCATGGGTGCATTTGAAGTTAGTTTTCAATATTTTTCATTTGAATATGATTGAGAACTAGGGTTATTAGGTTATGGTGTACACATACAATGACCCACAATTTTGGATCATTCGTGTGCACCTACAAACTTGTACTATGAAATTTGCAAACATATGCTTCACTTCACCTAGTGTGTTTTAGATAATCATTATAAATTTTAGATAACTATCTTCTTGAGGCATTGGTCATGTCCTCATTTTATGTGGTTTTGCACAATCATGTTTGTCCTTGCACCTCTTATCTTCTCTACTTTTTCATTTATTTCTCATGTGTGGGTTCCATCCCTTGTTCTTGTGCATAGCTCTTTCCTTGTAACAGGATCTACTCCCATGTGTTCACCCTATCCTTTTACATAATGTTCCTCACGCCCTCTCCTTTTGTGCCAATCCTCTAGAATCCCAAAAACACCTATTCCTATATTGGACTATAAAAAGTCCTTATCCAACCTATTATGCCCCTACATCAAACTCCTTAGGTGTGAAATAATATGAATCCTTATTCACAAATGAGATGAAGTGTTAGTTTCACTCTTCAAACTTCATCAAGATTGTCTCATCCTTCCTTAGACACTCATACTTTAGCATGATTAATATATTTTTTTCCTTATTTTTTCCTCAACCTCACCTACATGGCATATGCTAACCTCCTTTATCCAAGTCCATTTCCTTCAATTGTTCTCAACTTTTCACTATGAGATCATGTCTTGTTTTCTCCCCTTTGACCTTCTTCTCCATCCTTACTCCTTCCTTTGTCCAACCTCCTTTACTAGGGTTTGAACACTTCACTTATACCTTTTTTCTCTTTGATGTAATTTTGTGGACACCTTTGTACCTTCTTGAGTTAGTTTCCTCTATGTTAGTGAACTCTTCTTAGGTTGGTAGTTCTTGTAGCACTTATTTGTTCCATTCTCCTTCCTCATTTCTCTTTGTTCAGGATCTTCTTGCATTCTCTTTTATTCCCATGCCCACTCACTCAATTGGATTTCATTGAAAATAATGTTGATGCCTTTCTATGGATCCTTTCCTTCACATGTGACTACCTTGTCCATCTATATTTTATCATCAAAACTTGACTAGATCTTTCCAAACCTTATGTGTGTACTTTTTCCCATGCTCTTGCATTAGGTTGGCACATCTTAGGTTCACTTGACTCGATTATGTTATACTTGGAGATCAAGTCCTCTTCTTGAAAATCCATGCTTGCATGCTTTTCTAACTTCTTCATGCCCTATAACCAATAAAAATCATCTACTTCTTAGCCTTTTATGGTGCACATACTATCTTCCTCCAAAATTAAGGTTTAACCCAAATTTCCTTTGTTGGCCCTTTTTATTCATACATAATCGCATACCCTACATTATACATTCTTTCTACTTGTGCAAGTTTAGATTCTCCTTTTTTATATCTTCTAGTTCCTCATTGCTATATGCTTCATCATGTGATTCAATATTATATCTAGTTTATATTTCTTGTGAACACATTATTTCTGATCTCATGTGCTATCTAAATCTAATGCATTAGCCCTATCTTCTTTGAATACATTGAGGGTTGTGATACATGTAACAATACCCCTTATTTGAATACATAAAGGGTTGTGATACATGTAATTTAATACCCCTTCTTTGTCTCTAAACTATTTTTGTAGTTCAAGGATCTCCATGATGCCTTTTTAATGATGATCTAATTGGCTTTCCTTATCACATGTGATATTGAAAATTATGAGCATGTCTTGTCAAATATAATATGAGCTAGTGATCTACACATTTAGGTATATCGAGCATGATGTTTCTCTTCCTATGTTTTATAACTTACCCATTTTATTAAAGATCCACATATTGATGCATTTAACTTGGTGATAGTAAGTGATATCATGATATAGTGTATCTTGTTACATGCTAAATATTTTCTTGATATATACCAAATATGCTCATAATATGTTTGTAATTTATGTATTTTAAGAATTTTAATTAATGAACCTTTATTGTGGTTTAATTTTAATTGATGAACAGGTTTATTGTGGCTATATGTTTATCATATGGTTGGACATATTCTTATCATCCTATATCACTATAGAAACAACATAAGTAATGTAGACCTTATATTTGAAAATAAATTCAAAATTTGAGTATGATGATGTTAAGATAATATGGTTGTAATCTTCTTGGGGACAAATCCTTTCAATATCATTAGTTAAGACCTATTTTGTTTCTCTTTTCTTTATTTTTAATAAATGTTTATGTTATTTTTTTATGTTGATACAAAGATCGTAATAATGGTGTGCATTGACACAAGTAGCTACGAACAAGTGGTGTGTGGTTCATATTAATTATTTCTTACATGTTGTGTATGAATTTTAGATGATGCTTGAGGTTATAGAGTGCTTATAGTAAATACTCTCATCATGTTTCGACCAATGTTATAATTTTTAATTTTTATTTTATTGTGGCTTTAACAAATGAGCAATATTTAGTGTTCTTTGTAATATTAACTACATTCATTGAAAGCATGTGTGTACATTTGTATGTAGGTGAATTTAAATTTGAGCAATTTGTGATGGGGAGTCAAAGGATTAGAAAGAGCAAGTACGATCAAAAAACAAAGAAGAAAAAAGTGAATGAATGAACATCTATTCAAGAACAACCCATAGAAATTATTGATGACCAAGGTGGCGTACATGTACAAGAACAAATTGAAAGTAGTAATAGAAATTTTTTCCATGGTATGGAAAATCTGATGGAGATGAATGGGGATTCTCTTTTCAATAATATTTCATCTAAAGATGTGTTATTTGAAAGCACAATAAAATTACACTCTAAAAGAATATGGGATGAATTTTTTGAAGAAAAATCTCTAATTGAAAGAGCACAATTATGTGCAAAGTTATTTAGGTGAAAAGAAATTACCCCTGTTTTAAAGTTGTTAGGGGTTGATAATAGGACAAAGTCATCAAGTTCATTAAAACAAGCAATTATTGAAAACTTGCAAGAAGCATTAAGTTGTATTGAAAACAATAGTCAAGCTATTGATCCAAGTGTTGCATGTAGATCATTGATAACTATAATTTCTAGTAAGAAATTATCACATAGAAGACAAGTTCAAGCAATTTCATAATTACTAAATATTTCTAGGAGAATTGTTCAAAGGTATATTGAAAAGAAAGATAGATTAAATGAAAATATTGAGAAAAATTGGGTAAATATTTATAAGGTACTCTAAAAATATAGAACTTAAGATGTAAAGAAACAAGTGATTGAATATTGGACCAACCACTCTTGTGTTTCTTCCAATAGAAGGGACATTATACAAATAATATGTGAAGATGGTACAAAAAAATTCATTCGAAACACTTTATAGATAGAACACAAAGTGAACTTTTTGAAACATTCAAGCAAGATTTTTTAGATGTGAAGATTTGTCAAAGGATGTTTGAGAGACTACAACCATCATTTGTATGTATAAATAAAGTACGTGAAACTTGTTGTTGTTGAAATCATGTTATATTTTATCTACATCTACAGTCATATAAAAACATCTTGGTAGTAATTAATTAAAATATAGGTATCCCTGAAAGCACAACACAATTTGTGAAGTCTCTTGTATGCGAAAAATCAAAAGATTTGGATGAATTCAATGTACAATGTATAATAAATATATGTAATGATTGTGAAATTTTGAAGAATCTTTTATAAGTTGACAATATTGATCATTCAATGCAAGTTATTTGGAAGATATTTGAATGTGAGAAATACTCAACGAAGTCAAGAATTGAGGCCAAAAAGATTGTTCTCAAAGAGAGTGGATTGTCTTATAACGAATTTATGAATAAATTTTGCAATATCATATATCCACATACCCAACACTGTCATGGTGCAAAATGGCAAGCTAAGCAATTTCGTGACTCAAAGAATTTATTTCCACCAAGTTGTATTCTTTCTATTGTAGATTTCTCTAAAAACTATACATTTAGTCCTCAAACTAAGATTCAAGTCAATATTATCATTCAGAGCAAGTTGCAATCTTTGAGCAAGTTTGTTATAGGCATGCCAAGTTACATGTAGATGGTTTACAAAGTAGCAAAGATGATTGAATTATCATCAAAGAGGTTCACTTTTATATCAGTGATGATACGGGTCATGATAGAAGCTATGTAGCCCATTGTTTTAGAATGTTTTTTGAAGACCTGAGACAATATGGCATAAATGTTGAACACTAGATATGGTTTGATGGATGTATTGATAAGTGTTGATTTTTGTAAATTAAATTATATATAATTATTTAAATTTATTTACTTAATTTTGAGACTTGAATTGTGATGTAGAGTAGGGTATCAAAACACAAACTAACTCAACTGAAATCTTGACAAAGTCTTAACACACCAAACTCATTGAATTCCTACACAAATTGGCATTATTTCTAGTAACACAACAAGCAAGGTTTTTCAAACATAATTTCCAAACCCCATCTCATACCTAGAAACAAATTATAGATTTGAGTACCCAGTATCCTCTTTTAAAACATACTTCAATTGTAGGTGAGGTTACTGTTGCCTAAATTTTCACCCTCAAGCTCAATCAAGCAAGGAAAATTGTGTTTAACAGGTTCGAGAAGGCCAAATGGAGCATTCGGCCTAGGGAAAAAGTCATGAATCTGATACTAGGTCACAGGAAACTCAGTGAAGAAGCCTGCCTTGTTCAGGTTTTGCATGAAAATCTTCTAATGGCAGAGTCACCAAGCCCCAGGAATGTTATGGCGAGTGGGATTCACCTACAGGTCCCCATTGGCAAGACATCAACCATCATCCCGGCGACAAAAGGATTTCAGTTTGGGGGAGGTTCTTTTCTTCGAAGAGAGGTCTTAGTGAGTGCATTGGGCCTCGCCGACAAAGCAAAGTAGGATTCTTTTGGCGTATGTGTGCGGGTATCAGTAGGAGATCCTACCAATCAAAGGAAGTCTCGCCAAAGTCATGCAGCATCGGCAAAGCAAGCGAGCTTCACCAAAGAGTCTTGCCAAAGTCACAAAGTCTCCCCGACAACAATAGGGGTGAGGCACTGTCGGCATAAGGGGCAACCATCGGAGAAGTGTCTCCCCGACTCAAGATGTCTCACCGAGATCAGAGCTCGGCAAGAGGCAAAGAGCTCGACAAAGGGTCTCGGCGAATGGAGGGTGTCTCAACGACAAAAGCAGATATCAGGATGACAGGGGAAGCTCGCTATGAGGTCCTGCCGACTTGATAATGTCTCGGCGAAAGCAATGCAGAGCTCGGTGAAGTGAAATGCTTTCAGGGTGACATCAACAAGCTCTTGTCAAAGCAATGGAGGGTTCTCGGGGTAACGTTTTGCCTTCAGTAAATTATCTCATTGACAAACGGTTGTCTTGGAGACCATAGAGGCGACATCGGTATGATCTTTTCGGCTCGCTAGGAGCTCTCAGCAATAACTCCATGTTATGCTGATAGTTGCAGGAAGATTGAATTGCATCGGCGAGACACAATTAGTGTCTCACCGATATGCGATTCAACAGGAGAGGTTTTTGACCACCTAGGAGTCTATGTGTAGTGTGCCCAGCCAATCAAGGAGAGCTACAAGTAAATCATTGGCAGCTTGACCAGTGCCAAGAGATCAACCGAATATGAATCAACGTGTATCTATTCTGAACTCAAGAGCATTCAAGGCGCTCAACAGGGGGATTCAGTAGGTGGACACAAGGACCAGAAGTAAATGAATGTGGTAGCTGCAAAATATCAGAAGGGGTTCTTCAGGCAATAACTCTTCACTGACGCACAACAAGATGGACACACAGCATGCAGCATTAAATTCAGTTGAAAAGATATAAGGAAAGATCTTTTCTAAGGCCTTGATTTTTGTAAGCCCTAAGGGGCCGACGCAGTCTGTATATAAGGATTTTTTGCCTTTTTGTAGGTAGTTCGGAGGATGCATTCAAAGGAGTTAGTGATTTTATCGATCCTTTCTCAGCTAATGTATGTCATTTTGTAACTCAAACTAAAATCTGGAATGAAAGAACAGAGTTCACCAGGAAAGCAAGTATTAATTTTTATACTACTCTCATTTCTTTATGTTAGCTTGTGCAAGTTTTTCTTTAACAATGTTTCTTTTAATCTTTATTCATACCCCAAAGCTGTGAAGTTTGTTCCTTCCTCCTTAAGATATGTATGTAGATCAAACCTGTCAAGAATGATGCATAAGACTGAAAGGGTGATGCGAGTAAGTAAATCAATCGCAGTTAAGTTTTCTCAGTGTGTTGTATCTTGCTTTCATTTCATGATTTCTCATCAACTCAGTGTATCACCATAGGAATGGTTCAGTTTAGTTTCATTTTTTGTACGCATCCTTCTCCCTTTACTTTTATAAGATCGTTAGCTTAGGTGATACCCAAAAGAAGCCGGCCTTCTCTGGAAGTTCATTTCAACTATAGGTGACCCACAGCCTTGAAACAATCCCATGTTGCTCTAGAAAGCTCAGTTTCAATCTCTATGCATAGGGTGCAATTTCTAGGTGACAACAGTTTCTGGCACGCCCGGTGGGACAGTGAACTAGATTGAACCACTGGTTTGGTATGCAGCCAGTGAATTATAGACTTTATACAAGCCTTTTGCATACCTAGCGACTCCACAAAGAGGAAGAACTCCAGAAATCAACGCCTTCCGCAGTTTATGAAAAGAGTTCAAACAAGAAGCAGCTCAAGCTTTTTTGAATATCTACAGTTGTCACCACCAAGAATACCAGGCGGAGCAACAAAGAGAAAAGAAACAACATTTTTTTATCGTAGAAGAACTCAATCCACTCCTCCATCTGTAGGGTCTCATTTTGCTGCACCAACAAATCCACATCAGGTACCTCCAATGGCTGCTCTAAGGAGTCAACCCTTCGTTACTTTTAATGGAGGGAGCCCCTTAAATTTGGCACATTACAATGACATTCCAATGGCAGCCTTGATGAGTCTGCCAACTTTCACTGGCGAAGACCAAACTACTCCAATTGAACACATGCGAGATGTGGCTTCGTTATGTGGAGTCTATCACATAACTCAAGAGGACGTTGCAGTGAGATTACTAATTGCTTCTATGAAAGGAAGAGTTGTGCAATGGTATAGGAGCCTACTAATCAGTTTGATTGCAACATGGGATGAATTTGGAGACAAGTTGCATAAGCAATTTCGAGATAGGTTTGACAACTTGTCTCTACTAGAGCAATTGACTACAATTAAGAGGGCTCCACAAGAGCAGATGAATGACTTTAACTTCAGATTTCAAAGAACTTGGGATAGGATCCCTGCAACAGTGAGGCCACCTCCAGAATATGCATTTTTATATTTCTTGAGGGCTTTTAACAGCGATATAGCCGTCATGATACAGTCAATGGGAGGAGTATCTTTACCAGATGCCTTTGAAATAGTTATCAGAGCTAAAAACAACTTAATACAAGCTGGTAAGCTTGCTCCCAGGCCACCAATGCCAATATTCCCAAAGATTCATGCAAATATCCCCTTGCAGATACCTTCTTTTACACCTTTGCCATCCATTCCAGCTACTGTAATACAAGAAAATATTGTTTCAAGTTCTCCAAGTGAGTTACATGAGACCAAAAGTTTATTACAAACTTTTGGGAATAAAATTATCAGTTTGGAGAAACAGTAATCTTATAGTAGGTCTTATCAACAGCAGAATCCAGGACAACAACAAGCCTATCAAGGTAATAGACAAGCTTACCAAGGCAATTATCAAGGCACAAGACAGAATGTGAACACAAGACCTTTTCAGGCCTATGCTCTAGCACCTGTTAGTGCAGTCAAAGACCTGGTTCCTACTCAAAACAATTTAGCAGCAAATTATGAGTGATGCTACCCCTGTAATCAGCCTCACAATCAAACCACTTGCCCAAATGGTCTCATCAATCAGGCATTGATGGTATAGAATGCCTCAAGCTCACAACAACATGCACCTAATGAGTCATCTCCACAACTCCAAAATCAGTTTGTAAATAATGCTGCTCTAATCAACTGGAAAGGTGAGGAGTTTTGTGGATTTAATGTGGACAATTCTCCTATTGCGGCTAATACAAGAGCAAAGAAGAGAGCATTTGAGCTTGATCAGGCAGCTGACAAAGGAAAGGCATCGCCTGTTGAGCCGTCTGCATCTCAAGTGACTAGTGGTTTGCAAAGGAATCAGCAACTCTCAGTTAAAGAGCAGCCACACTTGCAAGCTGATCACACTGGTGTAAAGGTACATAATAAAGTAAATCCAGTTGTTCCTTTTAACATTCTTAATAGTATGAAAAGGACAAATGTAACGATGTCTATGTGGGATTCATTAGTCATCCCTGGTCAAAAGGATATTCTATGTTCAGCCTTGTCAAATCTTAAGTTATTAGATGAGTCTGAATCCCCAAAAGGTCAAGTTAGGATTGTATTGACAAATAATTCTCAGGGAAATGGTAAGCATCCTTGCATAGAGATTGAAAAAGGAGTGAAGCCACCTCCTTTCTACGTGTCAATGATTATTGGTGATAAATTAGTTCATAACTGCATGGTGGACAGCGGAGCTAGCAGCTCTGTGATGTCAAAACAGATTGCTGATAAACTTGGACTAAAATATCATCCTTTAGAGAAGGGAGTAATTCAATTGGATGGAACTTTAGTTAATACATTGGGAATCATTAAGGATTTGAGTCTCACCCTTCATGCTTGTCCTAATTTTTCAATTCCCCAAGACATATGTGTCATAGATCTTCCACCTTTCTTCTCTTTGTGTTTATCAAGAGACTTTACAGCCAAGATAGGTGGTTACATATCAGCTGATTGGTCACATATGTTGTTTAGAATGAGATATGGGACTAAGGTTACCATCAAGTCTGAAAGGTTGGCTAAAGATCACATTGAACCATATAGCCCAAGTCCTATCAATGTTATCCCCATTACTCCAGACACAAATTGTGTTGTTTTAACTAACAGTGAGCTGGTTGCCACTCAAGAGCTTCAATCAGAAGCCATTCCTAATGTGTTGTTACATGAGTGGGCAGTTGAAAATGTGTTGGACAGCCCTAAGAAGCTCATTCAAGATGCTGGTATGGGTAACTATGTCATTCTTGAGCCCGACACAGAGATTCCAAACCTAGAGAAAGATGTAGATCAGTTGCTCCAACCACTAAATGGACTTTGGGAGATGTTCTTTGATGGTTCCAGAAGCAGAAATGGAGTAGGAGGAGGTGCGATGTTAATTTCCCCACAGGGTGACAGGTATTACTTTGCATTCTGTTTTGCTTTTGCATACTCCAATAACACTGCTGAATATGAGGGCCTTGTTCAAGGTCTTGAATGGGCAAGGAAGAGAAGAGTAACCAGCTTGAAAGTATATGGGGACAACGAGCTAATT
>VDFB02056351.1:20580588-20622103 GCA_007258455.2 Sequoia sempervirens
TGGTACCTATAACAAGTTAAAAATGAAGAAGTTTGGGCCTTGTCAAATTGTGAGTAGGCATGATTCAGGTAATGCATATGAAATAGAGTTTCCCAGCAGACTTAATATTTCACCTATCTTTAATATTTTTGATCTACCAAAGTTTCATGAAGATAAAAGTGATGAAGGTACAATAGGTGAAACAATTCATATACCAACACCTACTTCAGAAGAGGGTAAAATAGAGGCAATTTTGGACAATAGGGGGATTTAGAGTACAAGGCACAAACAATACTTTGGGTACTTGGTCAATTTGTTTGGGAGGCCTATAGAGGACTCATATTGGTTGTTAGAAGCTGAAGTTGAATGTCTTTGTTACCCTTTTGAGAAGTGACAGGGTCACTTTTCTTCTACCTTGGGTGTCTAATGTAGGAGCATCCAAGGTGTATCGACAATCCTGTGTCACCAAAAATATTTTTCTTTTTCTTTTTTTGATTTCAATAAGGGCTTAGGTGATAGAAAATAATATTTTCATTTGCAACAATGTAAATTCCATTTGTGTGAAAATGTTAATGTAAATTTTGATGGGAAAAGACCCCCGGTAATTTGATAAAAGTATCTTGTAAAGGAATATGCCTTTTGGGTGCCCCACTTTGGAGGAGGTCAAAGAGGTCTTGTTTGCATGTACATGTGTCATGAAATTTCTTAAAGTGGGCTGGAATAGAATCTTGCATGTTGCTTGCATGTCTTTGCATGCAAAGTTGTAACTGGCAAGCTGTAAGGAATCTGTAAGAGGTGTGAGATATCATAACCCACAAAATCTAATTGGTCAAGAGTCTAGGCACCCAAGAGAGGGTTGGAATGCATCATACCACATATATTATTACAAATTTTGAAACTCCCAAGGTTGGATTTACTTTTCTCAAGGTGGTTTTCAGTTGATTGTTTTGGAAACCAATAGTTGTTCTCCTTACACTTTCTCTATTAATTCATGCCTTTTCATTTTGAGAAGGGGGCTTGGAGAAGTGAAGTTTCACATACCTAGACATTTCCAAAATTGTACCAGATTGTAGAAGACACATTTGTTGTAGGTGTTGCATGTAGGATTGAAGGGAAGCCCATGTGCTTCAATTCTATGTAAATATTTTGCATATTTGAATATCAATTAAGTTGCAAATTTCTCTTCCATTTTTTGCTCATTATATGTATTTGCAACCTTCTTGTAATGTGTGTTGTGAGGTTTTTGTAATCAAATTTTAAAGGGAGAGTTTCCCTTTTCATCGGGACCTTAGGGAGATCACACTACATTACAATTTGCACCCCTAGTTTATTTTCCTTAAGGGAAAGCAAAAGTATAGTTGGGGGAAGTGATGAGTCTATTTAATAGTCCATTTTTAGATGTTTTTATACATGCTTTTAGACATTATCAAACAATCCTTTCAGACATATTCCTATGTTATGCTATCTTTTTATGCTTATTATACAATCTTGGACTTGAATTATAATAATGGAAATATAGTTATGATATAGTAGCATTGCATAATTTATATGTGAGTATGTATGAAATGTGATTGGAATTATGTGTTTAATCATGGCAGTTAGCTTTGTGTATATGTTTTATGGATTAACCCCTTGTAGCTCAAGAAGACATTGTAGCCCGCAACAGCTGAAAGTTGTAGTCTACAACAAAAGGAGGAATTGGACAACGAAACATGGGAAGTGGCAGATCAAGCTGAGTGTAATAACTACCATGTGAAGACACCTAATGGAGTTATTCATACACCATTATGAAAGTTAATAAGGCACTGAAGAAGAAGAATTATTTTTTTTGATAGGATTCTAGATAACTGATTATGTGTTCCACGTGTAGATCTATTTTGCAAAGTTTTAATCCCATTTGAACTCTTGTTTCTTTTTAGTTCTAGTTTAAATAATTCAATCCTAATTATATACTCTGATATCCAGGGAGTTGTAGTTAATGATTTCAATTAAGAGTTGTGTTTAAAATAAACTCCCTTGTGCTTGTATAAAGTCGGTGGTTGAGTCTTTATGATAGTTCATTATCAAATATCAGACTAGATTTTGTTATCAATTACTCTTTAGTTTTCATTTATCATCTACATAAATGTTTATTCAAAAATGATTTCTTTGAATACAATCTTTGAACAAGATTCTATGTGATCTTTTGGAATATGTCTTGAATGAAGTTTAAGTTCAAATGGATGCATAGAATCTAAAGATTTAGATTTGGTTTTAGTTAAGTGAAGATAGCCACTTGACCAAGCCACTCAAGGTAACTATTCTTCACTACATTTATAGTTGTTTAATTTTTGCTCAACAGTTATTTCTATTTATCATTACTTCATAAATTGCATGGAAGTTAAAATAGGTTCTCATATTGTGATTATCAATAATGATTATCCATGTGCATGAATGCATTCGATTGATTTATAATACTCTAGAGGATAGATTAAGTTCAATTGCTAGCTTTAAGCAGTTTTGAGTTAGTTCAATAATTATCTGTTAGCAACAATTCAACTATAGTTTATGTTGTAGGCACCCAACCCATTAGCACCAGTTTACTTCTCTCACTGTTATGCATTCTGTGATTTTCCAATAAGTAGAATAACTTTAATAGGATAACTTAGGTAACCTCAAGTATTTTTAGGCTCATATAGTGTAGCACCATCACAAGTTTACAAACCTTGGTTGACAATTTAACAAAGTCTTTACAATGTTGAGTGAACTATTCAACTAGTCATTCATTTGAATTGTGTAGTTTCTACCAAGTTTACAAGACACTAGTTTAGACTCTACAATATATAAAGCAAACCCAAATAGCACACACCTGGTTCTAATGTAGCCATTTCAACTAGGTCTTATGACTTATGAGGACAAAGGTCTATTTTTGAACAAAAGGCCATTGTTTATCAACCAACAAGAATATAGGCTTTATCACTAAGATTGGTATCTAAGTGATATTTTTTTAGAACTTTTTTCCGTAGTGGAAGTTGTGACATATTAGCTTGATATTCAAAATTCAAATGCATGTATCAGTTCTTATAAAGTTAGTTTTAGTTCTTGTAGTACTACATGAAATCCAACTAGCAACAACATGCCAACAATAACATGATCTATGAATTAGTAAAAATATGTATTTTCACATCATAAGGAAGAGAAAGGAAAACATGAATTATGTATAAAACTAGAAGCTTGTAACAATCTCCAACCAATTATATAATCCAGTCAAGGAAAAGTAGGACACTTAATTAGTTTGAAAATGAATCCAATTACCCAACACTCTCCAAGTGCCCAAGCACACAAGTTTGACTCAACACTCCTAGAAAATGAATCAAACCAACTCTTTCTAGGTGCCAAGCTCCAAAAATATTATGCAAATGGCATCAAAACCAATCATGAAATTTCAATATTAATTTGGTGGTTTGTATACAACATTTTTGCTTGATGCCAAGTTTTAGAATAATTATGCAAAAGGCAACAAAACTTTAAGCTTTAGAATATCCTTGATAGTTGTATATGGCATACAAGCAATAAATTTGTACCAATCAAATATGGTCTATATTTTTTAACAAATTTAACTAAGGTGTTTGCATGTTTTTCCATCATTGAATACCTTAATTTTGTCCCTTCCAAGGGTCACTAAAGAATCATATGGATTGGTCATAACCTTCTTCAATATTTTCTATGTTACACCTTCAGATTGTTTTCTCAATGTCTCTTTGGAGTTGTCATTTCTTATGTTGTCCTTTGTAGAAGGTTCTATTTCATAGAGATAACTTTCTATCTCATTAGATGTATATAAATTAAAAATGTTTTAGTTTTGAAACTTGATAAATTTTTAATTTAAATATTTTGTTTTAATGATATGTAAATCTCTTTATTTTTATACATATATGACTGATGATTAGGGATCTCACCATTCTTATAAGGAGAGTATTGGGAGATTAGAAAATGTATTGAGATGTTTAGAGAAAACCATTCATAACTCCCCAAATCTTTCCAATAGAGATAGATTATTCATTATTAGAGATGAGATTTTATGTATGATTGGTGTCATTCGATCATACAATCGTTATGATGATATTAGCACCGAGTTATTTTATTTGTCTCTTGCTAGGACTAATATTGACTTAGAGAAATGGAAAACTGCTAGTAAGTTAGTTTCACAAGATAATGTGTATAACATTTTCCCTTTTTATAAGGGAAAATATAGAATTAGAGAATATACAGTTACTAGGTGTACATATAATATTGTTGCTCCATTTATATATCCTAGATGGTTGGTAGCTCATCGTAGATGGCGTCATAATGATAAGCTGCCACTTTATTTTTGCAAATAATTATATGTAGTTTCATTTACAGATAGATTTAGACTAAACATTTTTTCTCAAGCATGTTGGACAGGGAAAAGACAACTTTTCTGACAAACCTAAGTATAGATGTCCAAATTTACCATCGCCTGTCAACAAGAGGGCATTAGTTGGTACAAACCTTTTGGTTCTTCCAAAATGTTTGGAATTAGGAACAAAATGGGATACAATAATAGGCCCCATCAGATCTCATATTTTTGATAGTATTTCCACCATTACCACACAAATTGATTAGATGCCATCTAATCATGTTGCTAGATACTTATTACGACCCTAGATTAGCTTTCCTCCCACTGAGGTTACATCTAGTACTTATGATTTGTTTAATCATGTCGATCTACCATCCCCATCAGATGTGGCCCATATGAGTGACACGACTGTGCGTAATGTGTGTGAAGTCTTTGTTACTAATTTACTTGTAGCTTACCAAATTATTAGTGAGGAGCATGGGATCTCTCTGGATTATATACTGACCCTTATTAGATGTCAACATCCTACTACACATATGAGCCAGGGGTGACAGCTTCAGATGATATTCCACACCATCCTACAAACTCCCCTACGCAACATGTTTCTATTGATCTTGTAGCTAGTGTAGGTTTTGAACATGTTCCAAATCATGTTGAGGTCATTGCGCTAACTGATCTTGTTCATGGCACATATAGTGAACTTATTTTTGACACTGATATTGTACCATGTACAAATGTCCCCAAGGTGTCTTTGTGTTCTTGTGATATCTATGGGATTGGTAGAGCCCTCAATGATGCACGACATGTACTTGAATAATTTATATATAAATTGCATTAAAAAAATTACATGCATATATTATTTAATAAATAAAATTAATTTCAGAGTAGTTTTAACTCTTGATTGAAATCATGTATTTGAAAATTCCCAACAATATGGTGATTCTCTAGACTTTGGAGATTTGGAGCATGCTAGCAATCGCATGCATTATTCATGTGAGGGACATTTAAATAATAATTTTAAATTACTTAATACATGTTCACAAATTAAACTTGTACACTATAAGTTTTAGATAATTTTACATATATACACATGTATATTAAATTAAATTATATGTATGTACTTGAACTTGTGTAGGGCTTGGGGCAAGGCATGTGACAATGATCAAAACAACTTAGATCAAGATAGGGCACAAGATAGGGATCGAGACAACCTGGATCAGGACAAGGATCAAGAGAGGGATCAAGGTAGGGATCAAATTCATCTATCCATACTAGATATCCTTCTCTTTGAGTTGTTTTACATGCACTCACATGTGTTATAGATATTATGGTTCACTCTTATTATGATTTGTCACATTATATATACATTTTACATTATGGTTTACATCACATTATGGTTTTTCATGTCATGTTATATGTACACAATATTATGGTTTAAACTCTTATTATGATTTGTCATATTACATACATTTTACATTATGGTTTACATCACATTATGGTTTGTCATGTCATGTTATATGTATGTACATTATTATGGTTTGAACTCTTGTTATGATTTGTCACATTACTTACATTTCACATTATGGTTTGTACATCACATTACATGGTTTGTGATGTCACATTGTATACATTTCACATTATGGTTTCTTACATGTCATGTTATATCACATTATGGTTCTTATTTATTTAGCAAGTTCTACCTTCTAATTTTATTTATTTAGCACTTTTACCTTAATTTTTTTTTTCTTAAATATGCTCAATCAAAATTAGAGTGCATCTTAATTTTTTAGTCAATCTTGATTAATGCACAAGTCATCCTTTGAGGTGTAGATTTTTTATATATATTGTAAGCATTGAATATTTTGCAACCTAGTTTACTATGATATTTGGTACATTTGAAAATGCATAAGGATGATAAATTTTGAGATGTAATAGGTCCTCATTTTACATGATCTAAATAAAAATGTTCCTAGAATGGTTACTCTTTGTATTTAAAAAATGAATGTAATTAATTTCACAAATGAATGTCTTTAAATACCAAGAAATATAAATAATTTATGCAAACATGTAAGTTAGGTCAATTCCTAAGAGCTAATAAGAAAAAACAATTTATTTTTTTTGATTTTAAATTAAATTTTATGGTCAATCTTGAGCCACATAGGATCAAACCTAAGCATTACATGATTGATCTTGGTGGGAAAATACAAATCAAATCTAAGTATACATGAACATTCTCAACCAACATGAAAATTAAATATATTTAAACACAAAAATGAAATATCTAGTCAATGTAAAGTGTATGGTCCATGCAACAAATACAATTGGAAGAAGATTCAATGAGGAAAAGACAAAATGAATTTAAATACAATAGGTTTTGTATTGCATATATGAATTTACATGCAAGCAAAGAAAGTGAGAGATGATGCTATAAGTGGGGTTGAACAAATGAAATAAAAGATTCTTGAACTTAAGAATTCCATGGAACAAATACAATTGAAAAAAAATCAATAAGGAAAAGGCAAAATGAATTTAACTTGTCAAGAGGTTTTCTATTGCATATGAATTTACATGCAAGCAAAGAAAGTGAGAGATGATGCTATAAGTGGAGTTGAAAACATGAAATCAAAGATTATTGAACTTAAGAATTCCGTGTAACAAATGCAATTGGAAAAAGATTCAATAAGGAAAAGGAAAAAATAATTTTTAACTTGTCAAGAGGTTTTATATTGCATATGAATTTACACATGTGCAAGTAAAGAAAGTGAGCTAGAAGATGCCATAAGTGGAGTTGAACAAATGAAATCAAAGATGCTTGAACTTAAGAATTCCACATGAAAAAAATACAATTGGAAATAGATTATAAGGAAAATGTAAAATGAATTTAAAGTCAAGGGGTTTTGTATTGCATATAAATTTACATGTACAAGCAAAGAAAGTGAGAGATGATGATATAAGTGGAGTTGAACAAATGAAATCAAAGATTCTTGAACTTAAGAATTCCACATGGAACAAATACAATTGGAAATAGATTTAATAAGGAAAAGGAAAAATGAATTTAAAGTCAAGAGGTTTTGTATTGCATATGAATTTACATGTGCAGGCAAAGAAAGTGAGAGATGGTGCTATAAGTGGAATTGAACAAATAAAATCAAAGATTATTGAAATTAAGAATTTCACATGGAACAAATACAATTGAAAATAGATGATAAGGAAAATATTCAACATATATATCAACCTACTATCTAAACTTGATTGATTCTTCAAAAAAATTGTTCTAGATCAGGTCACATGGAATCAGTATAAATATATCTAGATAAAAAATTTGAATTCAATATATATAATATAAAGATTTTCAAAATTAAGTTCAAATATTACATGTATATATATATCCAGGACCATATATATATATCCAGTCATATCTAAAAATTATATGTCGTGTACATATTCAAATATCTTAAAGCTCTTAGTACATATAATTTGAATACTCTCTATCTTTAACTATCTCTTAAATCTTTTCATGATCTTCAATAGACAACCTCCACTTTTGTTTGGCACATCCTCTTTTAGGTATAGTTTCAAAATTGATTTTTGTTGCTAAAACTAAGAGACTATAATGTAAAAGCTTTTGTCTTGGCATAGAATCAACAAATATAATACCATTTTTATCTATCTTTATTTGTTGATAATATATGCCTTTAACAACAATTGATCCAATGGGATACTCTTTTCCATCACTATATGTTGTTGATTCCACCAATTTGCATTTTGGTTGCATACATCTTAGTAGATAGGAATCTACACCTTCTGCATTGTTAGGATCTGCAACAACAAAAATATTTCTTGAGTACAAACAAATATAAATACATTATTGAAAATTAGAGTTTTAATTTGTAAACCAATTAAATATTTATATAAACATGTTCAACTTAGGTAGAATATATAAATCAAAATTTAAATTAAAATTTAAACTAAAAGTAAATAAAATATACTTGTAACAACTAAATCAGATACACATTTGTAATTAGCTGAATATAGAGGATCGTGTTATTATCTTCAAAAGGAGGAATTGATACTAGTTGTTTCATTTCCCTTTGTGAAACACACCCATCTCTAATATTCTCACATTGTAGAATATTTGCATTGGCCTCAATGCAATTAACAAAAAAACATGATTTCTCTCTCACATTAATTGTATAAGACTTGCTAAGTCCTGTTGTCATGATTTCATGTAGACTTCTAATACCATTAATTGTTTGACAATTATAAGGATTTGATCGATCAACATCTAAAAAATTACAAACATCTAAGTGATTAAAAATTGTATATATATTTAAATTTGAAAATTCAATTTTCATGTACACACTTCGAAATTAAAACAACAAATTCTTGACTATGTACCTTTAACTTCCCAAAAATAGCAAATGTTGTATATTGAGTTGTGAGCAAAAAAATGACTTTTGCACCATTCAACAATTTCATTTGCATTCTGTATGGCATTACCTACAAGTGCATGTTGACAAAATTTTTTAGGTTAAAAGGTTTAAGAATTTAAAATTTAAATAGAATTTTTAAAATTTTCTATTCCATAAATGGTGTTATGTGCAAGTTCATGTTGATGAAGTGCACGCTTCACATATGCTCATGCTCCATTGTGCTCTCTTTTTCCATGTCCACCCATAAAAATTCCACAAAAAAATTGTGTCACATCTAGCATGTTGTTGGCTTAACCAATTAAAAGTTTTTATAGAATTAAATTGTTCTATGAAGTTACAAATAATTTCATTCAAACCAAATTAGTTGAAAAAACTAGATATATATGTATGCATGTACACAACATATATAAGTCATTGAACAATTTGGTGCAGGGCACCATGGCTCTTAATTGTTGCAAATGCTAGTTATGTGATGAGAAGTCACGTTTTTGGTTTGTAATAAAGTCTATAAGACCATTTCCTATGTTTTTAGGTTGTTTTTAAGTTTTCTTAGGTGGTTTGGAGTCAATTTGATCAAGTTTGTAAAAGTTGCACAAAAGTTGCAAAAGTTGTCAAAACAACTTTGCACTTTTGCATTTTGTGATGTAAATGGGAAGTTGAATAGTTAGGAGGTTAAACGTTAGTTGTAGTTTGTTGGAAATGGTTGAAAAAGGTTAAATATGCTTTGTAATGGTTGAAACAGGGGTTGGAAGTACATTTGGAGGATTGAATAATAAAGATTCACTATTTTCTACATTTTCTACATTGAATTCTGTTGCTACAACTTGTACGTTTTGGTACAACCTTGAAGTGCTCATTTGTGTATTGGAATTGATGAAGGAGTGAACTACCTTTCATTTTCATCTTGTCTCATTTGATTTCATCAGGATTTGAGTGAATCATACTGTTTTTTCTAAAAACGAGTTAGAAACTTTGGTTTTGAGGGTTTGAGAGCAAAAATAATGTTTTGTGACCCATTTTACCAATGAAAATGCTTGGTAATTGGTGGAATGGGTGTAGGTAGGTTGTATTTTATGTTTTTGAAGTTGGTAGGAGCACGGATGAGGATTTGGGAAAATTTGGTTAATGTCCTCTAGTGGGTATACTTCATATTTTTTAAGCAAAAGTGATGCATAGAAGTAGGGTTTTGTACAAGAGTTGATTGAAGACCATTCTAGGGGATGGGGATTGCATGTGTAGATCTAATTTGACATGTCTAAGGTTTTGGAATGAATATTTTTTTTTGGAGTGTGTAAAACCAATAAATGCCTTGTTGAGGTAGCCTAATTAGGCCTATTTCAAGGCGTAGCAACAATTTTTTGGCCCTTGTGTTCCAAAGTAACCCCACTTGAAATTGAAGTACATTTTAAAAGAGGCTAATGGGTATTCAAATCTATAATTTATTTATGAGTATGAGATGGTGTTTGGAAATTATTCTTGAAAACCTTTTTGCTAAATGCTACTAGGAAGAATGTCAATTTGTGAAGGAATTTATTGAGTTTGATGTGTTAAAACATTGTCAAGAGTTTGGTTGAGTTAGTTTGTGTTTTGATACTTGCTCTACATCAAATTGGTATAAGAGCATAGGTCTGATTTGAAGAAGGGAAAAATGTTGAGTTGAAGAAGGAAAGTGTGAAACAAAAAGTGGACAAAATGTCTCCAAAATGGAAAACCATTGCTAGGGAAGTGAATGAATTGAAGGACAAGGATGCTAGCGAGATGAGAGAGTTGAAGGAGAGACTTGCTACTCTGGAAACAAGTCAAAAAAGAGGTATGATCATGGGTGATAAGAGTGACTCCGAAGAGGAAGAATAGGAAACTAAAGAAGAAGAGAAAGAGGAATTGGATCCTGATGATCTAAGGATGGCTAAGTTATTGAGAGCAATCAAGGAAGATAAACCCAAGGTGAAGATTGATGTACCCAAGTATGGAGGAAATTTGAATGATGATTTTTTTTTAGATTAGATTGCAACACTTGACAATTATTTTGAGTGTGAGGATGTATCTGAAGAACAAAAGGTGAAGATTGCAAAAATAAAGTTGAAGGGACATGCATTATTATGGTGGGATTATGAGCAATTTGAAAAGAGAAAGAGAGGTAAGTCAAAGATTGTTTCTTGGGACATAATGGTGGATAAGATCAAGGGTAAGTTCTTACCATCTAATTATGCTATTCAAATGTTTAAGAAACTTCAAGGTTTGAAACAAAAGGAAATGGATGTCAAAGCCTATACTGATTTTTTTTTATAAATTGATCATAAGGGCAGATCACATGGAGGATGAAGTGGAGAAGGTTGCTAGATATTTGAGTGGATTAAGATTCAACATCCAAGATGAGTTAACTTTGGAAAATCCAAGGATAGTTGAGGAGTACTATCAAATGGAAATAAGGGCTAAAGAAAAACATAAAAGAAGGCAAGACAACAAACTAGGGGCAGAGGTAGCAATAATAGAGGAAGAGGGACATTTTCTACACCAAGGCAGCCATATGAGAGTTAGAAATATGCAAACAAGGTCCAAGACCAAGTTGCTAATGCAAGAGGTGGATTTAGAGGTGGTAGATAAGGCTTTAGAGGTAGAGTATGAGGTCAAGGAAGAGGCTCACAAGTATTCATAGGAAGGTGCTATCAATGTAACAAATTTGGACACCAAACATGATAGTGCAATGAAGGTCAAACTTCTAGTTCACATGGAAGTGAAAGAAGGAATTAATTGGTGCAAGAAGAGGATACTAAGAGTATAAACTCTCCATCACAATATGTTCTTGAAGTTGGAGAATCACTAATGGTAAAAGAGCACTCATCAAAGCATCAAAGGAAAATGATCTATCACAAAAAATGACACTTTTCAAAACAAATTTTAAGTGCATGGGTAAGGTATGTAAGGTTGTAATTGATTCAATAAGCACAAATAACATGGTTTCTAATGAAATGGTTGAGAAACTTCGTTTGCTTAGAATACCGCATTATACCCCTTATAAAGTTTTTTGGTTGAATGAGGGACAATTTGTTTTGGTTAATGAGCAAGCTTGGGTGGAGTTCAATATAGGAGGGTATAAGGATAGAATTCTTTGTGATGTGTTGCCTATGGATGTGTGCCATTTGCTGATAGGGAGACCTTGACAATTTGATAGACATGCTTTGTATGATGGTAGAAGAAATACATATGAGATTGAAAATGATGGGATCTCTTTTACTTTGACACCATTGATAGAAGATGATAAAGGGAAAACCAAGCAAGCTAATGTGATGATGGTTGGGAGGAAATAGTTTATAAAGGTAAAAGAAGAGAAGGATAGAGACCTTACAACAACTTTTAACCTTGGAGGTACTGAGACAAAAAATTTGAAGAATGATTCAATTTTGGAGGGAAATGATATTGAATTAGTGTCAAAATCTGATTTGTTGAAGGTCAAAGATGAGTTGATTCTTGGGATGACTTCAAAGGTATGCTAATAGGATGATGGAAAAGGTGTTTTTTTCATTGCTTTCAAAAGGGGATAGTGGTCATTGTATTTTTGTCAAATCAGAGGTTAATACACATGGTAAAGCAATAAATATAGAGGCAAAATATTAGATGGAAGAGGTGAAAAACAGAGGTGAAGAGCTCAAAACTAAACTACAAGGGGGAAAAGAGCAAGTTTATGCACACAATGGGAGGAAAGAAGAAGGTAGTTCATTACAAGGCAGCAAGAGATATGGTTGTAGATGGTGATGCAGATTTCACATCAGTTTCATATGGAGTCAAAGAACATCCATCAAGTAGGTCATTGAAGTTGGAGCACTTTCTAGGTGGTAGGGAGTTCAAGAAGCCCAAGGATAATGCCTTTTCCAATATTTGACTCAATGGAAGAGATTACCAACTGAAGGTATCATTTGGAAATCAGAGGCTAATGGAATCAAATCTTGATTTAATGTGGCAGCACTATCCTCAAGGGGACTTGAGTTCCTTTTTCCAGGGGAGTATGGTGTAGGGCACCATGGCTCTTAAATGTTGCAAATGCTAGGTTTGTGATGAGAAGTCATGTTTTTGGTTTGTAATAAGGTATATAAGACCATTTCCTATGTTTTTAGGTTATTTTTAAGTTGTCTTAGGTGGTTTGGAGTCCATTTGACCAAGTTTGTAAAAGTTGTGTGCAAAAGTTGCAAAAGTTGTCAAAACAACTTTGCACTTTTGCATTTTGTGATGTAAATGAGAAGTTGAATAGTTAGGATGTTAAAAGTTAGTTGTAGTCGGTTGTACATGGTTGAAAAAGGTTAAATATTCTTTGTAATGGTCGAAATAGGGGTTGGAAGTACATTTGGAGGATTGAATAATAAAGATTCACTCTTTTATGTGTTTTCTACATTAAATTTTGCTGCTACAACTTGTACGTTTTGGCATTACTTGGAAGTGCTCATTTGTGCATTGGAATTTATGGAGTGAACTACCTTTCATTTTCATCTTGTCTCATTTTATTTCATCAGGATTTGAGTGAGTTATAGTATTTTTTTTGAAAATGAGTTATAAACCCTAGTTTTGAGGGTTTGAGAGCAAAATAATGTTGTGACCCATTCCATCGATGAAAATGCTTGGTAATTGGTGGAATGGGTGTAGGTAGGTTGTATTTTATGTTTTTGAAGTTGGCAGGAGAAAGGATGAGGATTTGGGAAAATTTGGTTGACGCCCTAGTGGGTTTACTTCATGATTTTTAACAAAAGTGATGCATAGAAGTAGGGTTTTGTAGAAGAGTTGATTGAAGACCATTCTAGGGGATGGGGATTGCATGTGCAAACCTAATTTGACATGTATAAGGTTTTGGAATGAATATTTGAGGTTTGGAGTGTGTAAAACCAATAAGTGTCTTGCTAATTAGGCCTATTTCAAGGTGTAGCAACAATTTTTTGGCCCTTGTGTTCCAAAGTAACTGTTGTCACCTAGAAATTGAACCCTATGCACAGAGATTGAAACTAGGATTTCTAGAGCAACATGGGATCATTTCAAGGTTGTGGGTCACCTATAGTTGAAATGAACCTTCGGAGAAGGCCGACTTCCTTTGGGTATCACCTAAGCTAACGATCTTATAAAAGTAAAGGGAGAAGGATGCGTACAAAAAATGAAACTAAACTAAACCATTCCTATGGTGATACACCGAGTTGATGAGAAATCATGAAATGAAAGCAAGATACAACACACTGAGAAAAATTAACTGCGATTGATTTACTTACTCACATCACCCTTTCAATCTTATGCATCATTCTTGACAGGTTTGATCTACATACATATCTTAAGGAGGAAGGAACAAACTTCACAGCTTTGGGGTATGAATACAGAATAAAAGAAACACTATTAAAGAAAAATTTGCACAAGCTAACATACAAAAATGAGAGTAGTATAAAAATTAATACTTGCTTTCCTGGTGAACTTTGTTCTTTCATCCCAGATTTCAGTTTGAGTTACAAAATGGCATACATTAGTTGAGAAAGGATCGATAAAATCACTAACTCCTCCGAATGCATCCTCTGAACTACCTACAAAAAGGCAAAAAAGCCTTATATACAAAATAGGTCGGCCCCTTAGGGCTTACAAAAATTAGGGCATTGAAAAAGATCTTTTCAACTGAATTTAATGTTGCATGTTGCGTGTGCATCTTGTTGTGCGTCGGTGAAGAGTTATTGCCTGAAGAACCCCTTTTGATATTTCACAGCTACCACATTCATTCATTTACTTTTGGTCCTTGTGTCCACCTACTGAATCCCCCTGTTGAGCGCCTTGAATGCTCTTGAGTCCAAAACAGATACACGTTGATTCATATTCAGTTGATCTCTTGGCACTGGTCAAGCTACAAATGATTTACCCGTATCTCTCCTTGATTGGCTGGGCACACTACACACAGACTCCTGGGCAGTCAAAAACCTCTCTTGTTGAATTGCATATCAATGAGACACTAATCGTGTCTCGCCGATGTAATTCAATCTTCCTACAACCATCAGCATAACATGGAGTTGTTGTTGAGAGCTCCTAGCGAGTCGAAAATATCATACTGATGTCGCCTCTATGGTCGCCAAGACAACCGTTTGTCGGTGAGACAATTTACCAAAGGAAAAACATTACCCCAAGAACTCCCCATTGCTTCGGCAAGAGCTTGTTGATGTCACCCCAAAAGCATTTCACTTCACCGAGCTCTGCATTGCTTTTGTCGAGACATTATCAAGTCGGCAGGACCTCATAGCGAGCTTCCCCTGTCATACCGATATCTGCTTTTGTCGCTGAGACACACTCCATTCATCGAGACCCTTTGTTGAGCTCTTTGCCTCTTGCTGAGCTCTAATCTCAGTGAGAAATCTTGAGTCGGGGAGACACTTCTCTGATGGTTGCCCCTTATGCCAACAGTGCCTCACCCCTATCGTTGTCGGGGAGACTTTGTGACTTCGGCGAGACTCTTTGGCAAAGCTCACTTGCTTTGCTGACGCCGCATGACTTCGATGAGACTTCCTCCGATCGGTAGGACCTCCTATCGATACCTGCACACATATGCCGAAAGAATCCTGCTTTGCTTTGTTGGCGAGGCTTGATGCGCTCGCTGAGACCTCTCTTCGAAGAAAAGAACCTCCCTCGAACTGAAATCCTTTTGTCGTCGGGATGATGGTCAATGTCTTGCCAATGGGGACCTGTAGGTGAATCCCACTCACCATAACATTCCTGGGGTCTTGGCGACTCTGCCATTAGAAGATTTTCATGCCGAATCTGAACAAGGCATGCTTCTTCACTGAATTTCTTGTGACCTAGTATCAAATTCATGACTTTTTCCTTAGGCCAAATGCTCCATTTGGCCTTCTTGAACCTGTTAAACATAATTTTCCTTGCCTGATTGAGCCTGAGGGTGAAAATTTAGGCAACATTTATGGCGACCTTTGCTGGATGTTTGCCCGCTAAACATGAAGACCGGTAGTCTAGGCTTATCCATTGGGCATGGAGACGTTAGGAGGATCAGAAAATAATTAAAAATATCAATTTTGCACATGGCCGCAACTTGCTTGAGATCCACAAGGCACAACAGGTTGCCAGAAGTAAAACAAAACAGGGGAAAACGAAAAAGAAAAACTATGCCATCACAACACCCAGGAAATAGGAAATAATTAGCCTAAAGCGTAGAAGCACTTATTGAAAATATAAACCTAAACTAATATATACAAAAGAGGAACCCCATCAGATTTGAAAATAGGGTTTAAGGTGTATCCCATTAACTGGGATAGGAAGCACCTCCCCATCTGTTGTAGTCAGCTGATAAGCATTGTGCTCCTTACAATCTCTGATAAGGAATGGGCCCGTCCACATGTCAAACTTGGTGTGATGGCTTGGCCTACTTTTTAGAACGTCCCATTTGAGCATGAGGTCTCCTACCTTAAAAGACTTTGCTGTAGCCCTTTTGTCAAATGTCTTCTTTGTCTGGAGCTTATGACACTCCAAAGTTTTCATTGATCTGTCCCTTAATTCTTCGAGCTCCATGAGCTCTGCATACCTTACATACATCAGGTCCTATTCCTCAACCATCTCCAACTGGTGAACAATGTCTAGAGCTGGAAACTCCACATATAGGGGCAGTCTTGCCTCTTTTCCATAGACCAACATATATGGTGAATTTCCAATAGAACTCTTGGGGGTCACTCTGTTTGCCCAAAGTGCATTCTTTAAACTAATGTGCCAAGTCCTTTGATTATCTTCTATGGTTCTTTTAATGATCTTGATGAGATTCTTATTTGTGCTTTCAGCCAGACCATTACCCTGAGGGTAGTAATTTGAAGATGTATTCAAATGAATGCCATGTTTAACAGCCTAATCAGTTACTCTTAGACCCATGAATGCAAGAGCATTATCAGATATGATGGAGCCAAGAACTCCAAATTTGGTGACTATATCTTCATAGAAGCTTAGAACTGAAGACTCCTTTGCTTCTTTCAAAGCTATTGCTTCTGTCCACCTTGTGAAATAATCTGTAGCTATGAGCACCCACTTGTGACCAGTATTGGAAAGTGGATTTATTGGTCCAATGAAATCAATGCCCCACCTCATGAAGGGCTGCTCTACTTGAATTGGATGTAGAGGCATAGCAGACAATTTTTCCTTTCCTGAAAATAGAGCGCATTTGATACACCTTCTTGACCAAGAATATGCATCTTTGAACAAGCTGGGCCAGTAGTAACCAGCTCTCATGATTTTCTAGGTAGTAGTTCTAGGAGCAAAGTGACCTCCTACAGCTCCATTATGAAACTCATGGAGTACTTTTTCAATTTGATCGCTGTGAATGCATCTTAATAGGACACCATTCAGATCTTTTTTGAAAAGAACATTGTTTACTAGCACATACGGTATGGACTACAATCTGAAGTATCTTCGTTTAGCTCTGTTTAATCCTAATGGGCATTCACCAGTTTGTAGAAATTGGGTCATATCTTGAACCCAATTATTTATCTCCATAGGCAGATCATCATGAGCATTCTGAACCTCATCTGTATTAGCAAGGATAACATTCTTTTCTAGCTCACTATCACTACTCGACCCAGTAGCAAGTTGTTCACAGAGACCCTTGCCTCTAACCAATTTGGTGATCTTAATATCTACATCATACTCCATGACCCTAGTGATCCACCTTGCTCTTTTTTCATTTAGATCTATATTCAATAAAAATTCCTTCACGCTTGAGTGTGCCACCATGACATGAATTTTATTATGAGAGATCAAAGGTTTGAATTTCTTCAAGCTTCTAATCACAACAAGAACATGCCTCTCTACAAAGGAGTATTTCTGTTCATAATCAACCAAACCTTGATTGAAAAAGGCTATTGGTTGTTCTAAATTCTCTTCATTTTTTTGAACCAATATTGCAAAAATGTTACTTGTGCTACCATAAGCATACAGATAAAAATCTTTACAAAAATTGGGATCTACTAGCGTAGGAGTTGCTGCTAAGGCCTCCTTGACCTTTTCAAAACTATTCTTGGCATCTTTTGTCCAATTGAAAACTGCATTTTTCTTTAACATAGCTGTTAAAAGTTGTAACAAGTTTGCAACATCAGGGATGAATCTTCTTAGAAAGTTGATCTGGCCAAGAAAGCTCTGCAGACCCCTCTTGTGATTAGGTAGCGGCAACTCAAGTATGGTTTTGACTCTTTCAGGATCAATAGTAATTCCCTACTTTGACACTATGTGTCCTAATAATTTCCCTTCATGAACAGTAAAGATACTCTTTTTTGGATTGAGAGAGATTCCAAACTCTGTGCATTTTTTAAAAACTTTCCTAAGATGTAACCAATGTTCATCAACATTCTTGGAATAAACTGTAATATCATCCAAGTAAATCAGTATAATCTTGTTGATTAGAATTTGAAATGCCATATCTATGGCCCTCTGAAATGTGGCACCAACATTAGATAAACCAAAAGGCATCCTTTTATATGCCATAGTGCCCCATTTAGTTGTAAAGGCAGTTTTAAACTGATCTTCTTCTTTAACCAGCACTTAATTATACCCTGGAAAACCATCTAATAAGGAAAATCTCTTAGAACCAGCAACTTCTTGTAAGATTTGTTCCATGGAGGGTAGTGGGTAGTGGTCTTTCAAAGATGCTTGGTTAAGATCCCTAAAGTCTACACAAAGTCTTATTTTGCCACTTTTCTTCCTAACCGATACAAGGTTAGAAACCCATGAAGTGTGCTTGATAGGAAAGACAATACCCCCCTCAACTAGTGTAGTCAATTCTTTAATCATTAGGGGCTCAAGTTTAGGATTCAAGGGCCTTTGTTTCTGTCTTACTGGCTTAGCATCAGACTCTAACTCAATTGTGTGCTGAGCAATATGGGGATCAAACCCTTTCAAATCTGAGTATTCTGAAGCAAAGACATCATAGAATTCTTGACATAAGGCAACAAAAGCTTGTTTATCTTCATGTGAACAAATTTTTCCTATCTTAAGAAGTTTACCTTTGAAAATCTCGAACTCTTTATAATGTTCTTCTTTGATTTGCAGGCTAGCTTTACCCTTTTAAGCTGATCATCAATACTGAAAATCGATTCTAAGGTAACAAGGCCTTTGGGCAACTTATTTGTCTTTAGCTGTATGACTTGATCACCATACTGCTGCTTGAGTTTTGCTTGATTCACCATGGAGAATTGATCTTCTTTGAGCAAGAAAGAAAGGATCTACTCATTGCTGTCAAAAACTTGCCAGTGGATGTTGTTATCAGGAACTGACGGCTTGACTACAACCTTTACATACTGCTGCACTTTCTCTTTCCTAATATCATCTAGAATATCAAATTGTGCTCCAATTGTTGCAAGCCTATCAACATGTTTGTTCTGATTCCTTGAAATAGACACTAAGTTAAAGGCATCAAAATCCTCAAGCATGTTCCACACTCTGTTTCTATAAGACTTTAGTGCATCATTTTTAGCAACATTTAGGCCCCTTACTTGATTAACAATTAGCTCGTTGTCCCCATATACTTTCAAGCTGGTTACTCTTCTCTTCCTTGCCCATTCAAGACCTTGAACAAGGCCCTCATATTCAGCAGTGTTATTGGAGTATGCAAAAGCAAAACAGAATGCAAAGTAATACCTGTCACCCTGTGGGGAAATTAACATCGCACCTCCTCCTACTCCATTTCTGCTTCTGGAACCATCAAAGAACATCTCCCAAAGTCCATTTAGTGGTTGGAGCAACTGATCTACATCTTTCTCTAGGTTTGGAATCTCTGTGTCGGGCTCAAGAATGACATAGTTACCCATACCAGCATCTTGAATGAGCTTCTTAGGGCTGTCCAACACATTTTCAACTGCCCACTCATGTAACAACACATTAGGAATGGCTTCTGATTGAAGCTCTTGAGTGGCAACCAGCTCACTGTTAGTTAAAACAACACAATTTGTGTCTGGAGTAATGGGGATAACATTGATAGGACTTGGGCTATATGGTTCAATGTGATCTTTAGCCAACCTTTCAGACTTGATGGTAACCTTAGTCCCATATCTCATTCTAAACAACATATGTGACCAATCAGCTGATATGTAACCACCTATCTTGGCTGTAAAGTCTCTTGATAAACACAAAGAGAAGAAAGGTGGAAGATCTATGACACATATGTCTTGGGGAATTGAAAAATTAGGACAAGCATGAAGGGTGAGACTCAAATCCTTAATGATTCCCAATGTATTAACTAAAGTTCCATCCAATTGAATTACTCCCTTCTCTAAAGGATGATATTTTAGTCCAAGTTTATCAGCAATCTGTTTTGACATCACAGAGCTGCTAGCTCCGCTGTCCACCATGCAGTTATGAACTAATTTATCACCAATAATCATTGACACGTAGAAAGGAGGTGGCTTCACTCCTTTTTCAATCTCTATGCAAGGATGCTTACCATTTCCCTGAGAATTATTTGTCAATACAATCCTAACTTGACCTTTTGGGGATTCAGACTCATCTAATAACTTAAGATTTGACAAGGCTGAACATAGAATATCCTTTTGACCAGGGATGACTAATGAATCCCACATAGACATCGTTACATTTGTCCTTTTCATACTATTAAGAATGTTAAAAGGAACAACTGGATTTACTTTATTATGTACCTTTACACCAGTGTGATCAGCTTGCAAGTGTGGCTGCTCTTTAACTGAGAGTTGCTGATTCCTTTGCAAACCACTAGTCACTTGAGATGCAGACGGCTCAACAGGCGATGCCTTTCCTTTGTCAGCTGCCTGATCAAGCTCAAATGCTCTCTTCTTTGCTCTTGTATTAGCCGCAATAGGAGAATTGTCCACATTAAATCCACAAAACTCCTCACCTTTCCAGTTGATTAGAGCAGCATTATTTACAAACTGATTTTGGAGTTGTGGAGATGACTCATTAGGTGCATGTTGTTGTGAGCTTGAGGCATTCTATACCATCAATGCCTGATTGATGAGACCATTTGGGCAAGTGGTTTGATTGTGAGGCTGATTACAGGGGTAGCATCACTCATAATTTGCTGCTAAATTGTTTTGAGTAGGAACCAGGTCTTTGACTGCACTAACAGGTGCTAGAGCATAGGCCTGAAAAGGTCTTGTGTTCACATTCTGTCTTGTGCCTTGATAATTGCCTTGGTAAGCTTGTCTATTACCTTGATAGGCTTGTTGTTGTCCTGGATTCTGCTGTTGATAAGACCTACTATAAGATTACTGTTTCTCCAAACTGATAATTTTATTCCCAAAAGTTTGTAATAAACTTTTGGTCTCATGTAACTCACTTGGAGAACTTGAAACAATATTTTCTTGTATTACAGTAGCTGGAATGGATGGCAAAGGTGTAAAAGAAGGTATCTGCAAGGGGATATTTGCATGAATCTTTGGGAATATTGGCATTGGTGGCCTGGGAGCAAGCTTACCAGCTTGTATTAAGTTGTTTTTAGCTCTGATAACTATTTCAAAGGCATCTGGTAAAGATACTCCTCCCATTGACTGTATCATGACGGCTATATCGCTGTTAAAAGCCCTCAAGAAATATAAAAATGCATATTCTGGAGGTGGCCTCACTGTTGCAGGGATCCTATCCCAAGTTCTTTGAAATCTGAAGTTAAAGTCATTCATCTGCTCTTGTGGAGCCCTCTTAATTGTAGTCAATTGCTCTAGTAGAGACAAGTTGTCAAACCTATCTCGAAATTGCTTATGCAACTTGTCTCCAAATTCATCCCATGTTGCAATCAAACTGATTAGTAGGCTCCTATACCATTGCACAACTCTTCCTTTCATAGAAGCAATTAGTAATCTCACTGCAACGTCCTCTTGAGTTATGTGATAGACTCCACATAACGAAGCCACATCTCGCATGTGTTCAATTGGAGTAGTTTGGTCTTCGCCAGTGAAAGTTGGCAGACTCATCAAGGCTGCCATTGGAATGTCATTGTAATGTGCCAAATTTAAGGGGCTCCCTCCATTAAAAGTAACGAAGGGTTGACTCCTTAGAGCAGCCATTGGAGGTACCTGATGTGGATTTGTTGGTGCAGCAAAATGAGACCCTACAGATGGAGGAGTGGATTGAGTTCTTCTACGATAAAAAAATGTTGTTTCTTTTCTCTTTGTTGCTCCGCCTGGTATTCTTGGTGGTGACAACTGTAGATATTCAAAAAAGCTTGAGCTGCTTCTTGTTTGAACTCTTTTCATAAACTGCGGAAGGCGTTGATTTCTGGAGTTCTTCCTCTTTGTGGAGTCGCTAGGTATGCAAAAGGCTTGTATAAAGTCTATAATTCACTGGCTGCATACCAAACCAGTGGTTCAATCTAGTTCACTGTCCCACCGGGCGTGCCAGAAACTGTTGTCACCTAGAAATTGCACCCTATGCATAGAGATTGAAACTGAGCTTTCTAGAGCAACATGGGATTGTTTCAAGGCTGTGGGTCACCTATAGTTGAAATGAACTTCCAGAGAAGGCCGGCTTCTTTTGGGTATCACCTAAGCTAACGATCTTATAAAAGTAAAGGGAGAAGGATGCGTACAAAAAATGAAACTAAACTGAACCATTCCTATGGTGATACACTGAGTTGATGAGAAATCATGAAATGAAAGCAAGATACAACACACTGAGAAAACTTAACTGCGATTGATTTACTTACTCGCATCACCCTTTCAGTCTTATGCATCATTCTTGACAGGTTTGATCTACATACATATCTTAAGGAGGAAGGAACAAACTTCACAGCTTTGGGGTATGAATAAAGATTAAAAGAAACATTGTTAAAGAAAAACTTGCACAAGCTAACATAAAGAAATGAGAGTAGTATAAAAATTAATACTTGCTTTCCTGGTGAACTCTGTTCTTTCATTCCAGATTTTAGTTTGAGTTACAAAATGACATACATTAGCTGAGAAAGGATCGATAAAATCACTAACTCCTTTGAATGCATCCTCCGAACTACCTACAAAAAGGCAAAAAATCCTTATATACAGACTGCGTCGGCCCCTTAGGGCTTACAAAAATCAAGGCCTTAGAAAAGATCTTTCCTTATATCTTTTCAACTGAATTTAATGCTGCATGCTGTGTGTCCATCTTGTTGTGCGTCAGTGAAGAGTTATTGCCTGAAGAACCCCTTCTGATATTTTGCAGCTACCACATTCATTTACTTCTGGTCCTTGTGTCCACCTACTGAATCCCCCTGTTGAGCGCCTTGAATGCTCTTGAGTTCAGAATAGATACACGTTGATTCATATTCGGTTGATCTCTTGGCACTGGTCAAGCTGCCAATGATTTACTTGTAGCTCTCCTTGATTGGCTGGGCACACTACACATAGACTCCTAGGTGGTCAAAAACCTCTCCTGTTGAATCGCATATCGGTGAGACACTAATTGTGTCTCGCCGATGCAATTCAATCTTCCTGCAACTATCAGCATAACATGGAGTTATTGCTGAGAGCTCCTAGCGAGCCGAAAAGATCATACCGATGTCGCCTCTATGGTCTCCAAGACAACCGTTTGTCAATGAGATAATTTACTGAAGGCAAAACGTTACCCCGAGAACCCTCCATTGCTTTGACAAGAGCTTGTTGATGTCACCCTGAAAGCATTTCACTTCACCGAGCTCTGCATTGCTTTCGCCGAGACATTATCAAGTCGGCAGGACCTCATAGCGAGCTTCCCCTGTCATCCTGATATCTGCTTTTGTCGTTGAGACACCCTCCATTCGCCGAGACCCTTTGTCGAGCTCTTTGCCTCTTGCCGAGCTCTGATCTCGGTGAGACATCTTGAGTCGGGGAGACACTTCTCCGATGGTTGCCCCTTATGCCGACAGTGCCTCACCCCTATTGTTGTCGGGGAGACTTTGTGACTTTGGCAAGACTCTTTGGTGAAGCTCGCTTGCTTTGCCGATGCTGCATGACTTTGGCGAGACTTCCTTTGATTGGTAGGATCTCCTACTGATACCCGCACACATACGCCAAAAGAATCCTACTTTGCTTTGTCGGCGAGGCCCAATGCACTCACTAAGACCTCTCTTCGAAGAAAAGAACCTCCCCCAAACTGAAATCCTTTTGTCGCCGGGATGATGGTTGATGTCTTGCCAATGGGGACCTGTAGGTGAATCCCACTCGCCATAACATTCCTGGGGCTTGGTGACTCTGCCATTAGAAGATTTTCATGCAAAACCTGAACAAGGCAGGCTTCTTCACTGAGTTTCCTGTGACCTAGTATCAGATTCATGACTTTTTCCCTAGGCCGAATGCTCCATTTGGCCTTCTCGAACCTGTTAAACACAATTTTCCTTGCTTGATTGAGCTTGAGGGTGAAAATTTAGGCAACAGTAACCTCACCTACAATTGAAGTATGTTTTAAAAGAGGATACTGGGTACTCAAATCTATAATTTGTTTCTAGGTATGAGATGGGGTTTGGAAATTATGTTTGAAAAACCTTGCTTGTTGTGTTACTAGAAATAATGCCAATTTGTGTAGGAATTCAATGAGTTTGGTGTGTTAAGACTTTGTCAAGATTTCAGTTGAGTTAGTTTGTGTTTTGATACCCTACTCTACATCACAATTCAAGTCTCAAAATTAAGTAAATAAATTTAAATAATTATATATAATTTAATTTACAAAAATCAACACTTATCAATACATCCATCAAACCATATCTAGTGTTCAACATTTATGCCATATTGTCTCAGGTCTTCAAAAAACATTCTAAAACAATGGGCTACATAGCTTCTATCATGACCCGTATCATCACTGATATAAAAGTGAACCTCTTTGATGATAATTCAATCATCTTTGCTACTTTGTAAACCATCTACATGTAACTTGGCATGCCTATAACAAACTTGCTCAAAGATTGCAACTTGCTCTGAATGATAATATTGACTTGAATCTTAGTTTGAGGACTAAATGTATAGTTTTTAGAGAAATCTACAATAGAAAGAATACAACTTGGTGGAAATAAATTCTTTGAGTCACGAAATTGCTTAGCTTGCCATTTTGCACCATGACAGTGTTGGGTATGTGGATATATGATATTGCAAAATTTATTCATAAATTCGTTATAAGACAATCCACTCTCTTTGAGAACAATCTTTTTGGCCTCAATTCTTGACTTCGTTGAGTATTTCTCACATTCAAATATCTTCCAAATAACTTGCATTGAATGATCAATATTGTCAACTTATAAAAGATTCTTCAAAATTTCACAATCATTACATATATTTATTATACATTGTACATTGAATTCATCCAAATCTTTTGATTTTTCGCATACAAGAGACTTCACAAATTGTGTTGTGCTTTCAGGGATACCTATATTTTAATTAATTACTACCAAGATGTTTTTATATGACTGTAGATGTAGATAAAATATAACATGATTTCAACAACAACAAGTTTCACGTACTTTATTTATACATACAAATGATGGTTGTAGTCTCTCAAACATCCTTTGACAAATCTTCACATCTAAAAAATCTTGCTTGAATGTTTCAAAAAGTTCACTTTGTGTTCTATCTATAAAGTGTTTCGAATGAATTTTTTTGTACCATCTTCACATATTATTTGTATAATGTCCCTTCTATTGGAAGAAACACAAGAGTGGTTGGTCCAATATTCAATCACTTGTTTCTTTACATCTTAAGTTCTATATTTTTAGAGTACCTTATAAATATTTACCCAATTTTTCTCAATATTTTCATTTAATCTATCTTTCTTTTCAATATACCTTTGAACAATTCTCCTAGAAATATTTAGTAATTATGAAATTGCTTGAACTTGTCTTCTATGTGATAATTTCTTACTAGAAATTATAGTTATCAATGATCTACATGCAACACTTGGATCAATAGCTTGACTATTGTTTTCAATACAACTTAATGCTTCTTGCAAGTTTTCAATAATTGCTTGTTTTAATGAACTTGATGACTTTGTCCTATTATCAACCCCTAACAACTTTAAAACAGGGGTAATTTCTTTTCACCTAAATAACTTTGCACATAATTGTGCTCTTTCAATTAGAGATTTTTCTTCAAAAAATTCATCCCATATTCTTTTAGAGTGTAATTTTATTGTGCTTTCAAATAACACATCTTTAGATGAAATATTATTGAAAAGAGAATCCCCATTCATCTCCATCAGATTTTCCATACCATGGAAAAAATTTCTATTACTACTTTCAATTTGTTCTTGTACATGTACGCCACCTTGGTCATCAATAATTTCTATGGGTTGTTCTTGAATAGATGTTCATTCATTCACTTTTTTCTTCTTTGTTTTTTGATCGTACTTGCTCTTTCTAATCCTTTGACTCCCCATCACAAATTGCTCAAATTTAAATTCACCTACATACAAATGTACACACATGCTTTCAATGAATGTAGTTAATATTACAAAGAACACTAAATATTGCTCATTTGTTAAAGCCACAATAAAATAAAAATTAAAAATTATAACATTGGTCGAAACATGATGAGAGTATTTACTATAAGCACTCTATAACCTCAAGCATCATCTAAAATTCATACACAACATGTAAGAAATAATTAATATGAACCACACACCACTTGTTCGTAGCTACTTGTGTCAATGCACACCATTATTACGATCTTTGTATCAACATAAAAAAATAACATAAACATTTATTAAAAATAAAGAAAAGAGAAACAAAATAGGTCTTAACTAATGATATTGAAAGGATTTGTCCCCAAGAAGATTACAACCATATTATCTTAACATCATCATACTCAAATTTTGAATTTATTTTCAAATATAAGGTCTACATTACTTATGTTGTTTCTATAGTGATATAGGATGATAAGAATATGTCCAACCATATGATAAACATATAGCCACAATAAACCTGTTCATCAATTAAAATTAAACCACAATAAAGGTTCATTAATTAAAATTCTTAAAATACATAAATTACAAACATATTATGAGCATATTTGGTATATATCAAGAAAATATTTAGCATGTAACAAGATACACTATATCATGATATCACTTACTATCACCAAGTTAAATGCATCAATATGTGGATCTTTAATAAAATGGGTAAGTTATAAAACATAGGAAGAGAAACATCATGCTCGATATACCTAAATGTGTAGATCACTAGCTCATATTATATTTGACAAGACATGCTCATAATTTTCAATATCACATGTGATAAGGAAAGCCAATTAGATCATCATTAAAAAGGCATCATGGAGATCCTTGAACTACAAAAATAGTTTAGAGACAAAGAAGGGGTATTAAATTACATGTATCACAACCCTTTATGTATTCAAATAAGGGGTATTGTTACATGTATCACAACCCTCAATGTATTCAAAGAAGATAGGGCTAATGCATTAGATTTAGATAGCACATGAGATCAGAAATAATGTGTTCACAAGAAATATAAACTAGATATAATATTGAATCACATGATGAAGCATATAGCAATGAGGAACTAGAAGATATAAAAAAGGAGAATCTAAACTTGCACAAGTAGAAAGAATGTATAATGTAGGGTATGCGATTATGTATGAATAAAAAGGGCCAACAAAGGAAATTTGGGTTAAACCTTAATTTTGGAGGAAGATAGTATGTGCACCATAAAAGGCTAAGAAGTAGATGATTTTTATTGGTTATAGGGCATGAAGAAGTTAGAAAAGCATGCAAGCATGGATTTTCAAGAAGAGGACTTGATCTCCAAGTATAACATAATCGAGTCAAGTGAACCTAAGATGTGCCAACCTAATGCAAGAGCATGGGAAAAAGTACACACATAAGGTTTGGAAAGATCTAGTCAAGTTTTGATGATAAAATATAGATGGACAAGGTAGTCACATGTGAAGGAAAGGATCCATAGAAAGGCATCAACATTATTTTCAATGAAATCCAATTGAGTGAGTGGGCATGGGAATAAAAGAGAATGCAAGAAGATCCTGAACAAAGAGAAATGAGGAAGGAGAATGGAACAAATAAGTGCTACAAGAACTACCAACCTAAGAAGAGTTCACTAACATAGAGGAAACTAACTCAAGAAGGTACAAAGGTGTCCACAAAATTACATCAAAGAGAAAAAAGGTATAAGTGAAGTGTTCAAACCCTAGTAAAGGAGGTTGGACAAAGGAAGGAGTAAGGATGGAGAAGAAGGTCAAAGGGGAGAAAACAAGACATGATCTCATAGTGAAAAGTTGAGAACAATTGAAGGAAATGGACTTGGATAAAGGAGGTTAGCATATGCCATGTAGGTGAGGTTGAGGAAAAAATAAGGAAAAAAATATATTAATCATGCTAAAGTATGAGTGTCTAAGGAAGGATGAGACAATCTTGATGAAGTTTGAAGAGTGAAACTAACACTTCATCTCATTTGTGAATAAGGATTCATATTATTTCACACCTAAGGAGTTTGATGTAGGGGCATAATAGGTTGGATAAGGACTTTTTATAGTCCAATATAGGAATAGGTGTTTTTGGGATTCTAGAGGATTGGCACAAAAGGAGAGGGCGTGAGGAACATTATGTAAAAGGATAGGGTGAACACATGGGAGTAGATCCTGTTACAAGGAAAGAGCTATGCACAAGAACAAGGGATGGAACCCACACATGAGAAATAAATGAAAAAGTAGAGAAGATAAGAGGTGCAAGGACAAACATGATTGTGCAAAACCACATAAAATGAGGACATGACCAATGCCTCAAGAAGATAGTTATCTAAAATTTATAATGATTATCTAAAACACACTAGGTGAAGTGAAGCATATGTTTGCAAATTTCATAGTACAAGTTTGTAGGTGCACACGAATGATCCAAAATTGTGGGTCATTGTATGTGTACACCATAACCTAATAACCCTAGTTCTCAATCATATTCAAATGAAAAATATTGAAAACTAACTTCAAATGCACCCATGAAAAGAGTGACATAATCAATTATAAGTTGAAGATCATTGTACCTTCAAAAATAGCTCTTCTTTTGTCAAAATAGGTCTTCCTTTGTATTTTCCCAAATTTCCTTGAAATGAAAAATTAAAAAAAAAAGTATTTATATAGATGTTTTTGGCCTTACATATTTCGGTCGACAAACTTTTGACTAGGTAAGTTTTGGTTGGAAGGGTTTTGATCAAAAACCTCTTGATCGAAACATGCTTGGCCGAAAATGATCCAACCGAATTTGTCTAGTTGGCAGCCAACTCAACTTTTTTCAAAGTTTTTTGAAACTTTCAACTTCAACTAAGTATTTATTCAGTTAGAATGATTTTTTTTTTAAAGAAAAATACCCTTTTGAAGAGCTTGGAGTGGTGAATCAAAATATGTAATTTTTTTAATATTTTGATTAGTTTTAATATATATATTTTTAAAATAATACAAGTGGGTTTTTAAAGTTAAAAAAAATGCTGATTGGAAATTAAAAAAAAATAGTAAAACATATTAAAAAAATTGAAAAATATATGGTGCAATAGAGGAGAGAATCCTCTTCAAAAGGGTATATTTGTTTTTTGAAAAATGATTAAAAAAGTAGACAATAGTTGACGTCAAATGAAAACTATCAAATTCTGGTAAGTTTGACTTTGAAATGTTATTATGAGAAAAATATACATCAAAGTTTGGTTTTTTTTCCATGCACTAGATATTGAAGTTACCTATTTGGAGAATTTTTTTTAACGGAAAATAAAGTTTTTTTTCAATTTGTTTCTTGACGTTAACTGAACATCACTTTTTCCTGAAATTTTCAGCATTCCAAATCCATTCTTAAATTGATAAAAAAGTAATGAAATCAATTTTTTAAAAATCTGAAAAATTATAGGAATAAACTTTATCAAGATTTCTACATTTCATTAGTTTACATATTTTGAAATTCAAAACATGAAGACCACTTTTATGTGGTCAAAGTTCAAAACTTTTTTTGCTGTTGGTTGATTCCTTTATAAAGTGTGACACAGGTTTGTACTTTTATCGAGAGAGAATATAAAGATCTATACATGAGAGATTGAAATAGAAGAGATAGGTTGTATATAAGAAGAGTTTGCATATGAAATGAACATGTATTAATGATATTGTACTACAATTATATATAATAAATGTATGGTAGTTGATATTGAGTATTATGTGTGTGACATGAATGCTGATGTGTTTAAATTTTGACTTATGTACTCTTATTCTACAACACTTCATTGTAATCCACCACATTGATTCTATTCTTCTTCTCCCTTTACACTAAGGTATAAACTAAACATCTAAGAGCACACACACAAATCTTCACTCTATCCTCCCTCTTTATCAACATTTAGCTTTTTTTAGAAAAGCTAAATAGAAGTTATACATAGTTGTTGTGCATATGTTTGACATATGGTAAAAAATAAGCATCATTTACTTTACCATTTACTGGGTTACCATCTAATGTAGCCAAAGTTACAAAGTCATTTGAGATGACTGTACTAATCATATATGGTACCAACCATCAAACTTTCAACTTGCTCAGGTGCTTCTGAAGGTAATTGCCAAAAAATAATATTAAGCTTCTTGGTTTGAATTCCTTTTTTTTGATATCATGATTATGCCATATTCTTTGTCTCCATTTTTCCATGTGTTGCCTCCAGAGTGCAAGATGACACTTCTCCTTGAGTGACTCCAATTCGCTTAGGCACTCTTGGCGATCTATCATCTAAATGAATAATTTATGTGATGCATAAACTTGGCATCAATAATTCTATAGGTACCACAACCTCCTTTCTAAATACCAATTGAAATGGGGTATAACTAGTCAAGCTTTTGGATGTTGTGAGACAAGCCCAAAGGACCACAAGTAAAACCCAATTATTTCATTCAACATTGCATACCTTTAGTAGGACAATCTCCAAAATCTTGCTAAAAGCCTCAATGGTTTCATTTACTTGAGGATAGTATGACATACTCTTATGATGTTAAATTATGAAAATGCATAGTAACACTTGGACTATCAATTTAATGAATATTGCCTTAATAATTGATTAGGCTAAAGGGCAATTGAAGCTTGTTATTATGTTTTCAAATATGAACTACATGTAGTTTCAACTAAGTAGTTGCACATTGGTGCAACCTTAAACTAATGGGTCAAGTTATCTTTAGCGGTAATTTAATGTAGTGTGCACCAAAGTGGTGGGTGCTAGGTTAGATGGGCATCATACAATCAATGGCCCATTTTTTAATGGCTATCAAGCCATGATTGAGTTTAGAGGTAGCTCATCTTTTTTATTAGGTTTACTTGTGCACAAACTAATATCATAGCTCCTGGCATAGTCATGCACATCCTTGTGTAAAATAGGTCACTAAAGTCATACTCACATAGTCTTTTACATAGTTGTTCATTCCTTGTGATGGCCTTTAACTTGGTCATCATAGAATTCTTCAAAAACTATTGCACTTAGCTTGTGGTGCATATTAACACAAAACTTCATCAAGTCCCAACATCTTGGCTTGCTACACAAGTGGCAAACCAAGCACCTTAAGATGGAAAATGTATACAACATATTTTATTAAGATCACTTACTAACTTGTTTCCATCAATATGTCAACCTCTAGTCCTTGTTACCTTGTATGACAAGAAGGGAAAATGATAAATAGCAATCACAACCAAGATCCCCCTATTAGAACTCACATTACTCTTCCACCCCTCATATTGGACTTTTTCCTGTTTTGTCATTATCGCTTGTCATTTTTGTCTAACTTAGGTCAACAAATCAGCCACTACCCAATCTAATGGCTAGGAAAAAACTAATCATGCCTAACTTTACCCAGTCTAAGTCAATGTATGAAAACCTTTATACCAATCCAAACCAAGCATTCACTTGCAATTTACATAGTTGACACTTCATACAATGGTTCAAGCCTTTCAAAGGATAATTTTCTCTACTAACTCATTCAAAGTACTTGATCCTGCTTGGATAAGTTTCTCTACTAACACACATATTATATCTTTAGTGCTCTCCCTACATCCTAGTATCTTTGTATTCAAGGTTGCTTTATAATGGTAAAATTCGCACACCCATGCCATTTCCCATTTAGTTTTATTCTCACCTTGGTGACATGAATTAATGCAATAACAATTCAACAAGATGTATACTTTTGTACTTGATTTGGATCATGGCCCAACCCCTATCCATCTTTATTTACCTTCATTTAGATGAATTCCCATACATTTTCCATTTACTCATCACTATTACACCCTTATTTGCTTTTATCTCTCTTGTGCATTTCTATATTACTTGGAAATGAATTGCTTTCATCCCAAGAAATGTGGAAATGACCCCAAAACTCAAACTTTCAAATTCAAATTCCAACTTCCCTTGCCGCCTCTCTCCCACCTCCACCTTGCTTTCTACTAGTTATTATGAGTCAACTTTGCATGCACCATGCAAAGTATTCACATCTAAAAAAATTAGGTCACACTTCAATTTCAAAAGGAACAAAAATATCACATTTGCATGTTAGTAAATGTTTTTGATACTCATCACCATTGACCTAATCTATCAAAGGGGCTTGACCTAGGAGAATTTGTTCCCTTATTGAATCAACAAACCTTTAAATGGTGACACCACCTTGAAAAATTCGGATAGCGAAGAAGTAAAGGTGAGTACAATTTCAGGTTTACATTTAGACAGATCATTCTTGCATGCCCCAAATTAGATTTGCACAACAAATCAAATTTGCAATTAGAATCAAACCTATCGAGCTCAAATTTAAGGGATGCAGTTTTTTTAGGATAATACAAATTATGAGGCATTTGTCAAACCAAAGGCATCTATTTTTGAACAATGACAAATTGATTCTACATAGCTTCAACATCATTCTTCCATCATTATTCTTCCATCATTAGTTTTAGAGCTAAATGCCCCTAACCTGCAAATTTAATTTTCATAAATTTATTGAAATCATCTGTCCTGGCCAATTAATGTAAGTTAATTTATGCTCATATATTGCATTCATTTAATTAGCATAGATTATTTATGTGCTGTGATTTTATTTTATAACACATTTTTAAAGATTATGATTAAATCCAGCTAGATTATGACATTGCTTCTCAATATTTACTTAGACAAACAAAAAAATTGCCAATTTTTATTGCTTCTCAATATTTATCACTCATTTTACATTTTTGATATAACAAAAATGTAAAATGAAGCAGTACCGGGATGGGTGACCTCCCGGGACGGACCAGTGCTTCACCTCTGTGAGCATCACCTAGATGCAATGAGTGCTAAGTGGACCATTCATTATCATGAGAGATGGGTTCTTGTGAACCACTACTCATGAAACATGGGTCAATGAGTTTGACCCGAAACTACATGGTTAAATCCTGATAGCAATATCATAAACATAAGATATGTTTGAACTATTGGTAGAATTATGAGTGTACATTCAATTTGGAATACTAAAATTTGTTCGTGAACTCGTCACAAGATGTTAGGTACTCGGTTTTACTGTGCTGAGGACTTTACTGCATATATCCTCTGATACTCTGATGTATTCAATGCAAAAAATTGATAAGAGTCAGTTAAATTAACAAAGTGAGTTAAGAGTCAAAAGTTGTAACAAAAAGCTAAAGTATAAAAATTAAATATTCTGATTTGTAAGTTTATACTGAGTTTCTCTCACGTTTTCAAGTCATGAATCCAAAGAAGAGATAACCAAGTTACTTATATAAATATGTGATAAAACCTATGTTGTTAATCATTATTTCTCTTTACACCAGAAAAGGTTTAAGCTTCATCCTTGAGATACAGCAGAACTTATAATTTTTATTCTCATGGAATCGGTGTTCAAGCTTGGTCACATTCTTCGTTCATCTTGATCTATCTGAGATCTTCCAGTAGTTATAAAATATATTGTTTCTATCTTCCTCCTTGAAAATCATAGTCTTGCCAAGAAAATAAAAGGTGCAAAATATAGACCAGTTTGCATGGCAATTTGCACTATAAAACTGTTCAGTCCATAACTCTTACAGAAATCTCTAAGTACAATCTATACAAAGGACTACAGGTAACTAGTAAGTTGATAGTTATGAAAATAACTGCCTTCTTAACAAAAAAAATAAAAGAAATGAAACACCAGAAAGATGATCTCAGGGGAGAAACACATGCTGATAATAATGTTACTATCAAAATCGATAAGAACCCAAGAAGAATCACTTTAGTAGTAACTGAAATTCCGTCCAAAGTTGTTTCTGATCTCAAACAAATGCAGGATTCACAATAACAGGGCGAAATGACTAGAGAAACACCTAGATATCAGTGTACCTTAGTGAAATTGGAGGGAGAATGAGAGGTGGGGTGGGCAGAAGGGTGAAGGGACAAATCAACTATAGTTATGAAAGCTTTCAAGAATAACAAATGATTAGGAGTTTAATCCAGACAGAAATGCCTAGATGTAACAAGTGTTGAGTGCCAATCAACATAAACTGTAAATGCAACATAGCAGAAAGACATGGCAAACAATGGAAGAAAAGTATAAATCCATACTAGTGTACAACATTTGTTGTTTTCCTTTGGAACTAATGTTAAAATATACAAGAAAAGAGTTGTAAGAAAAGAGCAAATTTTGCTCTTAAGAGAATGGATAATAATGCTAGACATGTAAGAACAAACTCAACTACTTGAAGTGCTCCTCCTAAAATACAGACAGAATACATGAACTAAGACATGATTGCATCACTTACGCATCAGAAGTTTTCTTTGTGGAAGTCAAATCTGGTGGAAGTTTTACGTGTGAAATCCAGTGAAAGCTGTCTCAAATCATTAGTAAGAGCAGCAGGACCGCAGTAGAAAACCCCTGAGTGCATACCAAAAGCAGAGTGAGGTTTGGTAGAAATGTTTGATATATAGCCATCTGATGATTGAAATAAGGTCAGGTTGAAGAACATACCCACTCTAGCATTTTTGTGCTTTAGAGCAATATTCTTGAAGACATTTCTCCAATTGGGCTTGGCAAAGTGTGTGCGAACCTGTGTAAGATCAATTGAATCGATTATCAAACATCATGACAATGATATTTCAAGCAGCTGTCGATGTAAGAATGTAGAGATTTCTAAAATGTTTGCCTTACTCTGGTTCCAGATACAATATCAACACCATGCTTGGCATGATTTAGAGCCTGCAACATAGCTATCAATGCTGACCGAGCATCACCTTCTTCATAAACACTTGTGCAATAGTTATGCAGCTCAATTATTCCCTGAAAGTGATTCATTCCATTCTCCATTAAACAATTTTGTTTCACAAATAGATGCATAGAAGTAAAATCCTCATGCTTCATACCTTCTGATCTAGTTCTGCCACTTCATTCATTATTCCTTTAAACCATTCAAATGATCCTTGCTCTCTAGTGACCCAGTAGAAGCAAGCACGGGCTGTATTGAAAGGTTTCTTCTTCTGTCTCCCAGTATTCTCCATACCCTTCAAATATTACACATTCAGAATAGAAAAAAACAATGGATTTATTCAAAAGCACAATGACATATCCGAATGGAACTTACTCTTTCTTCATCGGATACTTTCATGTGATTAACAATGTCCTTGAGGATGCTAATAAATGGAGTAGCTCCAATCCCAAGCCCAACGAGAAGCAAGACGTCATATTTTTTGTAATCTTGAGCTGGTGCTCCATAAGGCCCATCAATGAGCAATTTTGGGAACCTGTTATACAAGCAGTTATCTGACCTAAGTCTTGGAAACCATATTAAATGTCTACTGGATGAAAAAACACATAAAAGATTAAAATGATAAGTAGTGCTTGATGATTTATTTGCCTCAGGTTGTTTTCTCCTTGCATATGATCGGCTCTCAACAGGCCACTTTTCCCAGTCATGGGAGGCTCACATACCTGCTAGAAAAACAAGAGTCATCAGTCATGATACTTCCATTAAAAAGAACAAAATACTACTTACTGCTTGAAAGAGGAAGAGGCATGAGAAATTGTGTACCTCTGCAAAGACATTTTTAAGTTCCCGAGTCCAGTCACCCAACGTGCGAATATGAACACTCAAGTAGTCATCTCCTGGGGCTGATGTTATAGAGAATGGATGCCTATAAGCAAATTCAAAAACAATACAGCTCATGAAACATAGTGCCTTCATCTTCTCATGAAAAAAGGTTCAGATGAACAGAGCTCATAGGGCAAATACAATTACGGTATTACCATTCAAACGGTGATACAGTAGGGCAATTGACAAACATGTATTGACCACTCTTGTATCTGAACCCTTGAGGCTTCGACATGTGAAGTGTCAAGACATTGCCTGGATATATCGCTACCTGCAAATGAATTACAAAAAGTGACATAAAACAATAGTCAACAAAAGAATGAGGCTTTATTTTACACTGCAGTGACTGTATGGCTATAAATTATGAGCAGCAGATTTTAGAACATATGCAAAAGCAAACCTTGAGTATTTTCACCGGTTTTGAGCTAGATCTGAAAGCTCTCAGAATCCGCTCCCCTCCGTACAACAACACAGGAATTGCAAGGTACATCCATGTCTGAAACAAAAGAATCATAAGGAAAATGCACAAGTAGATTGGGAACAGGGTGTATGCATTGAATGAGTGTGAATAAGCATTTAAAAAATTACCCCTTTACATCAATCCCAAATCATGAATTAATACAAAACATTTTGTTGCTTACTGTTTTCAAGTACCATTCATGTGTGAGGTACAGAAAAGTTCCATGAATGATCAAGAGAATGTAAACGATCACAAACAAATGGTGTGAATACCAAAAGGCATTGAATCCAGTGAGCCTCTGCAATGGTTTGGGAAGTTTCACCTTGTTCCTCCTGAACCAGGGAGTAGCCAAAGTGAATGCAATTACCATCAAAACTACCATGACAATGCCTGTGATTCCCTCTATGCCCTTTAAAAACCACCAGTAATTTGGTGGCTTATTAATGCCAAAGAAAGGCTTCATGGGCTCATATTCTTCTTTTGAAGTGAGCAGCAGACGGGGAAAATCACAGGTTAAGTGAGCCCCAGCATGAAATACAATTCCTATTGCTATAGACACTGCAATTACCTGCATAATGAAGGCATTAAAATGGCTTTAGCCCTTCTATTGCTAGAAAGCATTCAAGAACAAAGAAAAACAAGTAATAGCACAAAGAAACAGAACCAATCATATGATCACAAAGACAGATATATTCAAAACTGACCATAAAGTTTGACTAACAGAATCACCTGCAGATAAATGGATAGTGGCATAGTGCAAAGACAAATATGATTCACTTTGAAAAATAAAAGCAGTCATTGCAAAATAAAGAAGATTGAATTGTGACAAGAAGAGGATCAAATCTCTGAAAATTAACCTTGTGGAAATTGAGATTGTCATCGAATGGGACTGCAATTCCCAATTTTGTTCTATTCCGAAGCCATGTGATGGTATTCCGACACACTGGAAACAAAACTAAAGCCATGTTGAGCTTCAAAGTCTCCGCAGCACCCTTGGCTGTGCATACACAGAAACCCATCACATTATAAACTGACCTGTTCTTGTACGCAATAAATTTCCATGTGAATAACCCAGCTATTATCAAGAACCATAGTAATATAATCCACACCCGCTTCCAGTTATCTTCAAGAAAATACTTGGTTTTTCGAGACCATCTCTGAAGTGGGTTTTGCATCTTTGTTGGTGCAAGTTTCTGACTTAGAGCCTGGCTCAAACTCTGGCTATAATTCCCTGACTTTACAGCTGATTCACTTGGAGCTTGCAGCAGTAAAGTTTCAAGTTGCTGAAGCTGTTAAATCAAATTTATTGGTAGTTCAAAAAATGCCAGAAATGACAGAAACAATGGAATTCCATCAAGATTGTTTCAAACTTGTGTGAATACCTCAATGTAACCCACATTATTGGGGTCCAATTCCTCCATGATTAATGCAGCATATTCTTCAGCTTGCTCTTTAAGCTTGGATAATTTGTTAGCTGATGCACTTAACATGATAACCTCTTTCACTTCTTCTTCTGTGATACGTCCATCAGCATTCTTGTCCACCCTGCACACAAACTTGGATAATGTTACACAAATATTTGCAAACGTTGGCAATAAATACATTAGAGATCCTTGGCACTTCAGCTGTTACTTTGTCATCCATAAAACATTGATTAGATTTTGAACTCTGTCTAGAACATTGATTCTTATATGAGGATACATTTGGTCAGAAATTGGCACCTGAAGAATGGATAAGTAAATTAGGCATGGAAGGATTATAATTCCTTACATGTCAAAGAAGGTCTGCAGTCTGGAGTCAAAGCTTTGATCAGATATCTGTTCTAAAAATTCCTGAAGCTCGTTCTTTGTAATTGCAGCTGTGGTTATGCCTCTTCTTCGAGCAAGGGCATCAAAAAGCTCCCCTGCAAACTCCTTGGATTCCATTCCTACATTGACAAACAGTACCCACAAATATAATTTCTCTCTGTTGGAGGAAAAACTTGAAGATAGACAGGAATGAAAGCAAAAATGGGCTTCTTACCAATACATACACCAAAATCTGCACGTGAAAGCAGGCCATTAATAGCAAGCTCATCAAATCTCTTCAATAAAGCTTCTCGATCAGCATTCTCCGTAGTTTTACTGACAAATTTTAATCCTTTCAATGCATGTTTTGCCCCTGATACAGTCCTATCCAACCTAGGTTGTGGGCCTCTTTTTGAAGTGAGGGATGCAATGCGCATGAGATCATGTGACACCTGCTTGATTTTTGCAGAGGTTGTATTAATAACTGAAGATCCAAATGATGTCTTATGCTCCAATTTCCTTGCCAGCAATGACATATCTGGAACTTCTGCTGCATTATCCGCATCTTTAATGCTGTGAACTGCAACAGAATCATCACACACATCCAACGTGATCTCTATCAACTCTTGGTCCTCGTCACCATCATCTTGTTTGAGAAAGTCTGCAAATCTCGCACGCTTTCGCCCTGGTTTTTTAGCACAAGGAATATTCAGAGGGCCACTCAATCCAACACCCATATCCATAATAGAATCATTGGATTCTCCTATCCTGCCTTGTTCAGAATCACCCCTTTGCTTATCCATTTTGTCTGTGAAATTTCGTTGGCTGACTCCAAGTTCTCCTCACTACTGAAGCTTCCTCTGGAGACCTTTAGATCAACTGCATTGCCTTTTCCTTGGTCATCTCCAAATTACTCTTTTGTCAACATAAGTAATACCAACTTTTCATTGGGTTTTCCATTCTTTGGCATCACAGAACAACTGCACGTATCCTATCAAACTCGTCTCAAATAATTACCTTCTGCCATAACATTTTGCATATAAAAATACTTGAGTTTGAACAACCACAGATTCTCCTTGTTCACAGATCCAACCAATCCTATGTCAAATTCAACTTACCTAGGAAATACTTCAATATTCTTCATAGTAGTGAATCATCTCTCAATTCCACCTCTATTGTAAGACATGGTCCAGCCGGAATTCAAACTTAGGAGCCTCCTTTGGCTCTGTAGGGTACTCTTATCACCAAGCTTCCTGCCCTTCATAATAACTCTGGTCTTAGCCTGAGTATGTTTTTAACCTTGAGAATCCAGACCCACATTACTATCTCAAGATCACCTTTCATAATCACTTTTCCTCAGAAAAATTCTTCCACACCCTTCCACTCTCGGCAACCACCCACATTGATTCCCTTTATGGTTGGCCATTTTGACTTCATCCAAAATGCCTTTTTCAGGGTACAATTTTCAGACCATAATCACCCTTCCAGACTAAAAACTCGAAGCGGTTAGTGTACGACAGTCGTTACCTTAGGGATTTCTATTCAAGTCATGAATTCTCCTCCACTTACAATGCTCCATCCATTACACATTGTCCTTTACCCATTCAAAAGAGTTTGAAAATTGTCATCTTGTGGCAGCCTGCTCAGTGGGAGAAAAAACTTGAGATTCGGATCCCCCTTGTGCTTTACCTTTCCCTTGCCACTTTGCACCCACCACCGTCATATATCTTCTCCCATTGTTATTCCAAAATGGCATCACATTGTCTCTTAAAAACACCATGACCATCCATATTTTTTACACAGACGAAATACCCATTGGAAAAAATTCTGAAAGAAACTTTTTTCTACTAAAAATAAATAAAAACCAATCATTCAAAAGGCGAGAAAGCGCGTACAGATCGATTGTTTAAGTGGAAAAAAGAATATTACTGTTGAGCTTCAGGCGAGAAAATGAAATGTAGCTAATCTCCCAACTGGATTGCAAATGGATTTGTCCAAGAAATAGTTGAGGACTTCTGTCAAACACTTGACGTGCATGTTGCAGTAAACAGTATTCTGAGACGTGACGTTGTGGGTGTACTGCTCCTGTAATAAAATGTGAATTATTTCTGCAAGAGTTTTTAAGATTTCTATTTTTTATCATGAGCGAATCTTTTTAATTGTTTTTGAGCAGGATTTAACGTGTTATGATATTTTTTGCGCTTCTTGTCAGTGCGATTAAAAAACAGTTGGACAGAAAACGCCCACAAGGCTCCATCTTGCACTGCCATCGGAAGATGAATAAGCTGCTGCTTTTCAGCGTTTACAACGTTCTTATTTTTTAATTTATATACCCAGTTGCTGATGTTGGGAAGACCCCGTTAGTTTAGACTTCTGAAACTTTTTGGGAGCCCGGCCATGATTAATTTATGAATAAGACGCGCTGAAACTTGTTTTCCTTTTCTTAATTGCTTTTGTTACAGGTTTAAGCCTGTCAAAGTGCCTTAAGAGACTGGCTGGTCTCAAACGTCATGATTGAGACCTGTGCCAAGTGTAATCCTGAAATTGCTTAACCGTGCCCTTTTCTTTACAATATGTTTCTGTTCTGAATTAAAGTGTTACATGTAATAATTAGTATAAAAGTAGTATATTTAATATGAATTGATTTTTAATATTATATTTTATATCATTATTTTAAGAGATTTAGTTCCGTCTTTATTATTCTAGATTAAATTTGTGAGTGCAGTTACTTTTGTAATGCAAACTTTCTATTTTTTAAATTTAAATTTAAATTAAATCTTATTGATTCTCTTGTACTCATCATTGTGAGTTGATCTAGCATATACTTGTGTTGATTTGTGTGCTTTGTTAATATATTTAAGGATATTCATTCACTCATTTAAATCGTAGAATATTAGAGATCACCTAAGACTTATGCAAGAACTTGTCATATAGCATTTATGAGATGCAAGGAAAGTTGTATAAGACTTTTCACTATTAACCTATACAAAAGGGAAGTGTAGTAAAGAAAATATGTAGTTTATAAACCAAAAATATATATGCACACACACAACATATGACACCTACACAACATATGACACCTACCTTAATATGAGAACAACATAGCAAAATTATCAGATCATGTCGTTTTAGGTCTGTTGTATGCTTGCTTGATGTCTTCAATCTTTCACTTAAATTCATAAAGCTAATACATTAAAGGTTTAATTGAGAACTTGACCCTTGTAGTACAATAGATTTCCAAATTGCATATAATTACATGAATTCAAATACTAGAAATTGACGTGAACAAGTTTTATACTATAGCATTTTGCTAGATTATGTATGCAAATTATAGGATTATATTCACATGTACTTTTAAACTCAAATTTTAAAATTGGGTATGTGTTGTCCCCTTCCAACTAGTTATTGTCCATCAACTTGAGTGTGAAATATTTCAAACTATATTCTAGGGTGGTGTATAAAGAACAAGCCC
>VDFB02056351.1:20622203-20673207 GCA_007258455.2 Sequoia sempervirens
TACTATTTTTAGTAAATTCTATTTTTGGCAGTGGTCCAGCTCTGTCAACTTTCCTCTTTTGGCAGTTCATTGGGTAATTTTGATTTTTGGCTTAAGGGGTTCATTTTGGAGAAATAAGTCGTTTAAAGTTAATAATGTTTTATTTTATAAAATAACCCCTTGTCCTAGTTATATAACTTTAAGTTGTTTTAAAGAAGGGGACCTTGAGGGTTATTTTCTCATAAAGAACATATTGCGAATTTCTCTAAAGTCTAAATGCTCAAGTGAAGTTGGACGCCTTTTTTATGAAGAGTTGATTTTAAATAAAATCAAATTTAGCCTTGGAAAAGGGGGTCGCCCAAACTTGGAGGGAAAAGAAGTCAAATTCAAATATGGAATTAGGGCGCATCTTCTAGAAGTTTCTGGAGAGCCTTCTCAAGTCTATATAAGGAGGCAGTTGCTCTTCATTTTGGTATCTTTGGTCTATGCTATTGTTATGCTGCCGAAATGGTTGCTGGATTGCTTCGAGGAATGAATGCCTCCTAGCCTTGGCTCGACTTCGTGCTTGAGAGATAGCACCTAGTGGAGAAGTTTGCTTATTTTGAGTGATTTTGTAGTGAGGTTTGCATTGTAGTGTTGTTTTGTCATTAGAAGTTCAGTTTATTGCATTTTATGTCATTTTCTGGAGTTGCTGATAATAGGGCTGAATCTGTAGTTTCACTCATAAATCAGAAAATAAAAATAATCTCATTCTGGGTATTGTGTCATTGCATCTTATTGGTAAGGGCGCCCCTTCATGAATATTTGCAGATTTTAATATGAAGTTTATGATTTTATAAAGCAAATTCGTCATTCCTTGAAGGCCGTACTTTCTGGAGTGCCTAGGGATTCGTGCCAGTAATTAATAACCACTTTTAGTTGCCATTTCTTATTACTAAACTAGGCGCCATCATTTTGAGGGTCTATTGCATCAGATTTGAAGTCATTTGGGTCAGTTTTGAGTGTTATATGAGCATTTTAGTGAGGTTCTGTGTTGTTGGTTTAGCATTTCAAGTTGCTGGTCTGTTATATCAGTCTTGAGTAATTTGCATTCTGGTGAAGAGTTTGTGTTTGGAAGGTCATAATTAACCTTGGAATGATCATATCTATTACTGCAGCAGTGGAGAGCTTCTAATCTTGTCATTGCAGGCATCTTCTGATATTTTGTAAGCTGAACAGTAGTATTGTCAGCATTCTCTCTTCTGTTCTTTACTTTACTGTATTTCCCACTGGATAAGTGGAAGAGGCTGGCTTGCCGCCTATTTACTTTGAATTGCATTGTAACATCTTACATCTCCGCCCTATGGTAGCTCCATTCCCACTCCGGGTTTGAAAGCACATTCTGGGTGTTGAGTCTACTTTCTGCATATTAGATGTTAGGGATCCTCTGACCATATGCTCGTCGTCCTCCGGCGCATTCTTGGTTAGAGTTCTTATTTCGCATTGCATTGTGATCCTCTGACCATATGCTCGTCATCATCCGGCGCATTCTTGGTTAGAGTTGAATTCTGCATTGTTTTGGTTTTAAGCACTAACCCTAACGGGTACATGTTGTTGTAATTGCATTCAAAAAATCGGAAAAAATTGGTTTTAGTTCTTTGAGGTGCTTGGAGACCAGCAGAGAGATGGGGACAGGCAACAGAGAGATGCACCGAGGGACCCACAACAGCCCCCAAGAGACCACCAGCAACAGCCACCTCCCCTGCCACCACCACCTCAGCCAGATCAAAGGGATATCCTCATTCAACAGCTGCAGGCATAGGTTGCCACATTGACGGTTGAGCGAGATCAAGCCATATAGTAGGGAAAGGCCACTGAGCTTTAGTTGGCATAGGAGACTGGTCGTCACCAACATCTAGAGGCTACACAGGGCATGACAGTCCTTGTGAGGATGTACCTTGATGCGGTGAGAGAGGCTGAGTATTACAGGGTACACTATCATCAGGTAGTGCTTCAAGCAGCCTGGGCACCATACTTTTCATAGCAGACAGGGCAGAGGAAGGATCCATTGGGTGAGGGGAGTAGCCATCAGGGCTAGCCTCATACTTTTGATCAGAGACACCATTTTTTTTGTGATCCACGGGCTCTGTTTTTTATAGCCCCGTGGGCATTTGTATTATATACACACATTTGATCCTAATTCTTGTACCATGACAGTTGTATATTATTTTGATGATATATGATATGATATTATATGATTCGATATATGATGATGTGTCTATTCTATTTATGCATGATGGATAGATGTACTTAATTTCTATATGCAATGTTCTATATGATATGGGATGACTCTATCTTATGTGATGCATGTATGATTTTATTTTATGCGATGTAATGCGATGTATGTTTCTATATGATGTTATGATGTGATGCAGTGATTATGTAGATGTTTATGGATGGATGTATTTCTGTTTTAGAATCTTTCTATACACTTTTTATGATGATCATGTATGGATGCAAATGGGTGTATATGTTATGATATGCAAGTGATTTAAGATGCTTAGACTAACAAATCTATATTATGCACCTAATGGATGATGATGATAAAATGTATGAGATGCAATGATATATTCTTTTTCTTTTTCAGTACTTTTCCAATATGTATGGATGACATGATGATGCACATGATATGATGTGATGATGCTTTTATGATGATACCTATTTGATGATGAATGATATGATGTTGTGTATGTGATTATGCAATGGATGTTTTGATGATGTATATGATATGATTTAATAATGCTTATATGATGATATTTTTTATGTTTATGCAATGAATGCAAATGTATGGTTTATGAGATGCTTAGAATAACCAATCTATATTATGCAATGATGAAATGCAATGCATGTGAGATTATTAATGTTTCCTACATGATATGATATGATATGCATTATGTTGATGGTTTTTGGATGCAAGATGGATGCATTTAGTGATGATTTGTGATTAACTATCATGGTACCATGTTAGTGCGGAGAGAAGCAAGACGAAATAAGAGAATCCAACAAGTCAACTTTATTAGAGATGATGATGATGATGATTTTACTTATCAGGAATTGGGATTTTAAAAGGGCCATTCACCTTATGTTTGATAACACACGTAGGCACGATGCATCAAGGTATAAAGAACCAGGATGGCGTTGCACCTAGTGTGATGTACTTTGACTTGACAATCAGATAAGGAATTACTCTATTCACACACCTAACATATGGAACCTCATTCAAAATCTGATTCGAGATCTTCCAAATATCTCGGACAAGCATATAAAGGAAAGACTTCTATGTGGTCAACAAGACACCTAAAACATCCTCCCTACACCTAAACAAAGCCGCGATGTATTAAGGTTATATTACAAGAATATCCAACAAGCACAATAGATAAAAAAATATAATGATTGTTGCCCCATTCCTTCCTCTCTAAATCCCTTCATTTGGACATCATCGAGAGCTCATTGAAATGAGTGCAAATAAGATAAGTCAAAAGACAAAGATAAAGTAAACAAACAAGCTAATGTTCTTCATACCGCTAGCCAAGACTAAACTACGGTGATGCCTGATGTTGATGTCCATTGCAAGAAAGATGCATCCTAGGACATGATGTTATTAGATGATTTGGGACAAATTGGATGATGAGCTATTAATACCAAGAGTTGGCCAATGTGTTTATAGCGACCTAGACTTGAGAGAGACTTTGATGTGTTTAGGTTTTCACTTTTAACCAGCTAGACTTGTTTTATTTGTTTGACCCGAAGGTTGAGGGGTGGCCAGTTGATTTATTATGGCGAATGTTTATTTAAAGGGTAAAATCAGATGAGATGAATGGATTTTTCAAATATTTGAATGTTTTGGTGTTTTGAAATGTTTGAGTTGTTTTGAGTATTGAGACTTTTGCAATGTTTTGTTTTTATTTTCCAAAAGTTTTGGTGTTTTCAAAGATTGGTTTTAATATTTTGACCAAGAGACCAACCTGAAGACCTAGCCTATAGGGTCTCGGGGGCTGATCAATAGATTATGCCTTTCCCGTTATACCACGAGAGACCCGTGGATTCGACTATACAGACCCTAGATTATTGATGAGATATGAACAAATGGATTTCCAGTTTGTGTGTGGAACTCTAAGGACTAACCTAGAAGTGTCACCGAGGGATGATGAATCAACCTTGCCTGTATTCAAAAGCAAAGGGCTGTGGATTGACAAGGCGACTCTTTTTTGAAGCTTTTTGACTTTTTGACACATTTTGGATTTTGATATGTTTTGAATATCTTTGGTTTTAATTTTATGATTTTTTTGGATTTTTTTGATTTTATGATGTTTTGGATTTTTTTGATTTTTAGGGAAGACTTCGAGTCATACAAGAATTCAATCTGATGAGAAAATTCCCCTAGTGTGGTGCAATGAACTACTCGCGATAAAATGAGACAAAGCCCGACCTTGAATGGGCAAAGTAGTGCTTAGGAGGGGATCATGACACGAACCGCAGGACCGAACTATAGTGTGACGGAGATATGGAATGTGGATGGATGATGGAAGCGTGATGGATGGATGATGTAGAACAAGCCATGAAGATCCTAGTGGATGGAAAGTGCTTATTTACACAAGGCACCTGTTTGCCTGGTTTTCACCAAGGTACATGCCCAAAGTGCCACCGAAGTGGTTTTCACTAGAGGATGATTTTTTCTCTTTATGTTTTTAATCCTTTTTGATATTTATGAATTTTTATTTTTTATTTTTTTTTTTTTTTGTATTTTTTGGTTTCATACCTTGAAAGATTAGGCATAAATTTTTTGAGGTGGGAGCTATTCATGAGGCTCCTACAGAGGTTCCCCTTCTGGTGTTGATAACTGATATGCCCCTGACTTATAGCTTGTTGTGATGACAAAGGGTCCCAACCAATTGGGTTCAAATTTTCCCTTGTTGTTTGGATTTGGGATGTTCTTCTGATTCTCCTTGAGCACAAGTTCCCCAACTTGGAATGTCTGACTCCTGATCTTCTTGTTATAACTCTGCTTGAGTCGGTTTTGGTAGACTTGTTATATAACTCCGCATGAAGCCACTTGTCAACATGTGAGTGGACAAAGGTGGAGCACATTTTGGTCATTGTGTAATTAAATGCAATTAGGTGGAATTTCAAAATTGATGAAATGACGAGTTGGAGGGAGAATAAAATGAAGTTAATGCACTTGGCTCAAGGCAAAGGACATGTAAGAAACTTAAATGCCTTGTTGGATGTACAAACCCTTTTGGAGGGATTTTTCAAACTTGGAGAATATTCCCTTTTTGATGCCTTTTTGAAAGTAATTAGAGATTTAATAAACCAATTAAAATGATTTTCATGAGCAAGTTGCAAAAGCTAAAGGATTTGATGGATTGAGATTAGGATTAATCATGATTTGATTAATTAAAGGGAGATTAGTTGATTTGACAATTTTGACTTAGACTTTTGGATTAATTTAAATCAAAATGAGAAGAAAATGAATTTAGACTTAATTAAATAAGATTTTGATTTATTTAATTAAAGAAGATGGTGTTAGTTTTAAATCAAATAAAGATAAATTTATTTAATTTAAATGAGATGACATTAGAGATTAATTAAATAAAATGAATTATTTAATTAAAAGGGAAAAGATGACTTAATTAGATAAAATTGATTTATTTAATTAAGGGATGAAATGTGATGAATTTAATCAAATAAAGATTATTCAATTAAATTGATTAGTAAAGGAGATGATTTAGGACGAACTGGTGTTAGTAAAATCAGGATCAGGTGTATAGGATCAATCAGTACATTTTATGTGTCTACAAGTACAAGCAAAGAAAATTAATGACAATTAAATAGTAATTAATGATATTCAAATCAAAGAATTAATACATATCTTTTTTATAGTGGCTTTGCCACTTTTACTCAAAAAAAATAACATTAATGATATTCAAATTTTGAAAATTTAAATTATCTCTCCATGGATAAATGTGTTGTATATTCAAACTTGTATTCTTTAGATATGGATGGGTTGGATATTGTTCTTGGTTATCCTTGCTTAGAATCTTTTGGAACAATAAACATTAATTTGCAAATATATTTCATGAAGCTTTTGTATGAGAGGAAAAAGGTTACATTATAGGATATCAAACATAATGAAGACCTAAGGAAAGTCAAGGATGAGAAAGTTCAATAAGCTACTAAAGAATCAAAGAGGAAATAAGGGGAGATAAATATCAAGAAAATAAAATAAAAAATTTGTTTCCATTCTTGAGTGAACCAAGCCAACAACAACTATAGGTGAAGAATAAAATAATCTTCTAGAGATAGTAAAGAGTGTAATATATAGGCATCCAAACCATTTCAAGAGGCAATAATCATGGAGGCGTGATAATACATGTAATCAACAAGCCAATCAATATGGATCTACATGGAATCAAATGCAAAACTACATCAATAGTTAGAATCATAGAAGTAATGTCTATTCATGGTAGAAAAGGAGGACTTACTATGATAAGAAATTGAATCTAATTGGTTAGAAAAATATGGATCAAGGATGGATTCTAGTTAACATCAATATAAAAGTACCACAAAAATTAAATAAGTATAGTTGGATGATTACTTGTTGTGGATGATGAAAATGTGAATCACAAATAACAAAAATGCAATGGAAGTGCAAAATTTAAACTTCAACAATTACTTAATAAAGCCTAAGATCTATACATAAAATTAAATTATTAAATTACAAAATTCAAACTTCAACAATCACTCAAAGGAATGACTAGGAATATTTATTTTCAAGTCCCTGTGGTTAGTTATCATACTTTCAAACGCATGATACTATTTCATTTTCTTTCATTTTTTGTTGTGTTTCTTTCTTAATTTATAATCTCTTATTTATTTTATCTTTGTTACCTTGTTTTTCCATGTTCTTTTATCTTTTCTTCATTTGAAGTATTTTTCTTGGCTTTTATTTTTTTTGAGCCTCTTGTTAGTATCATACTTGCAAAGCATGATACTATAGGTTTCTTTCTTTCAATTTTTTGTTCCTCTTTATTACTCAAGTGTTTTTAATTTTATAATATTCTTTGTAACGTTTTTTCATATTATTTAGTATTTGGTTTCTTCTTATTGATGTATTTATTTTTCTTTTTTAAATATTTTTCCCTATTAAGGAGATGGATTCTTTCTATTTTTCTCTTTTATCTCATTTTGGTTTTCTTATGAGTAGCCTTTTTTGTTTTTTAAATTAGAGGTTCTTTTATTAAAGTATTTGATTTTCAAGTGCTTGTTTTTTATGAGGAAAATCAGGTTTTGATGGGACCCAAAACCCATTACAGACCAGTTTTGAAGGGACTAGAAACCCTATCCAGGCGAAAAATGTTGCAACAAAGATAAACCAAAAACCATCAGCAACCCAACAACATCACTAAGAATAAAGCAAGAAAGCTCATGCTGTACAAAGGTTTAACGGGTACCTTGAACCCACAAAACAACAAAAACTAATACCTTAAACCCAAAGGTTTTTGAAGGGACCTCAAACCCTTAACCAGGTTTTTCAGGGACCTTGAACTAAAAAAAGGTTTTGAAGGGACCATAAACCCTTTACAATCAGGTTTTGGCAAGGACCTCAAACCCAAATAAAAGAGGCAGCAAAAAAGAACCCCATCCTTTAACTAGTACCAAATGCCTTGCAACACCAACTCATACTCCACCTCAAAAGGAGAGAGCTCCCCTCTATAGGAGAGGACAAAGCGAGAACCAACACTACTAGAGACACCACTCTTCTACACACACCAATTCCACCTCAATAGGAGCCAACAACAGAGTAGGGAACTTTCCACCACCACTACAGCAACTAGCTCCACCTCAATGGGAGCAATCTTCACCTCTATAGAAGACAACACCTATAGAAACTAGTAGAGAGCCACCACTCTAATAGCACAGGAAAACACTTCATCTTTGACTGCAAGAGAGACTGGAAAAAGAAAATCCTACAAGCCGCAACCACACACTAGCACCACTAAGTATACCCGAGATTCAATAAGACCAGCTCAGACCACGAACCAAGCCCAATAAAACCCCCTTTGAAGAGCATAAGCTTGAAAGCACGAAAGGGGGACCAACCACTAGAAATAAGCACAATGTCTCTAGGACTCAACCGGAAAAACAGCGAGAAAAAGACCAGGCCCTGCCCTGAGGGCTGCAAACCCCGTGACAAGGAACACCAGCCCAGAACCAAAGCTGCACCAGCCACCCGAAAAACAAGGATCTCGGCTTCAAGGAAATTAGCGGAGACATCCTTCAAAACCATGAAATCAAAGGGACAAGAAGTACCCTTTGCTCGCTAGACCGCAACTCTAAACATAGAATAAAAACACCAACCACCACGAGCCACTTCTGACTAAAGAGCCCGGGCCGTTCCTTCCAACCCCCAGCAAGCGTAACCACAATGCCAAGCACCGTAGACAAGCTTCCAGCATCAAAGAGTGAAGCCCAACAACTGCTGATGAAATGATGCAAACAAAGCACCTTACCACCAAACTCCCACAACAGGAGCCAAGACACAACAAGAGCACCTGAGAACTCCCACACCCATCCCTGCGACCCTAAGACGGTAATGAAAACCAAAAACTAGGCTAAGAGCGGTAAAATCCATGCTAGAACATAGACAAAATACGCACTAGCCATAAAGAAGGTGGATGAAAAAAATAGGGCTTCCAACCATCACGCATCCAACCATAGGTCAAGAAAAACAACAAAAGGGAAAACGACACCCCCAAAATCCAACCTCCGTGAAGCAAAGGCCAACCACAGCAAGACAGGGGCAAAGACACCCCAAAGCCGACTCCAGTGCAACACCAACGCCTGAAGGTCAGTAGCAGAAGAAAGAAACAAAATGCCCAAGCCATCAGGATCTCCATCGTCCTCATCCTCCTCTGCAATCTCATATTTGAAAACGCCTCCTCGTCCTTTCCCGCTCGCCGCTTCTTGCATCGCTTCGTTCAGTGTTGTTAGATTAGGTTCTAGTATTTTCAAGTGCTTGTTACTTTATTGGTTCTTGCATTTTTTTCTTTCTAAGATTTATACTTTAATTTTTGGTGTTATAGTTGGTTTTTTTTTGTCAAATTTATCTTTTTCTTTTATTTTATCTTCTATTGTAGATCTATGTTTTTTCTTGATTTTCCTCTTGTTTCTTTCTTTATTTTTGGTTTTTTGATAGTCTATATCTTAGTGTTATTATTTAGTTGATTATTTTCTATCATTTTTTGCTTCTTGCTATGTATTCTATTATTTCTTTGTTTAATTTGATGTTTTTGGTTTTATTAGTTGGTTAGTTTTTATTGTTATAAGGTAATTTGATTAGGTTGATTTTTATTTGTTAAGTTTTTGTTATATTAAAAAAAATTGATAGCTTATTCATTAGATTTATATTGTTATAAGGTTTTGTTTCTAGCTTGTTTCTTATTTATTTAGTTAGATTGAGTTTTTTGTTGATTTTGTTTTTTTCTCTTGGTTAGTTTGATTAGCATTTTAGTTTGGTTGTCCCTTTTTCTCTTTAGTTTTATTGGTAATTTCTAGCATTGTTTATTTCCTTATTTTTTGGTGTTATGTTTCTTAATTTTATTGTTATTTTATTCTCATATTTAATTTTTAATCTTATTTTTTGGCCTATTTTGACCCCTTGACCTCTTGCTCTCTCCTTTCCTCACCTTTTTATACTTCCAATTCTGCTACCTGTTCTTTCACTCTCTCTTTCTCTTTTTGCTTGCTTATCATCCTGATGATGGATCATGAAGTATGATCTGAAATGTTCGATTTGATGTAAAAAATTGACATAGTTTCAATCCAGAAATTGACATTTGAGTAATGCCATAGCAAATACCTTAGATTGTTCTATTGTTTGTTTGATAAATAATTGAATGCTTGACGTAGATTTGCTCTCATATTTTTAGCATAACCCTGATATCAACATGATAAAATGAAGGCTTGATGCTTGATAATGCTTGATAGATGCTTGCTTGATAATGATAACTTGAAAACGGTAGCTTGATAATGCTTAATAGGAAAAGTGTTGAGATTTGATCATGAGAGTGCTAGGAAAATTTTCACAATAAAAGTTCAAGGGGGTTTGAATAAAATGAAAGCTTTTTCTTTATATGCTTCACTTGATACTTGATCAATGGTGGAGATTAATTTGAAAGCACAATGGATGAAAAAAATCAAGATAAGGTAATCTACCTAAATTTGAATTTGATGGAGGAAAAGACAAGAAGAATTAAATAAATAAATTTATTTAATTCAAAATGAGAGTTGGAGAAATAAATAAATATTAATTTATTTATTTTAGAAGAAAATATTTAATTTAAATAAATTATTTTAATTTATTTAAAATAGAAGTGTTAGCTAATTAAAAAAAATAAAATTATTTAATTATAGAGGGAGAGATTTAATTTATATAAATTAATTTAAATTTATTTAAAAGAGAAGTGTTAGCTAAAAATTATTTAATTATAGGGATCAAAGATAATTTTATTTTGATTTTAATTAATGGAGGGAAAATGATAAGTGATGAATTAATTAAATAATTAAAAATTAGTTAGTTAATATAGATATGATCAAAATATTAAAATAATTAAAAAATTAAAAAATATTTAATTATTATGGATGAAAAGAGGAAAATATTAGCTTAATTAAATAATTAATTAATATAGATAGAAGAAATGACAAGGATAATAATGAAATGATAAGATGAAAATGCATTAGTCATTTTTAGGTGTCTACAATTATGAATCATAATGTAATGGCATGTGATAGTCATACTATTTGGATTCTTCTCACATTTCAATGATGAAAAATGTCAAGGAAGGATGATGTGTTATGCACATAGGGATACAATAGTATAATACATTTAAGTGAAGGGAGATGCCAATGTGTGGCACAAATCCCTTAAGTTAGACATATTGAATAATTAAATTATATTAGATTATGAGTAGGCCTCCTAGGGTTTACTCCTCCATTGTGTTATTAGGAGGAGGTCTATATAAAGGAGGTGATTATCAATGTAAGGACATGTGATGAGTATGATATTATGTTTTGGATTTCTTGGAGATATAATATGGACTAGCTTCTTCCCTAAGGAGTATTATATGATGTTACCCTATCTTAAGGGTTTATTCTATTTTTATGTATGTATTGGATATTAGGGAATCTTGTCCCATGAATATCTCTTGTGTTGTGTGAGAGCTATCTTCCTCATTATTTTATTATTAGTATATGTTTGAATCATACCACCATTTGGTGCAACAAATATCTCTTTTTAATTTTACGTTGTTCATAGATGTTATTGACTAATTATTTCTTATACCTATTTAAAATAAATGTCAAATACTACTAATTGGATATTTTTATGTTTGTAGGTTTCAAGAAGGAGCACTTATTGCATGGAGAATGAAGATCCATCATATTTACATATATTTTTTGTGACTATGCAAATATTTGCTTTCATATTGAGTTCTTGTTTACTTTGACATGCATCCTCATAGTAGTTCACATGTAAGTCAAAGTAGTGAGAAAATGTAAGAATGTATAATGTGTATCTTAATTTTTTACCTTTTTTTTGTTTTAGACACACTTTTATGCCCCAATCCCCTATTAGAATGACTAATTTGCAAAATGACATATTTATATGTGTACATTGGTAAAATAAGACTTGTAAACTTGCCTTCATATATTTCTAGGGTCTAGATTTGATCCATAATTCTATACACTCATTACTTTTAGTCAAATTCACAAGTGTGGATTTGATCTTTGATCTTTCAAATTTAAAATCAATTATGTGACCAAGCTGACCTTTCAACTAGTCATTATGAACAAACTTAAGCACAAAAAATTCAAATTACATACTAGGATGTTTTATAAAAGGAAAAGCCCTAATTCTTTTTGAACATCTAGAAGAACATATAAATAAAGAGAATATTGTGGACATCTAGTGAGAATTGGAGGATTACAATATGATATCAACATCAACATGACATCAATATAGGAAAATTACATGTGATATTATTTTTTCATGTCTTCAATTATTATTTTAAAACAATTAAATTGAATCTAAGGTTTTGATACAAAGAGAAGATTTTTACTACTTAGCAAACTCTCAAAGGTTTTTGTTAACACTACCAGTCATTTAAAGTAGTTTTAAACATTGATGAAAATGTGATTCTAAAGTCCAATATCTATTAGATTGAATCTACATAACATGATCGATAATGTGAATCCAAGATCGAATCCAGACACATAGTACATCCATAGAAATAATAAAAAGAAATAGACTTTAAATTTATCAGTATAGAGGCAATCTTCTACAAACTCTAAAGTATTCACATAGATGAACCATTAAATTATATATGTCATACTATAATTAAACATCAAATATAGAACTAAATATTTTTATTTATTTATCATATACATATACATGTATTAACACATTTAATTATTACTACTATCTATTAAAATATATAAAATATTTATTCATTGTGACAAGCTCCCAAGTTTATTCAGGTGGAAGAATGAGAGCATAAAGAGTTTCCCTATCTCTCACTGTTATTGAGAGAAGTCCAAGTATATTGATGTGGGAAGAAGATGCCCTTTCAGATATGAATCCTGAACATATAAAAAAATCATATTTTAGATCACACTCTACAATCCATGAAAGAAAAATCTCATCTTATCTAAAAGAAAACTTACTTTGAACAATCAATGTTCTTGGAAATTATGATGTTAAGGTGAACACCACAGATGGGAGCGAGATTTTGTAGAGCATGATCGTTGAGATTATATCGATTGGCCTCGGCCTTAAGACAAGTGCAGAGGCTCTGTATAAGGGGAGTAGTAGAGGCCTGCTTATATATGTTCTTGACGCCTGTGCAACAACTGCTGGACAGTTGAGGCACCGGCTTCCCCTCCGTCAGATAGTTCAAGCATGATGATATTTCCTGGATCGCTTCCCCACACTGATCTCCTCCTCCTGCTGCTTCCGCTCCCCCTATCACCATCATTATCACCACCATGATCACTGCATTGCTTCTCTTCTCATCACTACTACCTGCCATTCTTTATATTCTTCCTCCTCCTTTCTTAAACTCCTTTGCTGACTAAACGAGAGAATGCCTTGAGCTTTTATGTGGGATAATCTCAATGGGAAAGTTAACACTGTATTTATACGAAAAGTGGGAGGAGGAAGAGTTTCAGTTGTATAAACATTGTTTGGCTTGGTAAGCTCACACCTTGTTTGCCCACAAAAAGCTGTTTGTTTGTTATATGCAAATTTTGTGTGATTCTGCTTTCTGGAACATGTCATGCTTGTGTTTTTAACTTGGGTTCATCGTGGTCTTGCCCTGAATTCTACCCAAGTTAGACATAGGCCAACCCATTACAGCCAGCAGAATTTGGGATTAACGAATAGAAGAATCTAATTTATAGAGGGTGGAAAATAGTCAAATGATGGTAACTAATGGCTATACAGGGGTAGGTGCATTGGATAAGGTGAAGGTAGAGGAGTGTATGGATGGATAAGAGGTTAAGGGAATGAATCTAATTTTGCAACAAAATTGTGCCATTTATCAATATATACATATATCAAGATATTTACTCAAAATGGGTGCAAAACTATGGGAAATGGAACAAGTGAGAAAATTTCACCATTACAATAGTATCTCCTTCCTTGTGCTAATGAGATTTTTAAGTTGTAATAGTAAAATTTGTATACTCATTCCAATTCCCAATTACTCTTGGCCTCAATGTGATGGAATGTCTTAATATAATTACATATAAAAAACGGTGCACTCTTGTAGAGTGTTGTGATTATTTATTGATTTGTCACCCATCTCTCTTAATACATACCTCTATACATTCCACCCTATCCTATCCTTGTTTGCATCCACCCTTATACCTTCACCATCATTAGCCTTTTACTACATCCATGCTTGCACTTTCTTCTACACATAAATTCCCCGCCATGATATTCATACTTTCGTATCCCAAATAAATACATGTTAAATAAATCCTCCATCACATAGAAGTAACCATCAATTTTTAAAAAAATAATTAAAAATTTGGCAACTCATGCCTGTTTCACTAGTTGTTATGAGATAACTTGGTAGACATTTACATAACTAATTTCTATATCCTGGTACTTAAAAGGAATTCAATATATATTAATTCATATTAATATTTCATAACCTAAAAATGTATGTATCGAAAGGATAACCATTGTATGAACACTGCACCCTAAAAGGAATATAATCTACATCAAATCCATCTAACATACTTGCATGTTTGATTGATTTCTTTGATATATATACATGACAATAAAGTTTGTCTAATCAAAGGGGTTGTTATTGTAGAACACCTTTATGATTCACTGTTATTTTTTGATACCCTAGTTCTTATGCATGAGTAGATATCAATGTTTTGGATAACATATTTCTATGGTTTGTATTTAGCAAGTTTGAGTTTTAAATTTGTTTCACACATTAGGTCATTATTGTAGAGCATGGGATTAATCCCATAGTTTTATTTATTTATTTGTTAATAAATTTTACATCTATTATGATCATTAATAGGAAATTCAAAGACTGGGAATATCTATTTATAGTACCTAGTCAATCAAATTATAGATGCAACACCGAGCTTGTTTCTTCATCACAATTCCCATAGTTAAGTGATCTATCCTAACTATTAATTAATCTAGGTCAATTTATGTTTATCTATGTATACTTGTTTAATTATATTAGATCAAAATTAAGGAAACAATACTTTCTACAATGCTACAATATTTTACTTAGACATTAATGAATAAATACTAGAGGAAAAAAATTCAAAATACAAATACAACACCAAGAATGACACTTTGCACTCCTACATGGACAAGGTGTCATGATACAACACGATGACACACCAAGCATGCTTAGAAATGTACTATGCATGGTGACACAAGTAGAAGAATTATGACACCATGGGCCTCTAATACCATGATTGAATCAAGTAAAAATAACTAGAAAATAATTAGGGTTCCCATGCTTAAAGACAAACCCTTTCACCCTAATCAATGAGCCACTCTTTATATATTTTATGATTTGACAATACAAAGTCCAAAATTCACTAGTTTGGTATTCAAAGTCCAAATTGCATACTCCCATACAAGTTAAACTTCTTCCCTTTAATTACATTAAGTAACCTACATATTCCCCTTAAATTTTAAGGTAAATATTGTAACACCTTAGAATTTGGAGTTTGATTGCTATTCAACACCTAATAACAACACCGAGATGCACACCAATGTTGAATGGTCTAGGATTCAACCTTGGACTTAGGACTTCAATCTATAATCACATCTTGCAAGTTGAGTTCAAACATTTGAATATCCCACTACTAAGCCTTTCACACCTTAGAGCTCGAGCAACACCTAACAAAATACAAATAAGACTCAAATCCTATTGAACCTAGTGAATATTTAGAATTCAAAGGTTGAGTTACATTGTTTATATTGTGCTTCAAAGTCCAAACAACATGTTGCATTAAGCACAAATTCTAAGTAGCATGCCAAAATCTAAAGAGTCTAAGTTCAAAACTTGGAACTTGAACTACACCCAATGACTTGCATTTAGTGCAAGAATAAATCCATCTACTAATCCTTGAATGTTGATAAGACTTTAAATTAGACTTCAAATACTAATGAATAAATGAATAGACTTTTTAATTTAGACATTAATGAATAAATGCTAGAGGAAAAAAAATTCACTATTACAAATACAACACCAAGAATGACACTTTGCACTCCTACATGGACAAGGTGTCATGATACAACACGATGACACACCTAGCATGCTTAGAAATGTACTATGCATGATGACACAAGTAGAATAATTATGACACCATGGGCCTCTAATACCATGATTGAATCAAGTAAAAATAACTAGAAAATAATTAGGGTTCCCATGGCGAATAAACCCTTTCCTACTGATCAATGGGTATCTTTATATATTTATGATTTGACAATTCAAAGTCGAGCTTCACTAGTTTGGTATTCAAGAGAATCAAATTGCATACTCATACAAGTTAAACTGCTTCCTTTAATTGTTAAAGTAACCTACATATTCCTTAAATTTTAAAGGTAAATATTGTAACACCTTAGAATTTGGAGTTTGATTGCTATTCAACACTAATAACAACAGGATACACGATGTTGGATGGTCTAAGTTCAACCTTGGACTTCAGGACTTCAATCTATAATCACATCTTGCAAGTTGAGTTCAAACATTTGAATATCCCTGCTCATACACCTTAGAGCTCGAGCAACACCTAACAAAATACAAATAAGACTCAAATCCTATTGAACCTAGTGAATATTTAGAATTCAAAGGTTGAGTTACATTGTTCATATTGTGCTTCAAATTCCAAACGACATGTTGCATTAAGCACAAATTGTAAGTAGCATGCCAAAATCTAAAGAGTCTAAGTTCAAAACTTGGAACTTGAACTACACCCAATGACTTGCATTTAGTGCAAGAATAAATCCATCTACTAATCCTTGAATGTTGATAAGACTTTAAATTAGACTTCAAATTTTGATGATAGATTGCAATCTCAAAAAAATGTAATGTTAAGTCTAAACTTTAATAGAAGAAGATCTTGGACTTTACAAGCTAATTAACAAAGTGCACGTAGGACTTTAGTGTCCAACACACAACTAAAAAAATATGCAACTTCTAGTAAAAATCTAAAAAATATGTAAGAAGCAATTCAGGCCTTGGAGTATAGCTTACAGTATGCATTTTGCATTTTGGAGTTTGAAATGAAATTTCCAAACATTTAAATTTTAGGATAAACTTACAAAATTTGAACCCTTGCAATCCAAACCTTGGGGTTTGATGGGAAAATTATAGTTTGGAAATTACAAAAAAAAATCACAAGGTAGGGAAACAAGATTTTAACTTTCAATTGATAGGACATAACTCTCTTGTCTTTTATGATGTATGAAAATAGTCTAGAAAAGTCTGCATGGGCACATATAAGACCCATGTTGTCCAAGCATAAAGTTATCAAATTCTTTGAAAAATGGTCCAATGCCTCATAACATAATTCACTTTCTCAAGAACAATATGCAAAATAAAATGGAAAGGTTTACAAGATAAACAACCAAGGAAGGATGTGTTGCAAGTATGAGCAGTTGGTGTTGTCATTGGTGTCAACTATATGAGAAGAAGATTGTTGCAAGAGCATGTGTTGTCTATGTTGTTCCATTGATGATGCTTTGATTAGTTGCATTATGTTGTCATTAGTAAGCTACCGGTGTCAACATCTAGTGTTGCTTTGATAAGATTCTCTCTATAGTTGAGGAAGTGATGGAGATGATGATGATGTGTTCCTAGTGCTTGGTTTCCAAGTGCTTTTGAGAAAAATTGATAAAAAGAGGAAACAATGAGTTGCAGTGTGTTTTGAGTTGAAGAGTAGTGTTCTAGTGTCACTCCACATTTCTTCTAGGTTGAAGATCTGCCTATGTGTTTTAGATATGTTGATTAGAGGTGTTCAGAGGTGTTGTATTTAGAATTTGGTGTGCTAGATCCTTGTGTTGCAGAAGAAGTCATGTTCACCAGTGTGTGAATAGTGTATTGCAGAGGTGTCTAGGAGAATTTTTTTGCTTTGTGTTTCTCTGCAATTTCATTTCAAGTCTTGCGGATCTAAAGGCATGTTGATAGTGTTGGTATCTTTCTTTAGTCAAAGTTGTTTGAGGTTTGGTGCTTCAGAAGTCAATTTCTTAAGTTACAATGTATGGCAGAATAGTTTGAGTGTATTGGATGTGTACATTCTTCAAGTGAAAGATGTTGTGAAGGAGTTTGTTGGTTTTTAAGGTATTTATGGAATATTCCAGATTATGTTTAGGTGACATTTGTTGTTTGTGAGTTTTTGAATCAAAGCAAGTGGGTACTTAAAATTTTAATGGTGTTTACACAAGTAACAACCGATCTTAGTGTTTACACTAATTGTGGTGGATATTTATTGTTTGTATAAGAATGTTGTAGCATGGTGTTATAGATTTGGGTCCCAAATATGGATTGGTGTGGTTCACCTTCACTTCTATCCACCACAAAAGTGTTTTGGTTCTAACCTATTTGAATTTTCATGGTTGATATGCATAGCCGACCTTGGAGAATGGTTTCAAGGTTGAAGATGATATAAATATGAGGTGATTTGTTGAAGGATGCAAAGATAGATAAGTATGATGCAAATGATGTGAACTGCAGAGTGTTAGAGTGTGAATTTGAGAAGTGCAATGTGAGCTTTCATGTGTTAGATTGTTGGATGCAGTGAGCAGAAGGTGTCTACAATTATTTAGTTATGTTGCGAAGGTGGTGATGATATTGTGGCAGATTTCTTTGTCGCATTGAGATGTATTTCTTTATGTAACATTCTTCTCTATATTCTTTTCTATTCTGGCAGTGAGCCTTTCTTCTCTTGGGCAGTGAGCCCTCTAATAGTGAGCCCTTTGTATTTGGTGTTGATATTACTTTATATTGTGAGCTAATCCTGATCGTGGTTTTTCCCATCTTAGGTTTTCCACATAAATATGGTGTTCTCTTATGCATGATGTTGGTTTGATTTAGTTTCTATTATTTTATTTTCATGCGAAATCATTATAACAGATTAAGGGTTAATTGAATGCATGTGGATCTAAATGTTTGTAAGGGTTTTGAAGCTTTAAGGTACAATTGATTCATGCATTCAACAATTTGTATCAGAGCAAGGTTCCTTGGAAGAAAGATTAACTGCTTGAGGTAGATCTAGGATGGCACACAAGAAATAGATCCCTATGTTTGATGGAACAGATTATGCATTCTAGAAGACAAGGATGAAAGGTTTTATGTTCTATCTTGGATTTGATGTTAGGAATTTTGTTAAGACTGGATACATTGAACCTACAAATGGTTTGAGTATTGTTGATGAAATCAAAGCCTATGAAAGCAATGGTAAAGCAAGGTATGCTCTCTTAAATAGTCTTACAAATTTTGAATTAGTGAAAGTGATGAGTATGAAAACTGCTAAAGAAATTTGGGAAAAGTTAGAAAGCATTTATGAAGGAGATGATAAGGTCAAAGAAGCTAAGATACAGAATTTGAAAATCATGTTTGAGAACATGCGGATGTTTGAAGATGAAAATGTTACAAGCTATATGCAAATGGTAGATGAATATGTTAGCTCCATTAGAGCTCTTGGTGGCGAACTCAAAGAACCATAAGTGGCAAAGAAAACTTTTAGAACTCTTCCTAAATCTTACAATCATAAAGTTTCTCCTATTGAGGAATTTACAAATCTAAATCAATATACTAGAGATTGGCTATATAGTTCTTTAATTGCTTTTGAGATTAGAGAATTTGATACAAATAGTGGTGCAAAAGTTGAGACTGCTTTTAAGGCTAGTAAATTAGAGGAGATCAAGGAATCAGATCAGGAGGATCTTGATGATATAGAAGCTAACTTTATGAGGAGAATGAAGAAGGGTATTGGTAAGTACATTGGTAAGCTGCATTTCAAATGTTTCGGTTGTCGAAAGATAGGTCACTATGCTTCAAGATGTCCAAACAAAGCTTTGAATAACAAAAATAAGGAGAACAAAGGTAAGATGATTAAGAAAATTTATTATGTTAGAGAAGATGCAAGTATTTATGATTATGAATATGATTATGGAGATGAAGATGATGAACATTTGTTCACTGCTTTAAAATGTGAATCTTTTTCTGCTAACTTTGAGAGATGTGTGAAGGAAATTCCTTCAGAGACAAAGGATGAGACTAAAGGTACTTTGGTATCTACTTTTCATGCTAGACAGGAGAAGAACTACTAGATCATTGAAAATGGATGCTCTAATCATATGACCGGTGACAAGACTAATTTTGTTAAACTTGAAAAATATGATGGAGGATGTGTTATATTTGGTGATGATACATCTACTAAGATATGTGGAAAAGGTTCAATCAATTTTGGTGGCAATCATAATATTGATTATGTTTACTATGTTAAGAGTTTAAGGCATAACCTCTTGAGTGTCGGACAATGTGTAGCAAGGGATACAATCTTATGTTTTAGGATGATGGATGTGAGATCATAAAAGGATCTAGAAGTGTGGTTGTTGCTAGAGGAATAATAGATGGAAATGTTTATCAACTCAAGGGTTATAATGGCCACTACTTTATGACTTAGATTAATGAAAGATGGTTATGGCACAAAAGGATATGTCACATCAATTTTGATAGCCTAGTGAGGATAATTTTAGTTCAAGCTATGAGAGATCTACCAAAGATTACAAAGCCTATCAATGGTGTCTATAAGGAGTGTCAAATTGGAAAGAAAGCAAGAAGTGATCCAGGTCGATACTTGTCATCAAAAATTGAAGTGTTCCACATGCTCAAAATCTGAGTTTGTACATGAAAGTTATGGTCGGTCAAAGTTGAGGGTTGACCATGATGATGTGGTAGGAATGATGACGTGGCAAGAACGATGATGTGGAAAAAATGATGACATGACTATTTAAAATAGAATTTAAAAAGTTGAATTCCCTTATATTTAAATTATTAAACCTTCTAAGTTTTAAAAGCACCTGCTACGAGATTTTTAAGGATCTCAAAAGATTTTTAGAGTATTTTAAAAGATTTTAAGGGATTTAAATGAGACTTTTAAGGGCTTAAAATATCAGAAAATGTTTTCATAAAAGATATTTTAAACCTAAATTTAAAGTTAACCTCCAAACTTAAAACAAATTTAATCCCTTATTATTTTTATAGCCCAAAATTATGAGGGCCATGAATATACGGGAGACAGTTTGGTTTTATTATAGTTGTTAAAACTAATATTAAAACTAATCAACCTCTAAATGGCTTTCCTACGGGAAAAGACAAAAATAAATAAACAATATGGAACCCGAATGGAAGGTAATAAGGGATTAAAGACAAAGAATTTGTTTTTTTAAGGGGGTAATGGTTGATATTATTGTTTTATTTATAAAAATAAGGGAAATTGTTGTAAGGGGGTTATTTTATTAAATATGGTGGTTTAACCCCATATGGGAAAATTATGTATAAAAGGGGGGTTATAGGATTTGATTTTTCAATCAAGTGATGTGAAGGAGAGTGCAAGTGTATGCATTCAAAATTTAGTTTATGGTTTGTGAGAATCGTTCTAGGGAATGGAGAATGGTGAGAGAGAGTTTCTGAGAAATGAGAGCTAGGACTTGATTGTGAATTGTCTTCTTTGTACATTTGGAGCTTGAAGTCAAGATTTTGTACTTGTGAGGGAGGACTTTATAATTCATTATCATCTGAGAGCTGTGAGGAGACTTGTAACAGTTGGAGCCTTGTAATTGTTTTTGGAGCATAATCAAGGATTGGTCACTCTATTGGAGAGGACCTAGAGACGTAGCCATCTTGGAAAACTCCGTTATCAACTTGTGTTGTCTTCTCTCTCTTTTCTCTCTTATTTCAATATATTCACTTTAATTTGCTATGTTATTTCAGCATTTTAATAATGGTTTCAAGATCTTCAGTTTAATCATGGTTAAAGTTATTATTCTCATGCAACAGTCCTAGATCCTAACAACAAATCAAGTGGTATCAAAGCTTTGTTGTGACTATTTTTTGCAGAGGTGAATGATAACACGATCCAGGAAACAACAAGGTGAAGGCACGCTTGCATAATACAATCTTGAGATCGGTAAACAAAGAAATTTGCCAAAGATGGAAGGATCGAAAGCTAGAAAAAGTTCAGAGCTTGATGAGAAGAGTTTTCAAAAAGATTTTCTCAAAATGAAGGCAATGGTGGAAGTTCTTTTCTGGGAAAGGCAGGAAAAGTGAGAACGAAAGAAGCGTGGAAAAGGAGATTCTTCGAAGCAAGAGAAGTGTGAAGATTGGAAGGACAAAGGGAAAAGACCAGGAGGTGATGACAAGTCTCTAGAAACTCCTTCTTCTCCATCCTCTCCTTCTTCTTCGTCTTCTCCTTATTCTTCTACTGATTCTACTTCTTTGAATCCTTTCAAGGGTGCATATAAGCGTAGAATTAAATTAGATGTAAAATTTGATCTACCTAAGTATTGTGGGGAATTGAATGCTGAGAAATTAGATGATTGGGTTCAACAAGTAGAAGTCTATTGTAGAGTCCAAAATCTCTTTGATGATGCTTCTAGGATCCAATTAGCTACTCTTCGGTTGGGAGGAACAACTCTCACCTGGTGGGAGAGTAGAACTTGGGCAGAAATTTCACAACATGGTAGAGTCAGTTTAACTTGGGTAGAATTTATTAATGCTCTTAAGAAGTAATTTTATCCCCTAGGCCATATGCAATAGTTAATGATGGACTGGAAAATGTTTAGGCAAGGGAAAGGTCAAATTGTCCAAGAGTACACCCATGAATTCAGGAAAAGGGCTATTGCATTGAATGTTCCATTGTACACCCAAGATACCTCGCTTAGGTACATAGGTGGTTTGCACTCTTATCTAAGACATTCTATTTTGGTTTTGAATCCTTGTAATTTGGATGAAGTATGTATTCAAGCCACACACTTGGAGTCAAGAGGTAAGAGTAATTTTATTGATAAGCCTGATAAGAAGTCATCTAAGTCTGAAGGTAAATCTGAAGATACAAGAAAGGGGAAGAAGACAACTACCATTAAGAAGAAGGATGATAAGCTCACATGCTCTCATTGTGACAAAGAAGGTCATGATGTAGATCATTGTTGGAAGTTACATCCAGAATTGAAGCCGAAATGGGCTCGTAAACAGAAAGGTAAGGAGTCCTCAAATGTTGTTATGGATCTTGGTTCAGAGTCTGAAGATGAAACTAAGATAACAACAATGGGTTTGAAAGGTAAGGTTCCTATTTCTAGTGTTTCCTTTGATAGTTGTGCTTCTACTTTTCAAGTTAATGAAGTCCCTAAAGATAAGAAAAGAAATGAGCTTTTTCACATAAGGGTTGTTGCTAAGCATACTAAAATTGATGCACTCATAGATAGTGGATCTCAAGTTAACTTAATTTCTGAAGATGTTGTAAGGAACTTGGGATTGAAAACTACATAGCATAAGAAACCTTATCCGCTAGGTTGGGTTTGTGAAAATAATGAATTGCAAGTAACAAGGCAATGTGTTTTGAGATTTGCAATCACAAGTAAGTCCGTTGATGAGGTACAGTTTGATGTGGTTCCACTAGATATATGTGAGATAGTGTTAGGTAGTCCTTATTTACATGATCGGAAGGCTATTTTCTATAGGGAATTTAATCATTATGACTTGTTTAAAGATGGTATCAGGTATATTGTACATTCTCACATAATCAAGACTGGTAGATCTTTTGTAAACACAGGGCAGTTGAAAAGGGTGATTAATGCAAGTAAAGATTTGTCTCTTATGTCTATTAACTCGGGTGGTTCTAGACATGAACTTGAGGTAATCAAGGCTAATCAGATGTTGCAAGATACACCAATAGTACAACATGAGGAAACAGTAAATGAAAGCATTGATGATCCAAGTCTACAACTTTTGGTTGGGAATTTGGAGATTCCCTTGGGTAAAAATGTTCTTGTTGTGAAAGATAGACATGTTGTTGATTCATTCGCTTTTGTATCTGCATTGTTATTCAGCTTGATATTAGTCAGTTTTTATTGGTTAATGGCTATAACAGTTGATGTAGATGTTTATGGAAGTGATGGAATGATGTATGTGTTCAACAATGTCATTGCAATCCTAATTGTGGTGATGAGCCAGGTGTACAGATGCACAAGTGATACAAGACAAGTGGGGAGGCCATGCCTTCAGTTAATTCTGAATAAAAGTAACTTTTGGAGGTCCAAAAGCTCTCTAGTGGGGAGGAATGATCCAGGTGGATACTTGTCGTCAAAAATTGAAGTGTTCCACATGCTCCAGATTTCATCACCATGTCGAAGATCTTGTCAAGACCTTTTCGACGCATTTTGAACGGACCAAATCCGAGTCTATACGTGAAAGTTATGGTCGGTCAAAGTTGAGGGTTGACCATGATGATGTGGTAGGAATGATGACGTGGCAAGAATGATGATGTGGAAAAAATGATGACATGACTATTTAAAATAGAATTTAAAAAGCTGAATTCCCTTATATTTAAATGATTAAACCTTCCAAGTTTTAAAAGCCCCTACTACGAGAATTTTTAAGGGGATTTTAAAAGATTTTTAAAGATTTTTAAGGATTTTGGGATCTTAAAAAAAAGATTTTCCAGGAATTTTAAAAGATTTTAAAGGGAGTTTAAATGAGACTTTAAAGAACCCAAATATCAGAAAATATTTTCATAAAATATATTTTAAGAACTAAAAGAGTCAAAGTTAACCTCCCAAACTTAAAACAAATTTATTCCCTTATGATTTTTATAGCCCCAAAATTTGGGGGCTGTAGATATCACGGAGATGGTTTGGTTTTGTATAGTTTTAAAACTAATATTAAAACTAATCAACCTCTAAATAGCTTTCTATGAAAATACAAAAACAAAATAAACAATATAGGAACGAGATGGAAGGTAATAGGGATTAAAGGAATAAAGATTTTTAAGGGGGTAATGGTTGATATTATTATTTTATTTGTAAAAATAAGGGAAATTTGTTGTAAGGGGGTTATTTTATTAAATATGGTGGTTTAACCCCATATGGGAAAATTATGTATAAAAGGGGGGTTATAGGCTTTGATTTTTCAATTAGGTGATGTGAAGGAAAGTGCAAGTGTATGCATTCAGAATTTAGTTTATGGTTTGTGAGAATCATTCTAGGGAGTGGAGAATGGTGAGAGAGAGTTTCTGAGAAATGAGAGATAGGACTTGATGGTGAATTGTCTTCTTTGTACATTTGGAGCTTGAAGTCAAGCTTGTTGTACTTGTGAGGGAGGACTTTGCAATTCATTATCATCCAAGAGCTGTGAGGAGACTTGTAACAATTGGAGCCTTGTAATTGTTTTTGGAGCATAATCAAAGATTGGTCACTCTATTGGAGAGGACCCAGAGACGTAGCCATCATGGAAAACTCCGTTATCAACTTGTGTTGTCTTCTCTCTCTTTCCTCTCTTATGTCAATCTATTCACTTTAATTTGGTTATGTTATTTCATCATTTTAATAATGGTTTCAAGATCTTCAGTTTAATCATGGTTAAAGTTATTATTCACGTGCAACAGTCCTAGATCCTAACAACAGATCAAGAAGCTTCAAAATCAAAGAACAATCTACTACCGAGCTGTTGGAATTGGTACATACAGATCTTTGTGGTCCTAAAAGAGTAAGAAGCCTTCAAGGTGATAGGTATTTCATGCTACTAATTGATGGTTATTCTAGAATGACACGGGTTACTTTTCTCAAAGAAAAATCAGAAGCTCTAGAAAAGTTTAAAGCATTCAAAGTTATGGTTGAGAATGAAATAGATATGAAAATCAAATGTTTGAGGTCTGACAAAGGTGGATATTTCACCTCCAATGAGTTTAACATATTTTAGGAGAATCATAGCATAAAGAGGCACTTGTATGCCCCTAGGACTCCTTAGAAAAATGGGGTGGTTGAAATAAAGAATAGGACTGTTCAAGAAGCTAGAAGGATAATGTTGAAAGAGACAAATCTACCAGAAGTCTACTAGAGAGAAGCAATTCATATTGTTGTTTATATACTTAACAAATTTCAAGCAAGAGAAGATAGTACAAAGACTCCCTATGATCTATGGTATGAAAGGATTCCTACTGTCAAGTACTTCAGAGTGTTTGGAAGAAAATGTTATATCAAAAGAGATGAAGATAATTTAGGAAATTTTTATGCAAGTTCTAATGAAGGTATCTTCTTTGGATACTCTACTAGAAGAAAATATTATTGATGCTACAACAAGAGATTGAGAAATATTGTTGAAAGTTCAAGTGTCAAGGTTGATGAATATTTACAAAAGAATTCAATGATGATAATGGATATGAATCAGATGAGTCTTCTTGTAGAGAAGAAGAAAAAGAAAGAGAAATGCAGATTGAAGAGGAAGAAGCTCCAAAAAAGAATCCTAAAACTCCTAAGTATGTGCAAAAGAATCATTATGAAGATCATATCATTGGAGATAAGAGAAAAGGTGTACTAACAAGAAGGAAAGCTACTAAAGAATAGGTAAATCTATGTTTACTTTTTTAAGTTGAACCTAAAACAATGATTGAGGTATGCAAGGATGAATATTAGATCAAGCCTATGCAAGAAGAGTTGTTGTAGATTGAGAAGAATCATACTTGGGAACTTCTCCCAAGAATAGCAAACAAAAATATGATTGGAATGGAAGATTATAAATTGGTGTGTACTCCTATGGTTACTAGTTGCAAGTTGAGAAAGAGTTATGAATCTCCTAAGGATGATCAGAGCAAGTATAGATCAACAATTGGTGGATTGCTATATCTAACTGCTACTAGACTAGATATCATGCATGCAGTTTATCTTGTGGCTAGATTTCAAGAAGATCTTAGAGATTCACATGTTGCAATAGTGAAGAGGATATTTAAATAATTGAAGGGCACTCCAAATCATGGCTTGTGGTATCCAAAGGATACTAATTTTACTCTGAGTGCTTACACAAATGCAAATTAAGTTGGTTGTGTGGATGATAGGAAAAACACAAGTGGTGGTGCATTCTTTCTTGGATGCAAATTGGTGTCATGGCTAAGTAAGAAACAAGATTCAATGTCTTTATCTACTGCAGAGGCAGAGTACATTGCAACATGTTATCCTCGAATTCAGTTGCACTCAATTTGTGGGATAACCCTTATGAAACTTTTCCATTTCATAGCTCATGTACTCTAAGCATGCAAAATGAGGAAAATTGCATTAGTCCTCGTGCATGGTTCCCCAACCTCGAAATTCATTCTAAGTATTATCCTTTATAGGTCCTCAAAATTCGCCTTTTGGTGCAAGTTGTGAAAACTCAACTTTGGGAGTTAGAATTTTAGCGCCCCTGCAAGTCAAAATGCAAAAATTAAAAATTTGTAAGGTTGTTATTTTTCAGTGACCTTGCATCTTTCTTATCAAGTTTCAAATTGCATAAGCGCTAAAATTTCTCGCCCCCTCAATTTCAAGTTCCACACAAGTTGGCATTAATTGCAAGGTTAATGTCTTTTAATTCAATTTTTAGTCTTTTTAAACTCATTTTATTTTTCATCCTGAGTGTTTTCCTCTGCCCGCGTGAATCTCCCAAGCTCATCTATTTCCAAATAATTCATGCACAGTTTCTTACGATTTGTGGAACATTTTTTGAGCAAATTCTATTAGGGTTCTTCATTCTATTTCTCTGGGTATGTAGCTTATGCTTGCCTTTTCGTTTTATTTTGTGTTGTCTAGTTTTTATGCATAGGGTTTATATCTCAACTAGTGTTTCATTGTGTTGTTAATCATTTATTTTTTTTTCTTAAAAGATTCATGGTTTTTGTGTATATATATTAATTTATCTTCAAAGTATTATTTTCTCTAAAAAATCCTAGTTGCATTGTTGCTTGTTATTTGTGAGTTTGTTCATCCCTTTAGTGTTTCTAGTTCCCATTTGAGTGTTTTTTTGTTTGATGAGATCCACCACATGTTTCTATGGTTTTTTGGGTGCTATGTTACTCATGTGTATCATGGGAATTTATCCTCACATTACACGCATCTTGACCTAACAAACCTGTTAACCGGTGTTTCTTTTACCATGTATCAATGGGGAAATTTGCTAATGTGTGCAATAAATTACATCAAACCATAAACTATTAAATACTTCCCATGAACGACATTGTTAAGTGTCTTATCGGTGGGTTTCACCACATAAACATGTTTGTTTACCTGACCTCATATGTCGAGGCGGTGAAAACCTCTGTTGTTGCAAACAAAATTTGTTTGTTTCACGTCATGTGATGTTGGGGAAAATTATCGCCTTAACATATGTTTTACCATGTCGTGCATCATCGGGGTTTTTCACCAATATCACATGGTTTGTATATGTTAAAATATAACATATGCTTACCCAAATGTCTGAGTGGTAAAAAGACCCACTCATAAAATATAGATCTTGACCCTTTTTGCCGAGTCTTAAGGTTAGGTGAACTTCCAAGGTTAATATGCACAATCGAGGTTTTTCTTTGATTGTGCACAAACCTCAATGAATGATGCATGGTCATGGTTTTTTTTCCCTGACCTTGCATTAACTTAACAAGTTTCCTGTGATCGATGCATTATCGGTATCTTTCACTAACGATGCATTAATTTCGCTTAATGTTTGATTGTATAGGCATTAAAAAATATTACGTATAAATTTTGACCCCTATGTTTATGCACTAGCATTAGAATTTAACACTTATGCATAAAAGCTTAACTCCCCAGTCATTTGTACCAACAGTGTTTTTCACCGATGGTGTAAATCATCCCATGTTATAACATGTATGATCAATTTTTTTTGCCAAAATAACACTATGAAGAGTGAGATGAAAAGGGTTCCGTGCAGTTAGATTTTCCGGCATCAGATTGGGCCCTTTAGTAAATATTAAGAGAGATTTTCTCTAACTTTGCAAACAAAAAAAAAGTTACCTCAAATTGTTATGTCGTTGAAATTTAACGACTTTGCAAATCTTTTGCAAACTCCATTTTAAGCTTGCAAGTGTGCCAAATTTTAGTGCCCAAACATCAATGCACTCATTTTCACCTCTAACCGGTGTTGATTTTTACTAACAACGCCACTTTTTGCTAAATTTCTCTAACACTAGGGAAATTTTTCCTTTTTGCCAAATTTGATTGCTCACCCTTTATTTTTTGTATCCATCGCTCTCAATCCCTAAAGTTCACATAATCACTCTGAATTTCCCCACCTTTGCAGTTTCCAATATATGATTTCTCTAACATTATAAAAATGCTAAAATTTGTCATGCAGTTTCCTATGCACGTACTTCGAGATCTTCACATCTGCATTCTTGCACAAACATAATCTCTTTCCAGTATCTTTCCAATGTTGGATCTGTCTCCTAGCAAGGGAAAAGCCATGAAATACAAGTATCAAGGAGTGTTTCCAGCCACTATGGTCACATCAAACATCAATGAGATAAAGGACACAAAAATAGAGCATGTTGATATGTCTGAATTTTTGGAAAGGACAAAGAAGCATCCCTTAGACAGTGGTATGAGGTCTATTGTTGAAATTAATGTCTAGTTAGTGTCCTCATTTCCTATTGCAACACAAACCTTGGAGTTTGTCTTAAAAGTTGTTTCTCACTATGACAAGGATAGCATAAGTGTCAAGGATGCAAATGTGAATATGATTATAAGGTTGGATGTTGAATTATTTGAAAAGGCTTTCATTTGTCCAAGCATTGATAGGTATGTGGAGATCTCTAAAGAATCTACACAAGAGGAAAATGATAAAGACCTAGAAATTGCTAAGTGTACAATCAACTGTAAATTGTTGAAGACACCTTGGCTAGGAGTCTCTAGGTGTCCCAAGAGTTTCCCTCATAGTGATTTTAGTGAGGAGGTGGATGATCTAATCACTCCTCTCAGTAGAGTGAAACATTTTTCTGTCTCATCCAATTTTGAAAACTAGATGTATCTCTACATCAAGATTATTTTGAAGAGGAGACAACAGATCTTCTGGGGTGATAAAATCAATGATGCCATTCATGAATAATTGACCAATGTTCTTACAACATAGAAATTCTACATGACTTCATACTTGGTGTATGCTACTGCAACAACAAGGAATTTTCCAGGTTTGACAACAGAGGGAAACATAGGGGTGACCCAGGTGTATAACTACTTTTCATAGATTAGTCTGAATGGAAGCATTCACCATTTTTGAAGGGTGAATGATGCTTTCTTTGGTCCATTCATGTGTGCAATTTGATCTAGAGATTGGAAGGAAAAGAGTATCAGATGAGGCTTGGAAAGTTGTGAAAAAATATGGTTGTTTGTATCTTTGATTTCCTACTTTTATATATCTGAGAGTTTGTTGCTTTGTGAGATTCCCATACATGCTCCCACAGTACCCCAGTGATAAGATTGTCTTGATGGAATTATGCAAACAAATAATTGCAGTGCATAGCAAGCAAATGGAATCTCATAAGATGAGATTCAAGTTTACATTAACAATCGAAATGTATTCTATTCATACTTCTCCTAAAGCTAAAGTTGTTCAATCAAAGATGCATTGGGTCACATTGAAAATGTTCAAAAGGAGGATGGATTTTGATTACCGAGGAATGCAAGATTGAAACAATAAATTCTATGTGCATGTGCATCAAATTGAGGATATATGGGATGAATTTCAGATAGATGAAGAGATCAAAAAGTTGGATTATTGTATACTCACACTACAATAGATTGAAGAGTTGGACTTGGCTGACATTCTTGAAGGCATGGAAGAATATGGGGACATCTTAGATATAGCCTATGAAAGGAAGAACATCCACCGGGGATCCTCATGTCCATACTTGTCCAGTAGTCACCGAGAAAGGGGTGACACTCAATGGAAAAGTTAGAACTAATCAAACACAACACTAGGCCAACATTTTGAGAGATTCAATTGAAATGATTTCTCACTAGGTTAGAGGAAGAAACACAAGAGTTTGCAAGAAAGAAGTCAAAATTGAGGAAAAAGAACAAGAGTGATGCTCCAAGTTCAAGCAGGCCATCTAAACCCAAAATCAAGTTTGTGGTCAAGGGTGGTAGTAAGAACAGCAAAATGACCACAGAAGAGCCATCTACTGAGGGACATGAGGAGTTTGTGAAAGAAGAGAGGCAAACAAAGGAAGAACGCCATGAGGAATCAGAAATTTCTCCTCATGAGAACATTCCAGAAGAAACACATGTCTCCTCTTTACATTGTGAGTGTTTCGCCACTTGACCTCCTACGGGCTTGCTTCAATTCTTAATATTCTTCCTTGGTAGTCCGTCTTTTCAAAAGCCGTGCAGTCCGCTCTTGCGGTCACGCCTATTCCATGTTCCCCAGTCATGAGATCCAGGCCATGCATTCCATCCCACTTCCAGGGGTCCTATTTTTTAGGCCCCTAACGGTTTGGATGATTGCAGTTAGGATCTCCAGTAGTCTTGACTTGGCCATTCCTCCATGCACGAGGCGTTTGTCTGTTCCTAACTTAGAAAAATTCATGAAAGCCGAAGTTTGTTCAAGTGTTGGGTGGTGGGAGATTCCTGGATTCGATTTTAAATGCTGCGACCTAAATGTAAAACCTCGCGTGGTTGTAACAACATCTTTCGAAACCGTGAAACAATCTGGGAGGCTCACTTGCTCCCGTTGAAACCTCAAAATCCGAAAACCTGCTTGAGGAGAAAAGAATCATCCCCAGGCTTTGACTTCATGCAACTTGCACCATAAAAATAGGACAGAGGTGCAAAACTCTCTCCGGTTGTTCCTTTAAACGAAATTGGCCAGGTATCAGGGTGGCTGGCCTCCTCCTAGATAAAATGCGGAAGGGTTGGGTTATATCTAAACTATTTTTAGCAACGAAAGGTTTAAATTGGGGAGGTCCGTCTTTAGGGCCCCGTGAAAAGAAGATGCCCAATATACATTAAATAATCTTATTAAGAAATTTGATGCAGTCAAGAAAGTAAAGGATCAATATAAAGCAAAGATAGAACAACTGACAGTTGTACTATGGAAGATTACCCAATCTTCTGATTTTGTTGAACCGGTGGTCATGAATGTTGAGGACCCTATGATCTAGAAGGTGGAGATGGTGCACACAAGGGGCAGAGTAGTTGGTGAATTCCTAGACTGGATGGTTGCACAAGGTTCTAAACTCTTGATATCGTCAATGAAGAAAATGAAAAGGATGGAAGCCATAAAATCAGAGTTAGATAAAATTGTTGATGCTTTTGTTCAAGAAAAGGAAGATATGGAAAATAGTTTGCAGGATTGGGTCAAAATAAAGGAGCTCAAACTGGATATATTGGTGGAAAATGGAATCATTCCTAATCAAGATATGTATGTAGAGGTGAAAGACTATGATACATAAAGTGTATCAACAAATATTTGATCAATGACATGCAAAGTGCTTGAGAAGTTGGCCAGGACAATAATTTGAACCTTATCAATAGAGTTGAAGAGCTTCCTTGTAAGTTACATGATGATAATGATAAGGTCCTCTCTTCAAAGATAGTTATCCAAGAATTTACCAACATGATTCAAAAAGAATTCAAAGATCAACCCTTTTCAGTGGCTTTAATGGATAAGTTGCTAGATATTTAGTTGACCTTGACAACTTAAAAGTATTTTTAGGAAAGCATGATGAAGCTTGTGATACATTGAAGGATTCAATCCTAAGATTCCTTGCCATTTCCAAACATACTTCAAGCCCGGATAAAGATGAAGTTCATGCCATCATGAAGAAGTATGATGATTTTATGATGAAGGATGTTGGAGAAGGCCGATTTTTCCTTAATTTAGTTTTTATCATTTTCATGCTTTTTATAATTAGTTCCAAATAATTTACATGTATTTTTCAAAATTGTAATTACATTTAAAAATAGAGAAGTCCCAAATAAAATTGGACTCTTCTGTTTGAATAAGTCAAATTAGTTATTTATTTTCCTAGATTAACTCTCAACTCTCCTCTACATATATGAGGGAGTTCTTTTGTATTACACACCTTTAATCTTATACAATGAAGTGCTACCTAAATTGTGACTCAACTTTGAAACTTTTTTTTTGAATTGCAAGTTCAAATTCAGTAAATAAAAGGAAGAAAATTTTGATTTCAACCTTTGTTTTGAATCAATTCTGTGTAAGTGAGAATGTTCTTACATTTTTCTTGTTTATTTCTCTTATTGTTAATTGGATAAGTGGTGATTTTTTCTTATGGTTGGAAGGACGTTCAAGATAAAACATATAAACTTTGAGTTATACTGCTTACTTGAAATTGTGTGTTGTAAGTATTTCTTGGTGAAAGATTATCAAGACTTTGGGCTTGGATTTATTCACTTTTTGTGTGAATCTATTGTTGAAGTGGTTAATAGACTTTGTGCTACAACGTACATCATTAGTTACTTCAAAACTATCATAGAAGGCAACAAGAAGACTTTGTGCTTTTGTGTGTCTTCCGGTTGATTACTCTTAACATTAATAAAGAATATTGGTGATTACTACTTAGAAATTTAAAGGTGTAAAGCATTATAGAATATTACCGTGGAGCATTGTAAACTTCTTTTCTGAAAGAAGAGAAAATGACGAATGTAACACACCCCGCATGGTTAAAGCTAGTGTAAATACTTTTCATTTAGCATAGTTTACTCTTTGTTCCAATAAGCAATATGAAGGGAGCCTCCCCTTTTTGAGAGGAGAGAACGTTCTCATCATAGTTGTGGCTGAAATCACTATTTTGTAATTTGCAAAGGAATTACAAAATATTCACCCAACACAACAGCATCTTGCTGCACACAAGTGTTATGGATGAGGTAAACACTGAAGGATATTAAGGTGGTATATGATGAACCAATTTCTATCTTTTGTGATAATACACATGCTATCAATAATTCAAAGAATCTGGTAATGCATTCAAGGACAAAACATATCTCAATCCGATATCACTTTCTAAGGGAGAAGGTTGTAGAGAATGAAGTTAAGCTTGAATATGTGCCTACAAAGGATCAAGTTGTTGATATATTCACTAAGGCTCTTCCTAAGGATACATTTAAGTATCTCCGAGAGAATTTGGGGGTCATTACCCCTCCTTTGAACTAGATACATAAGGATATGTATCAATCCAGTGGATTTCAAGATTCATTCTTTGGTCTAGACTGATGTTGGTGGCTACCTCTTAGGGGGAGTAGGTATTAACATTGTTTATTTTTGTAGTTATGGGGAGTGTGTGTTGTCATTATGTAGTGGTTGATGATTGGTGCAATATGGTGTGTGCTCCTCAGGGGTAGTATATTGAGCAATAAATAAATAGAAGTTTCAAAGCAATTCTTAGAAGGTTGATTGATGTCAAAGGAGAAACATAAGTGATGTAAATATTTTGTCCTTTGCCATTGATGTCAAAGGGGGAGAGAGAATCATGTGAAAAATTTCTAGTTGTCAGTTGTGAAAGGGGGAGAGAATAGTATAGTTGGGGGAATGAAGCATGTGAAAAAGATAAGTTGAAAGGGGGAGAGTGGGTAATGAAAAAAGAGAAAAGGAAATAGGTATGGAGCAGAGTTGTTGTTGTTGATGGTTTTTTCACATCATGTGTTGCCATCAATGAAAAGTGAGGAGATTATTGTAAGTATGAGCAGTTGGTGTTGTCATTGATGTCAACAAGCTTGTGTTTTCATTGGTGTCAACTATATGAGAAGAATATTTTTACAAGAGCATGTGTTGTCTATGTTGTTGCATTGATGATGCTTTAATTAGTTGCATTATATTGTCATTAGTAAGCTATCGGTGTCAACCTCTAGTGTTTCTTTGATAAGCTTCTATTTATGGTTGAGGAAGTAATGGAGATGATGAGGATTGTTCTTGGTGTTTGGTTTCCAAGTGATTTTGAGAAAAAATGATAAAAAGAGGAAACAATGAGTTGCAGTGTGTTTTGAGTTGAAGAGTAGTGTTTTTGTGTCACTCCACATTTCTTCTAGGTTGAAGATATTCCTATGTGTTTCAAATATGTTGATTAGAGGTGTTCAAAAGTGTTGTATTCAGAATTTGGTGTGTTGGATCCTTGTACAAAAGAAGTTGTGTTCACCAGTGTGTGAACAGCGTATTACAGAGGTGTTTGAGAGAAATTTTTTTCTTCACGTTTCTCCACAATTTGGTTTTAGGTCTTGTAGATCTAAAGGCATGTTGATAGTGTTGGTATCTTTCTTTAGTTAAATTTGTTCGAGGTTTGGTGCTTTAGAAGTCAGTTTATTAAGTTGCAGTGTATGGTAGAATAGTCTAAGTGTACAAGGTGTGTACATTCTTTAGGTGAAAGATGTTGTGAAGGAGTTTGTTGGTTTTTAAGGTATTTGTGAAATATTCTAGATTGTGTTCATGTGACATTTTTTTTCTGTGATTTTTTGTTGAATCAAAGGAAGCGAGTACTTAAAAAAATTTAATGGTGTTTACATGGGTAACGACTAAACTTGGTGTTTACACTAATTGCAATAGATGTTTATTATTTGGAGAAGCATGTTGTAGCATGGTGTTATAGATTTTGGTCCTAGATAAGGAGTGGTGTGGTCCACCTTCACTTCTACCCGCCACGGAAGTGTTTTGGTGCCGACCAAATTTGAATTTACATGGTTGATATGCATAGCCAACCTTGGAGAATGGTTTCAAGGTTGAAAATGATATAAATATGAGGTAAGTTGTTGAGGGACGCAAAGATAGATAAGTATGATGTGAATGATATGAATTTAATAGTGTTAGAGTGTGAATTTGAGAAGTGTAATGTGAGCTTTCATGTGTTAGATTGTTGGATGCAATGAGCAGGTGTCTACAATTCTTCAGTTATGATACAAAGGTGTTGGTGATATTGTGGTGGATTTCTCTATTGCATTGAGACAAATTTCTCTATGTAGCATTCTTATCTATCTTCTTTTCTGTTCTAACAATGAGCATTTGATAGTGAGCCCTTTGTATTCAACATTGATATTACTTTATATTGTGAGCTAATCCTCACTGTGGTTTTTCCCATCTTGGGTTTCCATGTAAATCCAGTGTTCTCTTGTGCGTGATGTTTATTAGATTTAGTTTTTTTTATTTGCTTTTCATGCTAAATCATTATAATAGATCAAGGTTTAATTGAATGAATGTGGATATGAATGTTTGTAATGGTTTTGAAGGTACAATTGATTCACCCCCCTCTCAGTTGTCTTGTGCATTCAACGGGATGGAAACATACTAAACATTATAATGTCATATAATAATATAAAAGGAGATATTAGTTCCTTGATAGGGCCCTAATGATACTAGCTTAAGAGAGAACAAAGCATACTTAAAAAACTATGCTCTTCCATGTTAGACCACCATAGTCAACCCACTTAGGACAACCATATACATTCCAAATTCTAGGGTTTTTATACCAAAATAATGTCAAAGTTTGTATGTCTGTCATAGATAAAATAGAGTACAATACATTATTGCCCAACAATAAGTAATTTTTACAAATAAGGACAACAAGGGTCCCTAATTACACATTTGATAGAAAATTATAAAATAAAGATGATACCAAAATGAGATATAATTGAGTCTCTATATTTTGTCCAAGATGCTCCAATAAATCTGTAAGTCCCCAATGGTGGTTCAACATCACCTAGTCACATTGAATCCTTGGGACTACCTATATAATTAGGGAGACAATCAAATTGGGTAGTCCAACACACTCAAACCAAATATGAGGTTAGACAATAATACAACCATAATAACACATAAAAGGACTTACCAAGAAAGTATACACAAGGATTAAAAATGACCATCCAATGTATATGCATGCCAAATTCACCATCATATTTTTACACTAGAAGTAGGTATGCACAAGAAGATTGTAACTTGGAAAATCGACATTCATGTCACTAGAGAGATAAGGAATTTAAGTAAACAACCACAATTTGCAATCCTATACTCAAATATGATCCAATTTATTTAATGGAAAATGTGCAACGTGGATAAAATCATATTCAAATAAATGATACCTTCACCTTTATCGTGTTGTCATGGATTACTTCCATTGTCCTTCTTTGCTTGCTTTTCTCTCTAAACACAAGTAAAGAGATAAACAACCATACATTAAGAAATAAATGGTGGAAACTACCAAAAAGGCACACACAATATTATTTGAAGGAAAAGAAAAGGAATAATTAGAAAAAAAACCAAATGATGGCATAAAAAGAATTAGTACTAAAGAGATAATAAAGGATTTATATGAAGAAATTCCATAATAAGTAATAGGAGAGAAGAAGGATAAGGGAAATGAGAAAGAAAAAAATAAATAAGAAAGAGCACAATAATAATGGTTGAGCATTCATTAACCTCTACACTAATAGACCCCATGAATAAAATAAAATATTTTTTAGTATAGTAGAAGCAACTCTAGCATTAATAACTCTACCACCAATACTCTTCCCACCATTCAATTTTTGAGCACAATTGTATATCTTCGAGGTATCCCCTCTTTAGAATTTTTAAATATGTGTTGTAGTGTAGAAAAATGTATCCCTTTACATTTTCACACTTGTTTGGGCCCTCCTTGCTAAAATTGGGCTTCTTTATGCCTTATTTGGTCCTATTTTTTATCCACAAGCCTTATTTAATGCATCTTTTCGAGGATAATCCTGATATTTATTAAATTACCAATCATAATTCATGATTTTAGGTTGTGTGTTCCATATTTAGTGATCTGGGACTCATACACCACCTTGGGTGTATGGGTCCCACCTAAGTCTCAACGCCTGATCTTGAATTTGGCATAGAACTTAACATTTCTTGAAATTTTTGTTCCAAGCTTAGGCTACTGGGACTCATACGCCCCAACTGGTGTATGAGTCCTTCTTTAGCTTAGACCTATTTTGAATTTAATTCTTGGTGGGATTTTATTCTCCTAGATCTGACATTGGCTTGTAGTATTGTAATTTCAAGAAATTGGCATAAACAAGTATAAATACAAGGTTATTTCACATAATTTCTCCTAACAAGATCTAAGCTTTCAAGTGTTCAAGAATTATAGCAAATTAGTGATCAAGAGAGTTTACAAGAGCATTCAAGAGATAATTATCAAGCATTTTTTAGCTACATTCAAGATTCAAGCATCATGTCAAAGTAATCATGCATCATGTGTGTTTTTGAGGTAACATTTGTGATGTAGGCTTTTATGATTACAACAAGCATTCAAGTCAAGATCCATAGCATTCAATCAAGAGTCAAGATCTACATTCATGCTAGCCATTTCACATAAGATTGCAGCCTTCATATCAAGGGTTTGGTGAGTTGCAACATTGCATATTTTTCATTCATCATTCCTTCATTCTATTTCATTTCATTTCAAGATTTGATTACCCAAATGGGGTTTGACCAAGGCAAACATCTACTAAAAAATCAAAAAAATTATCCCTCTTCATGTGTGATTGCAGGTCTAGGTGTTGTGAGACTTGAAGATCCTTTGAAGATAAAGTTGCAAGATTGAAGAAAGTTGTCAAATTTTTCATCTTCATGAAAACTCACCTACAGCTCACAATTCAAACTTTTAGACTCAGAGATCAGATGGAAGAGAAGCTATAGAAGATGACTCGAGGATACCATAGTTTCAGACAAACCTTAATACCAAGACTAAATTGCCACCTTGGGCGTATGAGTCCCAATATACCACTTTTTCAGCAATTTTTTGTAGATCCTGGTTTGCCAATTGCAGATTCTAGATTCAGCCAAAAACCCTAAACTAGGGCTAAATCGCCTAGTCTAGCGTATGAGTCCCAGTTCACTCAAAAGTTAGAATTCCAAGGTTACAGTTCTTGTTTTGAGTTCTTCAGTCTTCTGAGTGCACCTTTGTTCATTCTTAGTTTATTATTCTAATTACAAGTTTCATTTCCTAGGTCACGTAGCTAGATTTGCATATTGTATTCATTCACTTCTTTCTAAGCATTTGCTTAGTGGTGAACCCCCTTTTTATCACCCCTAAGGAGACCTTGTAGCAATCTCTTTTCCTAATTGGATTGTTAGGTTGAGATCTCTAGGGTTTCCTTTAATGAACTAGAGTGAAATAGGAAGGAGGTACTCATCCCCCCCTTTTGTGTATTCTATCTCCTAAAAGGTGAAGCACCCTATTTCCAAGGTGGTGTATGAGTCCCAGATCACTAAATCTAGAACATATGACCCAAAATCATGAATTATGATTGGTCATTTAATAAATGTCGAGATTATCCTCAGAAAGATGCATTAAATAAGGCTTGTGGATGCAAAATAGGACCAAATAAGGCATAAAGAAGCCCAATTTTAGCAGGGAGGGCCCAAACAAGTGTGAAAATATAAAGGGATACATTTTTCTACACTACATGTGTTACACAACATTTTAAGGGAATATATACTAAAGCAACAAGTAGAAATTACTAAATCCCTTGAATAATCCAGCCTTACAAACATATAAACAAGGTTACCAAAAATAGGTAGGGATACTAGACTACCATTATATTAGTGGTTAAGGAAGGATATAAGTGAAATTATGATATAATTGCATAATCAATATATGCAAAAGGATGTCATCAAATGAGAAATAATGATTGAAATTGAGAAAAAATGTTGTAGCACAAACTAAGTTGGAGATGGAAGTTAACAATATTCAAATTATTTTAGTAATGTAAAACACACTATACATTTTTTTCCTAGAATGGCGTATGTCAACCAAAGTATTAAAATATAGATCGAGAATATTAAAATTCAAATCATGCAATCCTCTACCTTCTATTATGCAACCAAACTAATTGATGGAAGCCAAAGAGTTCAAATATAAAAATGGCATAACCTATATCAATAGGTAGATGATTAAAGAGATGGAATAAGATCATAAGTCAAGATATTAAGAGAATTAGTTAACCTAAACTTAGCACATTGGGAAGGTCTCCTAGGAGAAGCAAAGAAGCTTTTTGACTCCATTGAAATTGTAAAAGTTGTTATTAATGGAGAAGTAATCCTAGTAGATATTAGTGGCTACATTAATAATTTTAATAGGCCATGGTTTAAAGAGATAATATGTACACCCCTATCTAAGGGGAATATAATAAAATATTCTACCTTAAGAGGATAATTTTATTTTAAACATTTTTTAAGTTGTGGTAGGAGATTTTGATATTTTGAAGATAGTCAACAATTTGAAGATTGACAAGCGAAGCTAGAATGTATTAAGGATAACATATGGGTTAAATTGAGGGATGATGTTTGGAAGAAAAATACATGTAGTAGAAAGTAATAGGGTTAAAAGAATCACAAGGAGCATGTGGTACTTAGAACCTACTTGCAACAACATCTAAAGGACATAACAAGAGAAAAGGACACACCCCTTGATGTAGCAATGTGAAGACAAGAAACAAATTAAAGGTGAATAAAATAGAAGATAATGAAATAAACACACAATAACTTCACCCAAAACCCTTATTTATCCTTAGATATAGCTTAAATTAGAGTACACCCTAGCTCCACTTGATTTGCTCTTCTAATGTGTTGATAGAGGAATGTGGTTGCTTATAAAACCAACAACATGATAGTGTGATTGATATGATGATAGATCAAATGGATAGCATGAGAATAAGATAATGGAAGATTAGGTAGGATATGGAAGAAGAAGATAGAAATGTAGTAGCATAATAGTAGAAGAAGAATAATAGAAGCTCAAATAGGATGAGATGCCTCTCATTTATAAAATTTCCAAGAGGGAAATCAAGGGGAAAGATGGATTGGTTAATAGATGGATAAGATTGAACGAGGATTAGGGCTTGGATCAAAAGTTGTAATCATGTTGCAAGTTTCACATGAGGGATAAGGACTAGATTTATGAGGTGCATTAGGGCAACATCCTTATGTGGATGGTTAGGATTTGGAGATGTAGCATGAAATGGATGGATGATATGAAAGGTTAGTTTTACATTAGGAAAGTGTCTAGATTCAATGAATCTAGACAAGGTCTTAGTAATTTGACTCAAGTAATATTTAATTAAATAATAAAATTATTTAATTAATTATTGGAGAAGGGTGATGTGCAAGAATAAATTAATTAAATATATAAATAATATTTATTTAATTAAAGTGGTATGAAGGTGAAGAATAAATTAATAATAAATACTTATTTAATTAAAGTGGGGGATAAAGGTGAAGGATAGATTAATTAAGTAAATAATGAATATTTATTTAAATAATGGCTAGGATAGGGTAAAGTCAAGTGTGGCTAGGCATAGTCAAAATTCTGGTGTCTACATTTTTCCCCTCTTTGAGATGATGTTGTAACTAAGAGAAGTAACATCATTTCAAATAAGAAAAAAATATAGTGGGTAGGCAATGGATAAGTATTCGTTGCATGATGCCCCATTCATTGGGAGGATGGGAGTTATATATGCTCCCTTGAGAGGACATGTAGGTCAAAGAACATGAGTGTGCTCTTAAAATGGATGGGAGAGTCAAAGGATGAAGGATGAAAGGATGAAATAGATAAGGATAGATGGGATAAGATACTAATGGGAGAGGGAGGATGGATGATCATGATATTGTAATGGTATAAGAAACCTAAATTTTATATTGTACTTGACATTATGCACCAAGGTATAAGGAACCAAGATCACAATGTGTCAGGTACGTGATCAAAAAGGTCAAATGCAAACATATTCCTTATAATACTGTGATATGGAAGACCATGATGCCCTTGTGGGAATAGAGTGAAAAGACCATGATAAATGCAAACAATCATAAAATATAGAAGAAAAAATAAAGAATACACAACAAACCAAAAACAAACCAGGGTTATTCCCCTAGTCAAGCTAAAAACCAATTGATTTGATTGATTGATTGATGAGGAGGAGGATAGAAAATTTAATGATAAGAACAATGTTTACCCCATGGATTATATTGTTAATGATAAGAAAAATACTTGTATTGGGAAGGATACATCCTTATGATGATAATTTGATAGTGGATCAATAGATTTTAGTTGAGATGGATTGGTTTTGGATGATGAAATAGACTACAAGATTCAATTACATAAATTAAGATTTATTGCATTGGATTGGAAGGATTTAAGATTGTTGTATGTGAATGATGGATTGGAAGGATATATGGAGGATAAATGATTAAGATAAGATAGGAATTGATGGAGGATAGAGGAATGAATATAAATCAATAACAAGGGGAACCCAAGGCATGATAAAAGGATGGAAGGATAGGGTGATTTCTTGGATAGGAGATGGAAGTATTAAGTGGATGGATAGGAGGTATAGATCCAAGTACTATATTTCAAATGAGTAAGATACCCCACACTAAAGGGAGTACAATTTGTAGTCTCACAAAATTATCACCCCTAACAATTTCACACTAGGTTTGAAACCCTGTTAAGTGCATGTGCCTAATTGTGCTTCTAATTTACTTGTTTAATTATTATTTTTGGGAAATTTAATTAAATTATTATTTATTGGGCTTTAACAAAGCTAAAATTTCTAGACAAGGGCGCCTAGCACTGCTATCCATCTAATCATACCCTAAATTTCAAATTCAATTGTCAATCTCAATATGTTCAAGAATTCAAATTCAATTCTTAGCATATTTTAATAGTTAATGTGAAATATGTTTAGATCCATATATATATATATATATGATTTCTTCCCTCCATTTCAACCCTTAATCAATTTTGATAACTCTAGCATCCTAAAGGAAATTAATGCAATATCAAGAGAAAAATAAGCAAAAGATCAAATACACAATTCAAGCTATTTAAAGTCTACAACACATCAGAAAATTTATGTTAATGCATTGTAAGATGTTCATTGTTTATATTTATTATAATTATATGCACTAACACTTACAGAATATCCATTGATAGAATGTTCAGAAGGCCTTTATGTCTGACATCCTCATTGATAGAATGGTGGAACTAGAAGGCTCATTCAATGACTTTAAGGTGTTGTTCAAGGAAAGACTACAGGCCCTTGAGGCCAAGGTTGCTAGTATAAATGGTGATATCAAAAAATTGTTGCAGGTGAGCCACACCTTAGTCAAGAATAGTGCAGAAGCTTTGGAAATTCTCTTTAAGAAAATTGGTCAGCTTAGAGAAGATTAGGTTTTCTTCTTAGAGATCATGGAGAAAGAACAAATGGCTAAGGGTAAGGGAAAAAAAGTTGTGAAGGATGATGACAAGGTACCTGTTGGTAGAGGGTCGGTTAAATGGAAGAAAGCTTTTGATGTTGAGAAAAAGGAATTGTTGGATATGGCTGAAAAACATAAGAACCAGCAGATTGAGGTGGCCAAAACCCTAAGTGACCTTAACTAGTTTCTTGTTTCTTTTTGTTTTTCCTGGGTGTTAGTCTCTTTTAGGTAGTTTTGTTGTTGTTTTGTTGGTGGGTGTTGTTGATTGTTGGTTGTATTTTTTTAGTTTGGCACCTATGGTGGTTGATTTTTTGGCTGTTGGGTTGTTGCTGGTAGGCTCTTGAATATTTTTTGGTGTACCATGTTGCTTCTTTTTTTGTAAAGGGTTTCAGGTCCCTTCAAAACCTGTTTTTCCCATATAATCAAAACACTTATAAAATCTCCAAGAAACCTCCTATTTCTCCTTGTGTGTGATGAGAAAAGTGACTTCAATCCAACAAGTGTTTCTGATTTGAGTGGTAAGTTCCATTTGTGTTTATTATCATTCACATTTATTGTCTTTCCTCTGCTCCCTTGAGAGCACACACTCTTTATCATCTATCATCATATTAGTCACTGTGGAGGTGGAAACACCAAAACAAGGTTTGACCAAGGAAATCCCCTATATGACACAACCCTTCTCCCTCTATTAATCTTGCAAGTTATAGGTCTACTACTGATTGAAGTGGATTTCATATCTCAAGGCTTCAAACTATAATTCATGCATTCATGTACCTATCATCAAAAAAATAGGGCTTTCTAATTATTTGCACACTATCAAAATTCAAAACCTAATCTTGGTTGTCAAAGACCTTCAAACAATGGTATAATTGTGTAGGTTCAAAAACCTTACGTTTTAACATTTCTAGACTAAGGCACCTAACGCCCTTGTCTTTCCAGTTCAACTCCAAATTTCAACGCCATATTCTTCTCTTTTTGCACTCTCTAGATCTGTCTTTTATTTATATATTTTTGTTCTCTAATTTATAGATTATGTTATATTTTTCACTTTGATCCTAATTCACCTAGTTCAATACATATCTTCTAATCAATCATTACACACCCAACAACAAAAAGGGGCCAAAACCTTGACCAAATTGTTTGGCTCTCCCTTGAGGACAACAACCAATCAAGATCTCTTGGTTAATTTTCAATCCCTTAATGTTTAAGGAGGAATGATTGATTTAGTTATGGTGTTTAGCCTAGATCCAATTTCACCCTATTACATAATTATGGATGGAAGATGATAAGGAATGCATGAGATGGAAGGATAGTACATAAAGGATATGGATGGTGGAGGAAGTAAGGATATCATTGTCTAAAGCATACATAGATATTTTGTCCCTAGCCTTATCAAGATCAAAGGAGGCAAGGGAGGATAAATTTGGATAGGCTGGGAGAGGTAGATAAGATGAGGGATAAGATATGGGAGATGCAAAGGATAGGTGTAGATATTTCAATTCTAGCCTCATCAAGATCAAAGGAGGAAAGGGAGGATGGAGACATGATGTGGGATATGGGATGAAGGCTATTGGGGGATGTGGATAAAATGATGATAGATAGGAAATATGATGCTTGAATATCCTTAGTATTGTCAAGATCAAAGGTGGAAAAGTAAGGATGGATTTATATAGGATGATGGATAGGGTATGGATAGTGGAGGATGTGGATAGGGTGTTGTACGTAGGATAACATGAATGAAGCTTTCTCCCAAGTGTAGAGTTCAAGAGGATAGGGGATTACACATGATGCCTATTTATCCACTTTTAATCATGGTACTTTCCCAAGGTTCCATAAGAAGTGGTTTTCACCATTGGATGAATTTTTTCTCTTAACTTTTTTCATTTTTCATTTTTTCATTTTTTTTCTTTTTTAGATTTTTGGTATAGAAAAGGATGGATAAGGATGAGGATAAGGATGTGGATAAGTGGATAGGATGTGGTAGGTAGGATTTCATTTATGAATATTTCCCCCAAGTGTAGAGTGAAAGAGGATGAGGGATTACACATGACACTTTTTTTCCAGTTTTTCATCATGGTACTTGTCCAAGGAATCACAAGAAGTGGTCTTCACCATTGGGTGAATGATTTGTCTTTACTTTTTTATTTTTTATTTTCTTTTCCTTTTCTATTTTTCCTTTTTGGATATTTAAAATAGTATAGATGGATAAGAATTTGGATAGGTGGATTTGGAATATATTGAATGGATGATAGGGAGATGGGGGAAGGACTCAAGCATCTAGTTCCATAGATGGTATCCCTTGAAGATGTGTTATAACCGACCATGGTAATTAGAGGTATACTAATAAATGTTGGTATAATGATGGAAAGTGAGGTGAAATAGATTGGAATATGGAGAAGGATGTGGATAGGTGGATTTATAAGATAGTGGATGGATGGTGGGGAGATGGATAAGGACTCATGCATCTAGTTCCATGTATGGTATCCCTTGAAGATGTGCTATAATCGACCATGGAAATTGGAAGTATGCTCATAGACATTGGTAGAATGATGATAAGGGAGGTGAAATGGATGGGAATATGGACAATGATGTGGATAGTTGGATTTTAAAGATAGTGGATGGATGATGGGGATATGGAGGAAGGACTCAAGCATATAATTCCATGTATGGTATCCCTTGAAGATGTTCTCCATTAGACCATGGAAATTGGAGTTATAATCATAGATGTTGGTAGAATAATGGAATGATGGAAAAATATAAGGATTTATTCAAAGGCTTAGATTAAAGGAGGATGATGGGGGATGAATTTTAGATTATGGATGGAGATGTTGGAAATATCAACATTGGTACACACCTTGAAGGGTGGTGGAGTTGTGGAAGTCAATTTGATTTTGAATTTTGAGATTTAGATGGAGGAGTGGATTTGGATTTTGGGAGATAGGGACCCAAAATGGATGGAGGATATGGTGGTGGACTTAGGATAGTAAATTTTGGGACATAGGGGCCCAAAATAGATTTGAAATATGGGGTATTTTTATATGGGGTAGTGGAAACTTTTGAATTAGCAAGTTTGGATTCTAATTTAGATTGTGCTTTGATATTCATTAATTTTATTAGTTGATTTAGATCCACATGGTTTTTTATTTTTTTATTCATGGGCCTTTGTGGCATTTTGGATTTAAATTTTTGCTTTTGGATCATATTTATATTTTTTTGGCATGTAATTTTAAGGGTATGTGTTGATCCATGGATTTTTATGGATTTTTGGTTTTATGAATTTTATATTTGGCATCTAAATTGCTTCCAAGAGAAATGGGATTGGTGGATGGAAAGGAATGATATTGAGGTCTTATGGATTATTTGATGTAGATAGTATGTTGAAATGATTTCAAGGATGTGTTCCTTGGTTGACCTTGATTTATGATGTGATGAAAGGATTTTGAGATAGTCAAGATTTGGATAGCAGATGGAGGGATATAAGGACCCAAGATGGATGGAAGGGATGAATAATTTAGTTTTGGGACATAAGGGCCCAAAATATATAGAAGGGATAAAGGATTGGGCTTTAGAAAATGAGGGACCAAAATGGATTTGGAATATGGATGATGTGAATGTTTGGATTAAGTGGAGGAATTTAGGATTTTGGAAGGATACCAACATCTTGAGAATGACCTTTGTAGGCAAGGCCATGATAATTTGGATTTTATTTGATTTGGATAGGTTCCAATATTCATTGTTCATGGAGGTCTAACCCTTTTCCTTGATAGTGCATATTTTGATAATAAAAAATTCCAATGGGATACTTTTTATTTTGGAAAAAATATGTGAGTCCATTTTGAGGATGATATGACATGGAAGGAATGGTAGGCTCATACAATAAAAAATATTGGATGAAGGTAGAAGAACCCATTTGATATATGGAATTTATTGATAGCTTGGATATAGGTGATGGGATCTAGTAGAGGATAGATTCATGATATGGAGAGGGAAGGGTACTTTGATCTTGACATGGGGAGGGATCATTTGATAAAGTGGATAGTATAATTTTCTCTTTATTATGATATGGAAGGGGATCATGACATGAAGTGGAAGGGGTGTCTTGATCTTGACTTGGAAGGGGATCATTGGATGACATGGGGGGATACATTGTTCTTGATTTGGAATGGGATCCTTGGATGGAGTGGAAGGTATACTTTGATCTTGATTATGATTAGGATAAGGATTAGGAGATTGATTGGATTAGGAAAAATAATTAGGATTAGGGTCCTAAATAATGGATTTAGGGATGTATTGGAGATACATTGGGATGATTAGGATAGTCGGGATGAGGTGGATTAGATTATTAGGGATTATTAGGACAATATGGATGATTAAGATGATTATGGGGATAATTAGAATGATTATGGATGATTAGGGTGATTATAGATTATTAAGATGAGATGAGGATTGGATAAATGGATTTGGATGAAAATATTGGGAGATTGGTTCGATTAGGTTGAAGGTTTTTCTTTCTTAAGTAGGAGGTAGATTTGAATGCACATAAACAAAAAAAGTGGCTTGAGGAATATTTGTAAGATATGTATGCACTGGTTATCAAAATAAGACACACCAAGAACATGTACAAGCCTACAATTATTCAAGGAGTGTTAACTTAATGTGGGTCCACCAACCAAAGGCTAATACCTCAAGATTAATGCAAGGCACTTATATTTCAAGAGTAAATAGGTATGGATCTAGTGGCACAAGGGCTCACCTTTTCCATCATTTGGTGGTCCTTAGACCTTGCCAAAATATATTTTATAAATACTTAGGGAGATACATGGTGAGTAACTTTAGGCATGATATTGTACCTTGCACTACACTAAGTAATGATCAAAAGGTTTTAAACTAAGATGAAAAAGGTTGCTAGGGAGTCCTCTAAATACCTCAAGGGTAAGTAAGGAAAAATATATAGATGAAAGGGAATAATTCTAAATATTTGAGAGAAGAGAGTAACCCACTCTTTACCTTCACTTCTCCAAGGTATAAAGTTCTTGGAGGCTTAGACTAGATTGGCAAGATTCTACTTCCAATAGAGGTGTCTTTTGATTCACCTCTCTCTCTTTATACTCCATCAAAATATAGGGGTTGAGGACATCCCTTAGGGTGATAAAATACCTAGGCAAGAATCCTAGAAGAAATGATCCAAGTGTTTTTGGTCACCCAAGATCACACAAAGTGTAAGGAGAGAGCATACACACATTGGGTTCCTTAACATAAAATAAAAAGAAAAGAAAAGAGTAAGTGATGTTTTTGATCCTCAAGATCACACAAAGGTGCAAGAGGAGAGAATACACACCACTCACCCAAATACACAACAAAAAATATATATATTAACCTTAAGAAAAGAAGTGTGCAACCAAGACTAGTTAAATGATAATGCCTAAGATAAATTTAGCTACAACACAAATGTGTTAGTAGTTTTACAAAGGCATTGGAGTAATGAATATGGTTGCAATAAAATATATTATAATTAATAATGTAACTCCTATAAATATTAAAAAAAAGGTATAATTGGCAAAAATGGATCAACGAAGAAAAGGATAACTATGCAAGGTTGGTTTCATTTTTGTTTTTTTACATAGTCAAACTAATTCAATTGTTTTGATATTTACTACTCAAAATTAAAATGAAAAAAGAATAAAGCCTTAATAGAGTTATGATGTTCCCAAAATACCGAAAATATTTGAAAAATTCTTTGATTTGTGTCATAAAAATTAGATTTATGAAGACCCCTAATTAACAAAGATCTAATTGTTTAATCAATTTTTTGACCTCAAAAATAAAAATATAAAGAAAAAAACCTATTAAAATTTGAGGGCTTTCTAAAAATATAAAAAAACTCAAAAAATTCATTGATTTGCAACTTGAAAACTAGATTTATGAAAAATAATAAAATGATAATAATTCACCAAATATTGAAGATCAAAAACTTGACCTTTTTACCTGAGCATTATGAGAACATCCAAAACCTTTAATAAAAAATTGTAAAAAAATTGTAGTCACTTGAAAGATATGGTAAAATCTTTGAAATCCTAGGGTTTTGCTTTCAACCTACAAAAGTTAGCTCCAATTTTTCTTTTGTATAAAAGAACTAAAAACCAGCAAGATGGGGTTAGAAAAACTTAAAAATAAGAATTAAATAGGGATGGGAGTCCCACTAGGCATACCAAAATGAAAACACAAAAATATTGAAGGTAAATAAAATGGGAGATAATGAAATACGCACACAATACCTTCACCTAAAACCCTTCTTTCTCCTCATATAGAGCTTGAAGTAAAGTGCATGCTAGCTCCACTTGATCTTTTGTTTTATGTGTTGATGGAAGAATGTGGTTTCTTATCAAACTAGTAGCATGATGATACGATTGATATGATGGTATATCAAATGGATAGACTTAGGAATGATGAAGATTAGCTAGGTTATGGAAGAAGTAGATAGAAAATGTAGCAACATAATAGTAGGATGAGAAGATATTTTCAAATGGGATGAGAGGCTCTAATTTATAAAATTCCCATGAGGGAAATTAGGGGTCAAGATGGATTGGTTAATGGATGGCTAGGATTTAATGAAGATTAGGGCTTGGATCAAAATTTGTAGTCATGTGACTGTAAGGAAGCCAAGGTAGAGAAATAACTTCCTACAGTAATTTTGAGAGGGGGATAACACACTTTTTTATAGATCTTTAACAGTTACAAAAACTTAAATATAAATATAAATAAATATCATGCATACCATAGCATAGTGATTTACGTGGAGAAAACTCTTTTAGAAGAAAAACCCCACACTCCAAAATCCGCCCAATATATTATTTAGAAATAACAAAGATTACAATATACTTGCAGAGCAAGCTTCTCACAAGAGTATCACCAACCAGAGATCCAGAGGCAACACAGCCGCTATCAAACTCTCAAAATACATCACAATACACGACCATAATACAATGCCCTAATAAAATAGGGTTGCCTTCTAGGGCAAGTCAAGCTAATAAAATATTGGTTATCTGATCTAAGACCTAATGATGAATGGTTCAGATTTACAATAATAAAATATAAATAAAATTTTCCTTTCAAGGGTGTTGCCCCCAGACCCCCAACCAGGGGGGTGATACCCTTGGACCCCTCGTGCCCCCCCCCCCCCCTCACCCACTTGTCATTTTCGTATGAACAGTACCTTATGTATCAACAATAATTTATGTAATTGCAAGGTTGAGACACATTTTCCCAATAGTGGCAAGTGTCACATGAGGGATAATGGCTAGGTTTAGGATTTGATTAGGAAACAGTAGGGAAAATCTTTATGTGAATGGTTGAAATTTGGAGATGTATGAAATGGGTGAATGAGATGAAAAGTTAGTTTGACTTTTTATTAAGTTCTTAGTTAGTCATGAGAGAGGGACACTTTTTATATGAGGGCAAGTTTAGATTGTGATCCATGGGAATGAATCTAATGACTAGGATTAAATAAACAAAGATTGAAGGATAAAGTGGAATTAAATATTGGAGGAAAATATAATGTGGGTTATTTATCTTAAATTAATTAATTTAGTTGGATGGTTTTGGGATAAGGGTGATGGATAAATTCATTAAATAAATAAATAATGTTATTTAATTAATTGGTAAAGACAAGGTGGGATAAAGGTGATGAATAAATTAAATAAATAAATAATAAATATTTATTGAATTAAAGTGGGGGATAAAGGTGAAGGATACATTAATTAAATAAAGGTGAAGGATACATTAATATTTATTTAATTAAAATGGGGGATAAAGGTGAAGGTTAAATTAATTAAATAAATAATAGATATTTATTTAATCAAAGTGAGGGATGAAAGTGGAGGATAAGTTAATTAAATAAATAATAAATATTTATTTAATTAATGGCTAAGATAGGGTAAAGTCAAGTGTGGTTAGGTATAGTCAAATTTTAAGTGTCTACATAATGTATATATAAACCACAAGGTGAAAGATGGAATAGGGGATAAAGAAGATGTAGAGAATATGTAATGTAAGGAAATAATAGATAAGATAGAAGAGAGAAAAGTGTAAGTGACAAATAGATGCAATATAGAAGAGAAAGAAGAGCTATTATATATGTGTGTATGAGAGATCTTATATTGATGTAAATATAATGTAATATT
>VDFB02056351.1:20673307-20727724 GCA_007258455.2 Sequoia sempervirens
CCTTCACTTCTATCCACCACAAAAGTGTTTTGGTTCTAACCTATTTGAATTTTCATGGTTGATATGCATAGCCGACCTTGGAGAATGGTTTCAAGGTTGAAGATGATATAAATATGAGGTGATTTGTTGAAGGATGCAAAGATAGATAAGTATGATGCAAATGATGTGAACTGCAGAGTGTTAGAGTGTGAATTTGAGAAGTGCAATGTGAGCTTTCATGTGTTAGATTGTTGGATGCAGTGAGCAGAAGGTGTCTACAATTATTTAGTTATGTTGCGAAGGTGGTGATGATATTGTGGCAGATTTCTTTGTCGCATTGAGATGTATTTCTTTATGTAACATTCTTCTCTATATTCTTTTCTATTCTGGCAGTGAGCCTTTCTTCTCTTGGGCAGTGAGCCCTCTAATAGTGAGCCCTTTGTATTTGGTGTTGATATTACTTTATATTGTGAGCTAATCCTGATCGTGGTTTTTCCCATCTTAGGTTTTCCACATAAATATGGTGTTCTCTTATGCATGATGTTGGTTTGATTTAGTTTCTATTATTTTATTTTCATGCGAAATCATTATAACAGATTAAGGGTTAATTGAATGCATGTGGATCTAAATGTTTGTAAGGGTTTTGAAGCTTTAAGGTACAATTGATTCATGCATTCAACAATTTGTATCAGAGCAAGGTTCCTTGGAAGAAAGATTAACTGCTTGAGGTAGATCTAGGATGGCACACAAGAAATAGATCCCTATGTTTGATGGAACAGATTATGCATTCTAGAAGACAAGGATGAAAGGTTTTATGTTCTATCTTGGATTTGATGTTAGGAATTTTGTTAAGACTGGATACATTGAACCTACAAATGGTTTGAGTATTGTTGATGAAATCAAAGCCTATGAAAGCAATGGTAAAGCAAGGTATGCTCTCTTAAATAGTCTTACAAATTTTGAATTAGTGAAAGTGATGAGTATGAAAACTGCTAAAGAAATTTGGGAAAAGTTAGAAAGCATTTATGAAGGAGATGATAAGGTCAAAGAAGCTAAGATACAGAATTTGAAAATCATGTTTGAGAACATGCGGATGTTTGAAGATGAAAATGTTACAAGCTATATGCAAATGGTAGATGAATATGTTAGCTCCATTAGAGCTCTTGGTGGCGAACTCAAAGAACCATAAGTGGCAAAGAAAACTTTTAGAACTCTTCCTAAATCTTACAATCATAAAGTTTCTCCTATTGAGGAATTTACAAATCTAAATCAATATACTAGAGATTGGCTATATAGTTCTTTAATTGCTTTTGAGATTAGAGAATTTGATACAAATAGTGGTGCAAAAGTTGAGACTGCTTTTAAGGCTAGTAAATTAGAGGAGATCAAGGAATCAGATCAGGAGGATCTTGATGATATAGAAGCTAACTTTATGAGGAGAATGAAGAAGGGTATTGGTAAGTACATTGGTAAGCTGCATTTCAAATGTTTCGGTTGTCGAAAGATAGGTCACTATGCTTCAAGATGTCCAAACAAAGCTTTGAATAACAAAAATAAGGAGAACAAAGGTAAGATGATTAAGAAAATTTATTATGTTAGAGAAGATGCAAGTATTTATGATTATGAATATGATTATGGAGATGAAGATGATGAACATTTGTTCACTGCTTTAAAATGTGAATCTTTTTCTGCTAACTTTGAGAGATGTGTGAAGGAAATTCCTTCAGAGACAAAGGATGAGACTAAAGGTACTTTGGTATCTACTTTTCATGCTAGACAGGAGAAGAACTACTAGATCATTGAAAATGGATGCTCTAATCATATGACCGGTGACAAGACTAATTTTGTTAAACTTGAAAAATATGATGGAGGATGTGTTATATTTGGTGATGATACATCTACTAAGATATGTGGAAAAGGTTCAATCAATTTTGGTGGCAATCATAATATTGATTATGTTTACTATGTTAAGAGTTTAAGGCATAACCTCTTGAGTGTCGGACAATGTGTAGCAAGGGATACAATCTTATGTTTTAGGATGATGGATGTGAGATCATAAAAGGATCTAGAAGTGTGGTTGTTGCTAGAGGAATAATAGATGGAAATGTTTATCAACTCAAGGGTTATAATGGCCACTACTTTATGACTTAGATTAATGAAAGATGGTTATGGCACAAAAGGATATGTCACATCAATTTTGATAGCCTAGTGAGGATAATTTTAGTTCAAGCTATGAGAGATCTACCAAAGATTACAAAGCCTATCAATGGTGTCTATAAGGAGTGTCAAATTGGAAAGAAAGCAAGAAGTGATCCAGGTCGATACTTGTCATCAAAAATTGAAGTGTTCCACATGCTCAAAATCTGAGTTTGTACATGAAAGTTATGGTCGGTCAAAGTTGAGGGTTGACCATGATGATGTGGTAGGAATGATGACGTGGCAAGAACGATGATGTGGAAAAAATGATGACATGACTATTTAAAATAGAATTTAAAAAGTTGAATTCCCTTATATTTAAATTATTAAACCTTCTAAGTTTTAAAAGCACCTGCTACGAGATTTTTAAGGATCTCAAAAGATTTTTAGAGTATTTTAAAAGATTTTAAGGGATTTAAATGAGACTTTTAAGGGCTTAAAATATCAGAAAATGTTTTCATAAAAGATATTTTAAACCTAAATTTAAAGTTAACCTCCAAACTTAAAACAAATTTAATCCCTTATTATTTTTATAGCCCAAAATTATGAGGGCCATGAATATACGGGAGACAGTTTGGTTTTATTATAGTTGTTAAAACTAATATTAAAACTAATCAACCTCTAAATGGCTTTCCTACGGGAAAAGACAAAAATAAATAAACAATATGGAACCCGAATGGAAGGTAATAAGGGATTAAAGACAAAGAATTTGTTTTTTTAAGGGGGTAATGGTTGATATTATTGTTTTATTTATAAAAATAAGGGAAATTGTTGTAAGGGGGTTATTTTATTAAATATGGTGGTTTAACCCCATATGGGAAAATTATGTATAAAAGGGGGGTTATAGGATTTGATTTTTCAATCAAGTGATGTGAAGGAGAGTGCAAGTGTATGCATTCAAAATTTAGTTTATGGTTTGTGAGAATCGTTCTAGGGAATGGAGAATGGTGAGAGAGAGTTTCTGAGAAATGAGAGCTAGGACTTGATTGTGAATTGTCTTCTTTGTACATTTGGAGCTTGAAGTCAAGATTTTGTACTTGTGAGGGAGGACTTTATAATTCATTATCATCTGAGAGCTGTGAGGAGACTTGTAACAGTTGGAGCCTTGTAATTGTTTTTGGAGCATAATCAAGGATTGGTCACTCTATTGGAGAGGACCTAGAGACGTAGCCATCTTGGAAAACTCCGTTATCAACTTGTGTTGTCTTCTCTCTCTTTTCTCTCTTATTTCAATATATTCACTTTAATTTGCTATGTTATTTCAGCATTTTAATAATGGTTTCAAGATCTTCAGTTTAATCATGGTTAAAGTTATTATTCTCATGCAACAGTCCTAGATCCTAACAACAAATCAAGTGGTATCAAAGCTTTGTTGTGACTATTTTTTGCAGAGGTGAATGATAACACGATCCAGGAAACAACAAGGTGAAGGCACGCTTGCATAATACAATCTTGAGATCGGTAAACAAAGAAATTTGCCAAAGATGGAAGGATCGAAAGCTAGAAAAAGTTCAGAGCTTGATGAGAAGAGTTTTCAAAAAGATTTTCTCAAAATGAAGGCAATGGTGGAAGTTCTTTTCTGGGAAAGGCAGGAAAAGTGAGAACGAAAGAAGCGTGGAAAAGGAGATTCTTCGAAGCAAGAGAAGTGTGAAGATTGGAAGGACAAAGGGAAAAGACCAGGAGGTGATGACAAGTCTCTAGAAACTCCTTCTTCTCCATCCTCTCCTTCTTCTTCGTCTTCTCCTTATTCTTCTACTGATTCTACTTCTTTGAATCCTTTCAAGGGTGCATATAAGCGTAGAATTAAATTAGATGTAAAATTTGATCTACCTAAGTATTGTGGGGAATTGAATGCTGAGAAATTAGATGATTGGGTTCAACAAGTAGAAGTCTATTGTAGAGTCCAAAATCTCTTTGATGATGCTTCTAGGATCCAATTAGCTACTCTTCGGTTGGGAGGAACAACTCTCACCTGGTGGGAGAGTAGAACTTGGGCAGAAATTTCACAACATGGTAGAGTCAGTTTAACTTGGGTAGAATTTATTAATGCTCTTAAGAAGTAATTTTATCCCCTAGGCCATATGCAATAGTTAATGATGGACTGGAAAATGTTTAGGCAAGGGAAAGGTCAAATTGTCCAAGAGTACACCCATGAATTCAGGAAAAGGGCTATTGCATTGAATGTTCCATTGTACACCCAAGATACCTCGCTTAGGTACATAGGTGGTTTGCACTCTTATCTAAGACATTCTATTTTGGTTTTGAATCCTTGTAATTTGGATGAAGTATGTATTCAAGCCACACACTTGGAGTCAAGAGGTAAGAGTAATTTTATTGATAAGCCTGATAAGAAGTCATCTAAGTCTGAAGGTAAATCTGAAGATACAAGAAAGGGGAAGAAGACAACTACCATTAAGAAGAAGGATGATAAGCTCACATGCTCTCATTGTGACAAAGAAGGTCATGATGTAGATCATTGTTGGAAGTTACATCCAGAATTGAAGCCGAAATGGGCTCGTAAACAGAAAGGTAAGGAGTCCTCAAATGTTGTTATGGATCTTGGTTCAGAGTCTGAAGATGAAACTAAGATAACAACAATGGGTTTGAAAGGTAAGGTTCCTATTTCTAGTGTTTCCTTTGATAGTTGTGCTTCTACTTTTCAAGTTAATGAAGTCCCTAAAGATAAGAAAAGAAATGAGCTTTTTCACATAAGGGTTGTTGCTAAGCATACTAAAATTGATGCACTCATAGATAGTGGATCTCAAGTTAACTTAATTTCTGAAGATGTTGTAAGGAACTTGGGATTGAAAACTACATAGCATAAGAAACCTTATCCGCTAGGTTGGGTTTGTGAAAATAATGAATTGCAAGTAACAAGGCAATGTGTTTTGAGATTTGCAATCACAAGTAAGTCCGTTGATGAGGTACAGTTTGATGTGGTTCCACTAGATATATGTGAGATAGTGTTAGGTAGTCCTTATTTACATGATCGGAAGGCTATTTTCTATAGGGAATTTAATCATTATGACTTGTTTAAAGATGGTATCAGGTATATTGTACATTCTCACATAATCAAGACTGGTAGATCTTTTGTAAACACAGGGCAGTTGAAAAGGGTGATTAATGCAAGTAAAGATTTGTCTCTTATGTCTATTAACTCGGGTGGTTCTAGACATGAACTTGAGGTAATCAAGGCTAATCAGATGTTGCAAGATACACCAATAGTACAACATGAGGAAACAGTAAATGAAAGCATTGATGATCCAAGTCTACAACTTTTGGTTGGGAATTTGGAGATTCCCTTGGGTAAAAATGTTCTTGTTGTGAAAGATAGACATGTTGTTGATTCATTCGCTTTTGTATCTGCATTGTTATTCAGCTTGATATTAGTCAGTTTTTATTGGTTAATGGCTATAACAGTTGATGTAGATGTTTATGGAAGTGATGGAATGATGTATGTGTTCAACAATGTCATTGCAATCCTAATTGTGGTGATGAGCCAGGTGTACAGATGCACAAGTGATACAAGACAAGTGGGGAGGCCATGCCTTCAGTTAATTCTGAATAAAAGTAACTTTTGGAGGTCCAAAAGCTCTCTAGTGGGGAGGAATGATCCAGGTGGATACTTGTCGTCAAAAATTGAAGTGTTCCACATGCTCCAGATTTCATCACCATGTCGAAGATCTTGTCAAGACCTTTTCGACGCATTTTGAACGGACCAAATCCGAGTCTATACGTGAAAGTTATGGTCGGTCAAAGTTGAGGGTTGACCATGATGATGTGGTAGGAATGATGACGTGGCAAGAATGATGATGTGGAAAAAATGATGACATGACTATTTAAAATAGAATTTAAAAAGCTGAATTCCCTTATATTTAAATGATTAAACCTTCCAAGTTTTAAAAGCCCCTACTACGAGAATTTTTAAGGGGATTTTAAAAGATTTTTAAAGATTTTTAAGGATCTCAAAAGATTTTTAGAGGATTTTAAAAGATTTTAAGGGATTTAAATGAGACTTTTAAGGGCTTAAAATATAAGAAAAGATTTTCATAAAAGATATTTTAAAACTAAAATTAAAGTTAACCTCCAAACTTAAAACAAATTTAATCCCTTATGATTTTTATAGCCCAAAATTATGAGGGATATGAATATATACGAGAGATAGTTTAGTTTTATTATAGTTGTTAAAACTAATATTAAAACTAATCAACCTCTAAATGGCTTTCCTAGGAGAAAAGACAAAAATAAATAAACAATATGGAACCCAAATGGAAGGTAATATAGGATTAAAGACAAAGAATTTGTTTTTTTAGGGGTGTAATGGTTGATATTATTGTTTTATTTGTAAAAATAAGGGAAATTTTTTGTAAGGGGGTTATTTTATTAAATATGGTGGTTTAACCCCATATGGGAAAATTATGTATAAAAGGGGGGTTATAGGCTTTGATTTTTCAATCAAGTGATGTGAAGGAGAGTGCAAGTGTATGCATTCGGAATTTAGTTTATGATTTGTGAGAATCATTCTAGGGAGTGGAGAATGGTGAGAGAGAGTCTCTGAGAAATGAGAGCTAGGACTTGATGGTGAATTGTCTTCTTTGTACATTTGGAGCTTGAAGTCAAGCTTGTTGTACTTGTGAGGGAGGACTTTATAATTCATTATCATCCGAGAGCTGTGAGGAGACTTGTAACAGTTGGAGCCTTGTAATTATTTTTGGAGCATAATCAAGGATTGGTCACTCTATTGGAGAGGACCTCGAGACATAGCCATCTTGGAAAACTCCTTTATCAACTTGTGTTGTCTTCTCTCTCTTTTCTCTCTTATTTCAATATATTCAGTTTAATTTGGTTATGTTATTTCAGCATTTTAATAATGGTTTCAAGATCTTCAGTTTAATCATGGTTAAAGTTATTATTCACATGCAATAGTCCTAGATCCTAACAACAAATCAAGTGGTATTAGAGCTTTGTTGTGACTATTTTTTGCAGAGGTGAATGATAACACGATCCAAGAAACAACAAGGTGAAGGCACGCTTGCAGAATACAATCTTGAGATCAGTAAACAAAGAACTTTGCCAAAGATGGAAGGATCAAAAGCTGGAAAAAGTTCAGAGCTTGATGAGAAGAGTTTTCAAAAAGCTTTTCTCGAAATGAAGGCAATGGTGGAAATTCTTTTCTGGGAAAGGCAGGAAAAGCGAGAACGAAAGAAGCGTGGAAAAGGAGATTCTTCGAAGCAAGAGAAGTGTGAAGATTGGAAGGACAAAGGGAAAAGACCAGGAGGTGATGACGAGTCTCTAGAAACTCCTTCTTCTCCATCCTCTCCTTCTTCTTCATCTTCTCCTTCTTCTACTACTGATTCTACTTCTTCTTTGAATCCTTTCAAGGGTGCATATAAGCGTAGAATTAAATTAGATGTAAAATTTGATCTACCTAAGTATTGTGGGGAATTGAATGTTGAGAAATTAGATGACTGGGTTCAACAAGTAGAATTCTATTGTAGAGTCCAAAATCTCTTTGATGATGCTTCTAGGATCCAGTTAGCTACTCTTCGATTGGGAGGAACAACTCTCACCTGGTGGGAGAGTAGAACTTGGGCGAAATTTCACAACATGGTAGAGTCAGTTTAACTTGGGTAGAATTTATTAATGCTCTTAAGAAGTAATTTTATCCCCTAGGCCATATGCAATAGTTAATGATGGACTGGCAAATGTTTAGGCAAGGGAAAGGTCAAACTGTCCAAGAGTACACCCATGAATTCAGGAAAAGGGATATTGCATTGAATGTTCCATTGTACACCCAAGATACCTCACTTAGGTACATAGGTGGTTTGCACTCTTATCTAAGACATTCTATTTTGGTTTTGAATCCTTGTAATCTGGATGAAATATGTATTCAAGCCACACACTTGGAGTCAAGAGGTAAGAGTACTTTTATTGATAAGCTTGATAAGAAGTCATCTAAGTCTGAAGGTAAATCTAAAGATACAGGAAAGGGGAAGAAGACAACTACCATTAAGAAGAAGGATGATAAGCTCACATGCTCTTATTGTGACAGAGAAGGTCATGATGTAGATCATTGTTGGAAGTTACATCCATAATTGAAGCCGAAATGGGCTCGTAAACAGAAAGGTAAGGAGTCCTCAAATGTTGTTATGGATCTTGGTTCAGAGTCTGAAGATGAAACTAAGATAACAACAATGGGTTTGAAAGGTAAGGCTCCTATTTCTAGTGTTTCCTTTGATAGTTGTGCTTCTACTTTTCAAGTTAATGAAGTCCCTAAAGATAAGAAAAGAAATGAGCTTTTTCACATAAGGGTTGTTGCTAAGCATACTAAAATTGATGCACTCATAGATAGTGGATCTCAAGTTAACTTAATTTCTGAAGATGTTGTAAGGAACTTGGGATTGAAAACTACATAGCATAAGAAACCTTATCCACTAGGTTGGGTTTGTGAAAATAATGAATTGCAAGTAACAAGGCAATGTGTTTTGAGATTCGCAATCACAAGTAAGTCCGTTGATGAGGTACAGTTTGATGTGGTTCCACTAGATATATGTGTGATATTGTTGGGTAGCCCTTATTTATATGATCGGAAGGCTATTTTCTATAGGGAATTTAATCATTATGACTTGTTTAAAGATGGTATCAGGTATATTGTACATTCTCACATAATCAAGACTGGTAGATCTTTTGTAAACACAGGGCAGTTGAAAAGGGTGATTAATGCAAGTAAAGATTTGTCTCTTATGTATGTTAACTCGGGTGGTTCTAGACATGAACTTGAGGTAATCAAGGCTACTCAGATGTTGCAAGATACACCGATAGTACAACATGAGGAAATAGTAAATGAAAGAATTGATGATCCAAGTCTACAACTTTTGGTTGGGAATTTGGAGATTCCCTTGGGTAAAAATGTTCTTGTTGTGAAAGATAGACATGTTGTTTATTCATTCACTTTTGTATCTGCATTTTTATTCAGCTTGATATTAGTCAGTTTTTATTGGTTAATGGCTATAACAGTTGATGTAGATGTTTATGGAAGTGATGGAATGATGTATGTGTTCAACAATGTCATTGCAATCCTAATTGTGGTGATGAGCCAGGTGTACAGATGCACAAGTGATACAAGACAAGTGGGGAGGCCATGCCCTCAATTAATTATAAATAAAAGTAACTTTTGGAGGTCCAAAAGCTCTCCAGTGGGAAGGACTGATCCAGGTGGATACTTGTCGTCAAAAATTGAAGTGTTCCACATGCTCTAGATTTCATCACCATGTCGAAGATCTTGTCAAGACCTTTTCGACGCATTTTGAACGGACCAAATCCGAGTCTGTACGTGAAAGTTATGGTTAGTCAAAGTTGAGGGTTGACCATGATGATGTGGTAGGAATGATGACGTGGCAAGAATGATGATGTGGAAAAAATGATGGCATGACTATTTTATGGGCATTCAGAATTTAGTTTATGGTTTGTGAGAATCATTCTAGGGAGTGGAGAATGGTGAGAGAGAGTTTATGAGAAATGAGAACTAGGACTTGATGGTGAATTGTCTTCTTTGTACATTTGGAGCTTGAAGTAAAACTTGTTGTACTTGTGAGGGATGACTTTGCAATTCATTATCATCTAAGAGCTGTGAGGAGACTTTTAACAGTTGGAGCCTTGCAATTTTTTTTGGAGCATAATCAAGGATTGGTCATTCTATTGGAGAGGATCTGGAGACGTAGCCATCTTGGTGAAATCCGTTATCAACTTGTGTTGTCTTCTCTCTCTTTTCTCTCTTATGTCAATCTATTCACTTTAATTTGGTTATGTTATTTCAGCATTTTAATAATGGTTTCAAGATCTTATGTTTAATCATGGTTAAAGTTATTATTCACGTGCAACAGTCCTAGATTCTAACAACAAATCAAGAAACTTCAAAATCAAAGAACAATCTTCTACCGAGTTGGAATTGGTACATACAGATCTTTGTGGTCCTAAAAGAGTAAGAAGTCTTCAAGGTGATAGGTATTTCATGCTACTAATTGATGGTTATTCTAGAATGAAATGGGTTACTTTTCTCAAAGAAAAATCAAAAGCTCTAGAAAAGTTTAAAGAATTCAAAGTTATGGTGTAGAATGAAATGGATATGAAAATAAAATGTTTGAGGTCTGACAAAGGTGGAGATTTCACCTCCAATGAGTTTAACATATTTTAGGATAATCGTAGCATAAAGAGGCACTTTTTTGCCCCTAGGACTCCTTGGAAAAATGGGGTGGTTGAAAGAAAGAATAGGACTGTTCAAGAAGCTACAAGGATAAAGTTGAAAGAGACAAATCTACCAGAATTCTACTAGAGAGAAGCAATTCATACTGTTGTTTATATACTTAACAAAGTTCAAGCAAGAGAAAATAGTACAAAGACTCCCTATGAGCTATGGTATGGAAGGATTCCTACTGTCAAGTACTTTAGAGTGTTTGGAAGAAAATGTTATATCAAAAGAGATGAAGATAATTTAGGAAATTTTGATGCAAGTTCTAATGAAGGTGTCTTCTTTGGATACTCTACTAGAAGAAAATATTATCAATGCTACAACAAGAGATTGAGAAATATTGTTGAAAGTGAAAGTGTCAAAGGTTAATGAATACTTACAAAAGAATTCAATGATGATAGATGGATATGAATCAGATTATTCTTCTTGTAGAGAAGAAGAAAATGAAAGAGAAGTGCAAATTGAAGAGGAAGAAGCTCCAGAAAAGACTCCTAAAACTCCTAAGTATGTATAGAAGAATCATTCTGAAGATCATAACATTGGAGATAAGAGCAAAGGTGTACTAACGGGAAGGAAAGCTACTAAATAATAGGTAAATCTATGTTTACTTTTTGAAGTTGAACCTAAAACAATGATTGAGGTATGCAAGGATGAATATTAGATCAATCCTATGCAAGAAGAGTTGTTGTAAATTGAGAAGAATCATACTTGGGAACTTGTCCCAAGACTAGCAAACAAAAATGTGATTGGAACTAAGTGGGAGTTCAAAAAAAAACTGAATGAGAATGGAGAATTTTGGAATGGAAGATTCTAAACTGGTGTGTACTCCTATGGTTACTAATTGCAAGCTGAGAAAGAGTTATGAATCTCCTAAGGATGATCAGAGCAAGTATAGATCAATGATTGGTGGATTGCTATATCTAACTACTACTAGACTAGATATCATGCATGCAGTTTATCTTGTGGCTAGATTCAAGATCTTAGAGATTCACATGTTGTAATAGTGAAGAGGATATTTAAATAATTGAAGGGCACTCCAAATCATGGCTTGTGGTATTCAAAGGATACTAATTTTACTCTGAGTGCTTACACAAATGCAAATTGAGTTGGTTGTGTGGATAATAGGAAAAACACAAGTGGTGGTGCATTCTTTCTTGGATGCAAATTGGTGTCATGGCTAAGTAAGAAACAAGATTTAGTGTCTTTATCTACTGCAGAGGCATAGTACATTGCAACATGTTATCCTCAAATTCATCTGCACTCAATTTGTGGGATAACCCCTACGAAACTTTTCCATTTCATAGCTCATGTACTCTAGGCATGCAAAACGAGGAAAATTGCATTAGTCCTTGTGCATGGTTCCCCAACCTCGGAAAGTCATTCTAAGTATTATCCTTTATTGGTCCTCAAAATTTTCCTTTTGGTGCAAGTTGTGAAAACTCAGTTTTGGGAGTCAGAATTTTTTTTACACTTGCAGGAGTGTTGAATTTCAACGCCCCTGCAAGTCAAAATGCAAAAATTAAAAATTTGTAAGGTTGTTATTTTTTAGTGACCTTGCATATTTCTTATCAAGTTTCAAATTACATAAGCTCTCAAATTTCTTGCCCCCTCAACTTCAGGTTCCACATGAGTTGGCATTAATTGCAAGGTTAATGTCTTTTAAGCCAATTTTTAGTCTTTTAAACTCATTTTATTTTTCATCCTGAGTGTTTTCCTCTACCCGTGTGAATCTCCCAAGCTCATCTATGTCCAAAGAATTCATGCACAGTTTCTTGCAATTTGTGGGACATTTTTTGAGCAGATTCTATTAGGGTTCTTCGTTCTATTTCTCTGGGTATGTAGCTTTTGCTTGCCTTTTCGTTTTATTGTGTTTTCTCTAGTTTTTATGCCTAGGGTTTATATTTAGACTGGTGTTTCATTGCGTTGTTAATCATTTATTTTTTTTCTTAAAAGATTCATGGTTTTTGTGTATATATATTAATTTATCTTCAAAGTTTTATTTTCTCTAAAAAACCCTAGTTGCATTGTTGCTTGTTTTTTGTGAGTTTGCTCATCCCTTTAGTGTTTCTGGTTCCCATTTGAGTTTCTTTTTGTTTGATGAGATCCACCACATGTTTCTATGGTTTTTTGGGTGCTATGTTAGTCATGTGTATCATGAGCATTTATCCTCACGTTACATGCATCTTGACCTGACAAACCTATTAACCGGTGTTTCTTTTACCATGTATCAATGGGGAAATTCGCTAATGTGTGTAATAAATTACATCAAACCATAAAATGTTAAAGACTTCCCATGAATGACATTGTTAAGTGTCTTATCGGTGGGTTTCACCGCATAAACATGTTTGTTTACTTGACATGATATGTCGAGGCAATGAAAACCTCTGTTGCTGCAAACAAAGTTTGTTTGTTTGTTTCACATCATGTGATGTTGGGGAAAATTACCGCCTTAACATATGTTTTACCATGTCATGCATCATCGATATCACATGGTTTGCATATGTTAAAATATAACATATGCTTACCCAAGTGTCTGAGTGGTAGAAAGCCCCACTCAGAAAATATAGATCTTGACCCTTTTTGTCAAGTCTTAAAGTCAGGTGAACTTCCAAGGTTAATATGCACAATCGAGGTTTTTCTTTGATTGTGCACAAACCTCAATGAATGATGCATGATTGTGGTTTTTTTCCCTGACCTTGCATTAACTTAACAAGTTTCCTATGATCCATGCATTGTTGGTATCTTTCACTAACAATGCATTAATTTTACTTAATGTTTGATTCTATAGGCATTAAAAAACCTTACGTATAAATTTTGACCCCTATGTTTATGCACTAGCATTAGAATTTAATGCTTATGCATAAAATCTTAACTCCCCAGTCATTTGTACCAACGGTGTTTTTCGTTGATGGTGTAAATCATCCCATGTCATAACATGTATGATCAAAAAAAATTGTTGAAATAACACTATGAAGAGTGAGATGAAAAGTTCACATGCAAGGTCAGAATTTTTCAATGACCTTGCACTCAAGTTGAATTTCCCAAATACAATATTAGAGATTTTCTCTAACTTTGCAACAACAAAAAAAGTTACCTCAAATTGTTATGTCATTGAAATTTAACGACTTTGCAAATCTTTTGCAAACTCCATTTTAAGCTTGCAAGTGCACCAAATTTTAGTGCCCAAACATCAATGCACACATTTTCACCTACAACATCATTGATTTTTAGTGGCTTAACACCACTTTGCTAAATTTCTCTAACACTAGGGATTTTTTCCCTTTTTGCCAAATTTGGTTGCTCACCCTTTGTTTTTTATATCCATTGCTCTCAATCCCTAAAGTTCACGCAATCGCTCTGAATATCCCCACCTTTGTGGTTTCTAATATATGATTTCTCTAACATTATAAAAATGCTAAAAAATTTCATGCAGTTTCCTATGCACATACTTCAAGATCTTCACATTTGCATTCTTGCACAGACATAATCTCTTTCCAGTATCTTTTCAATGTTGGATCTATCTCCTAGCAAAGGAAAAGCCATGAAATACAAGTATCAAGGAGTGTTTTCAACCACTATGGTCACATCAAACATCAATGAGATAAAGGACACAAAAATCGAGCATGTTTATATGTCTGAATTTTTGGAAAGGATAAAGAAGCATCCCTTAGACAGTGGTATGAGGTCCATTGTTGAAAGTAATGTCTAGTTAGTGTCCTCATTTCCTATTGCAGCACAAACCTTGGAGTTTTTCTTAAAAGTTGCTTCTCACTATGACAAGGATAGTAGAAGTGTCAAGGATGAAAATGTGAATATGATTATAAGGTTGGATGTTGAATTCTTTGAGAAGGCTTTCATTTGTCCAAGCATTGATAAGTATGTGGAGATCTCTAAAGAATCTACACAAGAGGAATATGATAAAGACCTAGAAATTGCTAAGTGTACAATCAATAGTAAATTGTTGAAGACAACTCAACCAGGAGTCTCTAAGTGTCCCAAGAGTTTCCCTCATAGTGATTTTAGTGAGGAGGTGAACGATATAATCACTCTTCTCAGTAGAGTGAAAGGTTTTTTTGTCTCATCCAATTTTGAAAACTGGATGTATCTCTACATCAAGATTATTTTGAAGAGGAGACAACAGATCTTCTGGGGTCAGAAAATCAGTGATGCCATTCATGAATAATTGACCAATGTTCTTACAACATAGAAATTCTACATGACTTCATACTTGGTGTATGCTACTGCAACAACAAGGAATTTACCAGGTTTGACAACAGAGGGAAACATAAGGGTGACCCAGGTGTATAACTACTTTTCATAGATTAGTCTGAATAGAAGCATTCACCATTTATGAAGGGTGAATGATGCTTTCTTTGGTCCGTTCATGTGTGCAATTTGATCTAGAGCTTGGAAGGAAAAGAGTATCAGATGAGGCTTGGAAAGTTGTGAAAAAATATGGTTTTTTGTATCTTTTATTTCCTACTTTTACATATCTAAGAGTTGGTTGCTTCATGAGATTCCCATACATGCTCCCACGATACCCTAGTGATAAGATTGTCTTGATGGAATTATGCAAACAAATAATTGCAGTGCATAGCAATCAAATGGAATCTCATAAGACGAGATTCAAGTTTACATTAACAATCGAAATGTATTCTATTCAAACTTCTCCTAAAGCTAAAGTTGTTCAATCAAAGATGCAATGGGCACATTGAAAATGTTCAAAAGGAGGATGGATTTTGATTATCAAGGAATGCAAGATTGAAACAATAAATTCTATGTGCATGCGCATCAAATTGAGGATATATGGGATGACTTTTGGATAAATGAAGAGATTAGAAAGTTGGATTATTGTAGACTCACACTACAACAAATTGAAGAGCTAGACTTGGTTGACATTCTTGAAGGCATGGAAGAAGATGGTGACATCTTAGATCTAGCCTATGAAAGGAAGAACATCACAGGATCTCCTATCTCACCCATCCAATGGTCTCAGAAAGAGGTAACCTCAATCCGATAAAAGATTGAACCTATTCTTTCTAACACCAATGTTTTGTTAGAAGAGAGGGGAATTCAATTGAAATGATATCTCACTAGGTCAGAGGAAGAAACACAAGAGTCTGCAAGAAAGAAGTCAAAAATGAGGAAAAAGAACAAGAGTGTTGCTCCAAGTTCAAGCAAGCCATCTAAACCCAAAATCAAGTTTTTCATCAAGAGTGGTAGTAAGAAAAGAAAAATGACCATAGAAGAGCCATCTACTGAGGGACATGAGGAGTTTGTAAAAGAGGAGAGGAAAAAAAAGGAAGAATGCCATGAGGAATTAGAAATGTCTCCTCATGAGAACATTCCAGAAGAAACAGATGTCTCATCTTCCCCCATTATCGATGTTTCTCCTACTTGTCCTCCTATGACTTCACCTATTCTTAATATTCTTGCCACAACAACTGATAAATATTTGCCATCCGTTACAGTAACTCTTGCAGTCACTATTCATATTCCCCCCTCAGTATCAGCCCAAACCATACATTCATCCCCTTTAGGGTCTATTTTTTAAAGCCCCAAACATGGTTTGGATGATTTGTTAGGATCTCCAATGCCTTTTCCAAGTTTGTATTCTCCATCTTTTGGCATTACATCTCATTCTAACTTAGAACAATTCATGACTAAGTTTGTTCAAGTGCTGAGTGTTGAAATTCCTAGTTCGATTTTAAATAACACTCCTATCATAACCACTACTTTTGTGAGTGCAGCAACAACATCTCAAACAATGGCTACAAATCTAGGAGAGAGCTCACCACTCCCACCTTGGATCTCATCAAAAACACCAAAGAGGAGAAAATAATCCATCTCCCCAAATGAATTTGACTTCACGCAACTTGCACCCATATAAACAAGGACCAAGAAGAAGGAAAAAACTCTCTCCAATTTGTTCTTCAACAAAGAAGGTAATAGGTATGTGAAGGTGGCACAACCTCCTTCCGATAAAATGCAGGAAGAGGTGGATATATCTAACTATTTTGTAACAAGAGTTGAATTGGGGAAGATCACTCATGAGAATGTGAAAGAAGATGCCCATTATACATTAAATAATCTTATTGATAAATTTGCTGCAATCAAGAAAGTAAAGGATCAGTATAAATCAAAGATAGAACAATTGATAGTTGTACTATGGAAGATTACCCAATCTTCTGAGTTTGTTGAACCGGTGGTCGTCAGTGTTGAGGACCCTATGATCTAGAAGGTGGAGAAGGTGCACACAAGGGGCAGAGTGGTTGGTGAATTCCTAGACCAAATGGTTGCACAAGGTTCTAAACTCTTGATATCGTCAATGAAGAAAATGAAAAGGATGGAATCCATAAAATCATAGTTAGATAAAATTGTTGATGCTTTTGTTCAAGAAAAGGAAGATATGGAAAACAAATTGCAGGATTGGGTCAAAATAAAGGAGCTCAAACTGGATACATTAGTGGAAAATGGAATCATTCCTAATCAAGATACGTATGTAGAGGTGAAAGACTATGATACATAAAGTGTGTCATCAAATATTTGATCAATGACATGCAAAGTGCTTGAGAAGTTGGCCAAGACAATAATTTGAACCTTATCAATAGAGTTGAAGAGCTTCCTTGTAAGTTACATGATGATAATGATAAGGTCCTCTCTTCAAAGATAGTTATCCAAGAATTTACCAACATGAGTCAAAAAGAATTCAAAGATCAAGCCTTTTCAGTGGCTTCAATGGATAAGTTGCTAGATATTCAGTTGACCTTGGACAACTTAAAAGTATTTATAGGAAACCATGATGAAGCTTGTGATACATTGAAGGATTCAATCCTAAGATTCCTCGCCATTTCCAAACATACTTCAAGCCCGAATAAAGATGAAGTTCATGCCATCATGAAGAAGTATGATGATTTTCTGATGAAGGATGTTGGAGAAGGCCAATTTTTCCTTAATTTATTTTTTATCATTTTCATGCTTTTTATAATTAGTTCCAAATAATTTACATGTATTTTTCAAAATTGTAATTACATTTAAAAATAGAGAAGTCCCAAATCAAATTGGACTCTTCTATTTAAATAATTCAATTAGTTATTTATTTTCCTAGATTAACTCTCAACTCTCCTCTATATATATGAGGGAGTTCTTTTGTATTACACATCTTTAATCTTATACAATGAAGTGCTGCCCAAATTGTGACTCAACTTTGAAACTTTTTTTTTGAATTGCAAGTTCAAATTCAGTAAATAAAAGGAGGAAAATTTTGATTTTAACCTTTGTTTTGAATCAGGTTTGTGTGAGTGAGAATGTTCTTACATTTTTCTTGTTGATTTCTCTTATTTTTAATTGGATAAGTGGTGATTTTTTCTTATGGTTGGAAGGACGTTCAAGATAAAACATATAAACTTTGAGTTATACTGCTTACTTGAAATTGTATGTTGTAAGTATTTCTTGGTGAAATATTATCAAGACTTTTGGCTTGGAGTTATTCACTTTTTGTGTGAATCTATTGGTGAAGTGGGTTAATAGACTTTGTGCTACAACGTACATATTAGTTACTTCAAAACTATCATAGAAGGAAACAAGAAGACTTTGTGCTTTTGTGTGTCTTTCGGTTACTAATAATCTAGTTGTACTAGTAATCTTTGATTACTCTTAACATTAATCAAGAATATTGATGATTACTACTTAGGTAGAAATTTAAAGATGTAAATCATTATAGAATATTATCGTGGAACATTGTAAACATCTTTTCTGAAAGAAGAGAAAATGACGAATGTAACACACCTCGCATGGTTAAAGCTAGTGTAAATACTTTTCATTTAGCATAGTTTACTCTTTTTTACAATAAGCAGTATGAAGGGAGCCTCCCCTTTTTGAGAGGAGAGAATGTTCTCATCATAGTTGTGGTTGAAATCACTATTTTGTAATTTGCAAAGGAATTACAAAATATTCACCCAACACAGCAGCATCTTACTGCACACAAGTGTTATGGATGAGGTAAACATTGAAGGATATTAAGGTGGTATATGATGAACCAATTTCTATCTTATGTGATAATACACGTGCTATCAATATTTCAAAGAATCTGGTAATGCATTCAAGGACAAAACATATAATCCAATATCACTTTTTGAGGGAGAAGGTTGTAGAGAATGAAGTTAAGCTTGAATATGTGCCTACAAAGGATCAAGTTGCTGATATATTCACTAAGGCTCTTCCTAAGGATACATTTAAGTATCTCCAAGAGAAGTTGGGGGTCATTACCCCTCCTTTGAACTAGATACATAAGGATATGTATCAATCTAGTGGATTTCAAGATTCATTCTTTGGTCTAGACTGATGTTGGTGGCTACTTCTTAGGGGGAGTAGGTAGTAACATTATTGATTTTTGTAGCCAAGGGGAGTGTGTGTTGTCATTATGTAGTGGTTGATGATTGGTGCAATATGGTGTGTGCTCCTAAGGGGGAGTATATTGAGCAATAAATAAATAGAAGTTGCAGAACAGTTCTTAGAAGGTTGATTGATGTCAAAGGAGAAACATAAGTGATGCAAATATTTTGTCATTTGCCATTGATGTCAAAGGGGGAGAGAGAATCATGTGAAAAATGTCCAGTTTTCAATTGTGAAAGGGGGGAGAATAGTATAGCTGGGGGAATGAAGCATGTGAAAAAGATAAGTTGAAAGGGGGAGAGTGAGTAATGAAAAAAGAGAAAAAGAAATAGGTATGGAGCAGAGTTGTTGTTATTGATGGTTTTTTCACATCATGTGTTGCCATCAATGAAAAGTGAGGAGATTATTGTAAGTATGAGCAGTTGGTGTTGTCATTGATTTCAACAAGCTTGTGTTTTCATTGGTGTGAACTATATGAGAAGAAGATTATTACAAGAGTATGTGTTGTCTATGTTGTTGCATTGATGATTCTTTGATTAGTTGCATTATATTGTCATTAGTAAGCTACTGGTGTCAACCTCTAGTGTTGCTTTGATAAGCTTCTATTTATGGTTGAGGAAGTGATGGAGATGATGAGGATTATTCTTGGTGCTTGGTTTCCAAGTGCTTTTGAGAAAAATTGATAAAAAGAGGAAACAAAAAGTTGCAATGTGTTTTGAGTTGAAGAGTAGTGTTCTGGTGTCGCTCCACATTTATTCTAGGTTGAAGATATGCCTATGTGTTTCAAATATGTTGATTAGAGGTGTTCAAAAGTGTTGTATTCAAATTTTGGTGTGTTGGATCCTTGTGTAGAAGAAGTTGTGTGAACAGTGTATTACAGAGGTGTTTGAGAGAATTTTTTTTGCTCCATGTTTCTCCACAATTTGGTTTTAGGTCTTGCAGATCTAAAGGCATGTTGATAGTGTTGGTATCTTTCTTTAGTAAATTTTTTTTGAGGTTTGGTGCTTCAAAAGTCAGTTTATTAAGTTGCAGTGTATGGTAGAATAGTCTAAGTGTACAAGGTGTGTATATTATTTAGGTGAAAGATGTCACGAAGGAGTTTGCTATTTTTTAAGGTATTTGTGAAATATTCTATATTTTGTTCATGTGACATTTGTTGTCTATGATTTGTTGTTGAATCAAAGCAAGCGAGTACTTTAAAAAAATTAATGGTGTTTACATGGGTAACGACCGAACTTGGTGTTTACACTAATTGCAATAGACGTTTATTATTTGTAGAAGCATGTTGTAGCATGGTGTTATAGATTTGGGTCCTAGATAAGGAGTGGTGTGGTCCACCTTCACTTCTACCCACCACGAAAGTGTTTTGGTGCCGACCAAATTTGAATTTACATGGTTGATATGCATAGCCAACCTTGGAGAATGGTTTCAAGGTTGAAAATGATATAAATATGAGGTAAGTTGTTGAGGGATACAAAGATAGATAAGTATGATGTGAATGATGCGAATTTCATAGTGTTACAGTGTGAATTTGAGAAGTGTAATGTGAGCTTTCATGTGTTAGATTGTTGGATACAATGAGCAGGTGTCTACAATTCTTTAGTTATGCTACAAAGGTGTTGGTGATATTGTGGTGGATTTCTCTATTGCATTGAGACAGATTTCTCTATGTAGCATTCTTCTCTATCTTCTTTTCTATTCTGACAATGAGCATTTAGCAGTGAGCCCTTTGTATTCAACATTGATATTACTTTATATTGTGAGCTAATCCTCACTATGGTTTTTCCCATCTTGGGTTTCCATGTAAATCTGGTGTTCTCTTGTGCGTGATGTTTATTATATTCAAATTTTTTTAATTTTCTTTTCATGATAAATCATTATAATAGATCAAGGTTTAATTGAATGAATGTGGATCTGAATGTTTGTAATGGTTTTGAAGCTTTAAGGTTCAATTGATTCACCCCCCTCTCAGTTGTCTTGTGCATTCAATAGGATGGAAACATACTAGACATTATAATGTCATATAATAATATAAAAGGAGATATTAGTTCCTTGATAGGGCCCTAATGATACTAGCTTAAGAGAGAACAAAGAATACTTAAAAAACTATGCTCTTCCATGTTAGACCACCATAGTCAACCCACTTAGGACAACCATATACATTCCAAATTCTAGGGTTTTTATACCAAAATAATGTCAAAGTTTGTATGTTTGTCATAGATAAAATAGAGTACAATACATTATTTCCCAACAATAAGTAAATTTTACAGATAAGGACAACAAGGGTCCCTAATTACACATTTGATAGAAAATTATAAAATAAAGATGATACCAAAATTAGATATAATTGAGTCTTTATATTTTATCCAAGATGCTCCAAGAAATCCGTAAGTCCCCAATGGTGGTTCAACATCACCTAGTCACGTTGAATCCTTAGGACTACCCGTCTAATTAGGGAGACAATCAAATTGGGTAGTCCAACACACTCAAACCAAATATGAGGTTAGACAATAATACAACCATAATAACACATAAAAGCACTTATCAAGAAAGTGTACACAAGGATTAAAAATGACCATCCAATGTATATGCATGCCAAATGCACCATCACATTTTTACACTAGAAATAGGTATGCACAAGAAGATTGTAACTTGGAAAATCGGCATTCATGTCACTAGAGAGATAAGGAATTTAAGTAAACAACCACAATTTTCAATCCTATAATCAAATATGATCCAATTTATTTAATGGAAAATGTGCAACATGGATAAAATCATATTCAAATAAATGATACCTTCACCTTTATTGTGTTGTCATGGATTACTTCCATTGTCCTTCTTTGCTTGCTTTTCTCTCTAAACACAAGTAAAGAGATAAAAAACCATACATTAAGAAATAAATGGTGGAAACTACCAAAAAGGCACACACAATATTATTTGAAGGAAAATAAAAGGAATAATTAGAAAAACAACCAAATTATGGCATAAAAAGAATTAGTACTAAAGAGATAATAAAGGATTTATATGAAGAAATTCCATAATAAGTAATAGGAGAGAAGAAGGATAAGGGAAATGAGAAAGAAACAAAAAAATATAAGAAAGAGCACAATAATAATGGTTGAGCATTCATTAACCTCTACACTAATAGACCCCATGAATAAAATAAAATATTTTTTAGTATAGTAGAAGCAACTCTAGCATTAATAACTCTACCACCAACACTCTTCCCACCATTCAATTTTTTAGCACAAGTGTATATCTTCAAGGTATCCCCTCTTTAGAATTTTTAAATATGTGTTGTAGTGTAGAAAAATGTATCCCTTTACATTTTCACACTTGTTTGGGCCCTCCCTGCTAAAATTGGGCTTCTTTATGCCTTATTTGGTCCTATTTTTTATCCACAAGCCTTATTTAATGCATCTTTTCGAGGATAATCTTGATATTTATTAAATAACCAATCATAATTCATGATTTTAGGTTGTGTGTTCTGGGTTTAGTGATCTGGGACTCATACATCACCTTGGGCGTATGGGTCCCACCTAAGTCTCAGGGCCTGATCCTGAATTTTGCATACAACTTAGCATTTCTTGAAATTTTTGTTCCAAGCTTAGGCTACTGGGACTCATATGCCCCAACTGGTGTATGAGTCCTGCTTTAGCTTAGACCTATTTTGAATTTAATTCTTGGTAGGATTTTAATCTCCTAGATCTGATGTTGGCTTGTAGTATTGTAATTTCAGGAAATTTGGCATAAACAAGTATAAATACAAGATTATTTCACATAATTTCTCCTAACAAGATCTAAGCTTTCAAGTGTTCAAGAATTATAGCAAATTGGTGATCAAGAGAGTTTACAAGAGCATTCGGGAGCTGATTTTCAAGCATTTTTTAGCTACATTCAAGATTCAAGCATCATGTCAAAGTAATCATGCATCATGTGTGTTTTTGAGCTAACATTTGTGATGTAGGTTTTTATTATTCAAACAAGCATTCAAGTCAAGATCCATAGCATTCAATCAAGAGTCAAGATCTACATTCATGCTATCCATTTCACATAAGATTGCAGCCTTCATATCAAGGGTTTGGTGAGTTGCAACATTGCATATTTTTCATTCATCATTCCTTCATTCTATTCCATTTCATTTCAAGATTTGATTACCCAAATGGGGTTTGACCAAGGCAAACCCCTATCTACTAACAAATCAACATTTTTCTCCCTCTTCATGTGTGATTGTAAGTCTAGGTGTTGTGAGACTTGAAGATCCTTTGAAGATAAAGTTGCAAGATTGATGAAAGTTGTCAAATTTTTCATCTTCATGGAAACTCGCCTATAGCTCACAATTCAAACTTTTAGACTCAGAGATCAGACGGAAGAGAAGCTACACAAGATGACTCGAGGATACCATAGTTTCAGACAAACCTTATTACCAAGACTAAATTTCCACCTTGGGTGTATGAGTCCCAATATACCACTTTTTTAGCAATTTTCTGTAGATCTTGGTTTGCCAATTGCAAATTCCAGATTCAGCCAGAAACCCTAAACTGGGGCTAAATCGCCCAGTCTAGCGTATGAGTCCCAGTTCACTCAAAAGTTAGAATTCCAAGGTTACAGTCCTTGTTTTGAGTTCTTCAGTCTTCCAAGTGCACCTCTGTTCATTCTTAGTTTATTATTTTGATTACAAGTTTCATTTCCTAGGTCACATAGCTAGATTTGCATATTGTATTCATTCCCTTCTTTCTAAGGATTTTCTTATTGGTGAACCCCCTTTTTTATCACACCTAAGGAGACCTTGTATCAATCTCTTTTCCTAATTGGATTGTTAGGTTGAGATCTCTAGGGTTTCCTTTAATGAACTAGAGTGAAATAGGAAGGAGGTACTCATCCCCCCCCTTTGTGTATTATATCTCCTAAAAGGTGGAGCACCCTATTTCCAAGGTGGTGTATGATTCCAAGATCACTAAATCTGGAGCACATGACCCAAAATCATGAATTATGATTGGTCATTTAATAAATGTCGAGATTATCCTCAGAAAGATGCATTAAATAAGACTTGTGGATGCAAAATAGGACCAAATAAGGCATAAAGAAGCCCACTTTTAGCAGGGAGGGCCCAAACAAGTGTGAAAATATAAAGGGATACATTTTTCTACACTACATGTGTTACACAACATTGTAAGGGAATATATACTAAAGCGACAAGTAGAAATTACTAAATCCCTTGAATAATCTGGCCTTACAAACATATAAACAAGGTTACCAAAAATAGGTAGGGATACTAGACTACCATTATATTAGTGGTTGAGGAAGGATATAAGTGAAATTATGATATAATTTCATAATCAATATATGCAAAAGGATGTCATCAAATGAGAAATAATGATTGAAATTGAGAAAAAATGTTGTAACACAAGCTAAGTTGGAGATGGAAGTTAACAATATTCAAAATAATTTTAGTAATGTAAAACACACTATACATTTTTTTCATAGAATGGCCTATGTCAACCAAAGTATTAAAATATAGATGGAGAATATTAAAATTCAAATCATGCAATCCTCTACCTCTTATGATGCAACCAAAATAATTGATGGAAGCCAAAGAGTTCAAATATAAAAATGGCATAACCTATATCAATAGGTAGATGATTAAAGAGATGGAATAAGAGCATAAGTCAAGATATTAAGAGAATTAGTTAACCTAAAATTAGCACATTGGGAAGGTCTCCTAGGAGAAGCAAAGAAGCTTGTTGACTCCATTGAAATCGTAAAATTTGTTATTAATGGAGAAGTAATCCTAGTAGATATTAGTGGCTACAATAATATTTTTAATAGGCCATGATTTAATGAGATAATATGTACACCTATCTAAGGGGAATATAATAAAATATTCTACCTTAAGAGGATAATTTTATTTTAAACATTTTTTAAGTTGTGGTAGGAGATTTTGATATTTTGAAGATAGTCAACAATTTGAAGATTGACAAGCGAAGCTAGCATGTATTAAGGATAACATATGGGTTCAATTGAGGGAAGATGTTTGGAAGAAAAATGCATGTAGTATAAAGTAATAGGGTTAAAAGAATCACAAACCTACTTGCAACAACATCTAAAGGACATAACAAGAGAAAAGGACACACCCCTTGATGTAGCAATGTGAAGACAAGAAACAAATTAAAGGAGAATAAAATAGAAGATAATGCAATAAACACACAATAACTTCACCCAAAACCCTTAATTACCCTTAGATATAGCTTAAATTAGAGTGCACCCTAGCTCCACTTGATTTTCTCCTCTAATGTGTTGATAGAGGAATGTGGTTGCTTATAAAACCAACAACATGATAGTGTGATTGATACGATGATAGATCAAATGGATAGCATGAGAATAAGATAATGGAAGAAGAAGATAGAAATGTATTAGCATAATAGTAGAAGAATAATAGATGCTCAAATAGGATAAGATGCCTCTCATTTATAAAATTCCCAAGAGGGAAATCAAGGGGAAAGATGAATTGGTTAATAGATGGATAAGATTGAACAAGGATAAGGGCTTGGATCAAAAGTTGTAATCATGTGGCAAGTGTCACATGAGGGATAAGGACTAGATTTAGGAGGTGCATTAGGGAAACATCCTTATGTGGATGATTAGGATTTGGAGTTGTAGCATGAAATGGATGGATGATATGAAAGGTTAGTTTTACATTAGGAAAGTGTCTAGATTCAATGAATCTAGACAAGGTCTTAGTCATTTGACTCAAGTAATATTTAATTAAATAATAAAATTATTTAATTAATTATTGGAGAAGGGTGATGTGGAAGAATAAATTAAATAAATAATATTTAATTAATTAAAGTGGCTATGAAGGTGAAGAATAAATTAATAATAAATATTTATCTAATTAAATTGGGGGATAAAGGTGAAGGATAAATTAATTAATTAAATAATGAATATTTATTTAAATAATGGCTAGGATAGGGTAAAGTCAAGTGTGGCTAGGCATAGTCAAAATTTTGGTGTCTACATTTTTCCCCTCTTTGAGATGATGTTGCAACTAAGAGAAGTATCATCATTTCAATTAAGAATAAAATATAGTGGGTAGGCAATGGATAAGGAGTAGTGGCATGATGCCCCATTCATTGGGAGGATGGGAGTTATATATGCCCCCTCGAGAGGACATGTAGGTCAAAGAACACGAGTGTGCTCTCAAAATGGATGGGAGTGTCAGAGGATGAAGGATGAAAGGAGGAAATAGATAAGGATAGATGGGAGAAGATACTAATGGGAGAGGATGGATGGATGACCATGATATTGTAATGGTATAAGAAACCTAAATTTTATATTGTACTTGACGTTATGCACCAAGGTATAAGGAGCCAAGATCACAATGTGTCAAGTACATGATCAAAAAGGTCAAATGCGAACATATTCCTTAGAATACTCTGATATGAAAGACCATGATGCCCTTGTGGGAATAGAGTGCAAAGACCATGATAAATGAAAACACTCATAAAACATAGAATAAAAAATAAAGAATACACAACAAACCAAAAGCAAACCAGTGTTATTCCCCTAGTCAAGCTAAAAACCAATTGATCTGATTAATTGATTGATGGTGAGGAGGATAGAAAATTTAATGATAAGAACAATGCGTACCCCACATATTATATTGTTAATGATAAGAAAAATACTTTGATTGGGAAGGATACATCCTTATGATGATAATTTGATAGTGGATCAATAGATTTTAGTTGAGATGGATTGGTTTTGGATGATGAAATAGACTACAAGATTAAATTACATAAATTAAGATTGATTGCATTGGATTGGAAGGATTTAAGATTGTTGTATGTGAATGATGGATTGGAAGGTTAGATGGAGGATAAATTATTAAGATAAGATAGGAATTGATGGAGGATAGAGGAATGGATATAAATCAATAGCAAGGGGAACCCAAGGCATGATAAAAGGATGGAAGGATAGGGTGATTTCCTGGATAGGAGATGGAAGTATTAAGTGGATGGATAGGAGGTATAGATCCAAGGACTATATTGCAAAGGAGTAAGATGCCCCACACTAAAGGGAGTACAATTTGTAGTCTCACAAAATTGTCACCCCTAACAATTTCACACTAGGTTTGAAACCCTCTTAAGTCCATGTGCCTAATTGTGCTTCTAATTTACTTGTTTAATTATTGTTTTTGGGAAATCTAATTAAATTATTATTTATTGGGCTTTAACAAAGCTAAAATTTCTTGACAAGGGCACCTAGCACTATTGTCCATCTTATCATACCCTAAATTTAAAATTCAATTGTCAGTCTCAATATGTTCAAGAATTCAAATTCAATTCTTAGCATATCTTAATAGTTAATGTGAAATATGTTTAGATCTATATATATATATATATATGATTTCTTCCCTCCATTTCAACCCTTAATCAATTTTGATAACTCTAGCATCCTAAAGGAAATTAATGCAATATCAAGAGAAAAATAAGCAAAAGATCAAATACACAATTCAAGCTATTTAAAGTCTGCAACACATCAGAAAATTTATGTTCATGCATTGTAATATGTTCATTGTTTATATTTATTATAATTATATGCACTAACACTTACAGAATCTCCATTGATAGAATGTTCAGAAGGACTATGTGTTTGACATCCTCATTGATAGAATGGTGGAACTGGAAGGCTCATTCAATGACTTTAAGGCGTTGTGTGAGGAAATACTACAGGCCCTTGAGGCCAAGGTTGCTAGTATAAATGGTGATATCAAAAAATTGTTGCAGGTGAGCCACACCTCAGTCAAAAATAGTGCAGAAGCTTTGGAAATTATCTTTAAGAAAATTGGTCAGCTTAGAGAAGATTAGGTTTTCTTCTCAAAGATCATGGAGAAAGAATAAATGGCTAAGGGTAAGGGAAAAAAAATTGTGAAGGATGATGACAAGGTACCTGTTGGTAGAGGGTCGGCTGAATGGAAGAAATCTTTTGATACTGAGAAAAAGGAACTGTTGGATATGGTTGAAAAACATAAGAACCAACAGATTGAGGTGGCCAAAACCCTGAGTGGCCTTAACTAGTTTCTTGTTTCTTTTTGTTTTTGCTAGGTGTTAGTCTCTTTTAGGTAGTTTTTTTTTTGTTTTGCTGGTGGGTGTTGTTGATTGTTGGTTGTATTTTTTTAGTTTGGCACCCATGGTGGTTGGTTTTTTGGTTGTTGGGTTGCTGTTGGTAGGCTCTTGAATATTTTTTGGTGCAGCATGTTGCTTCTTTTTTTGTAAAGGGTTTCAGGGCCCTTCAAAACCTGTTTTTCCCATATAATCAAAACACTTACAAAATCTCCAAGAAACCTCCTCTTTCTACTTATGTGTGATGAGAAAAGTGACTTCAATCAAACAAAGGTTTCAGATTTGAGTGGTAAGTTCCATTTGTGTTTATTATCATTCACATTTATTGTCTTTCCTCTGCTCCCTTGAGAGCACACACTCTTTATCATCTATCATCATATTAGTCATTGTGGAGGTGGAAACACCAAAACAAGGTTTGACCAAGGAAATCCTCTATATGACACAACCCTTCTCCCTCTATTTGTCTTGCAAGTTATAGGTCTACTACTGATTGAAGTGGATTTCATATCTCAAGGATTCAAACCATAATTCATGCATTCATGTACCTATCATCAAAAAAATAGGGCTTTCTAATTATTTGCACACTATCAAAAGTCAAAACCTAATCTTGGTTGTCAAAGACCTTCAAACAATGGTATAATTGTGTAGGTACAAAAACCTTAGGTTTTAACATTTCTAGACTAAGGCACCTAACGCCCTTGTCTTTCCAGTTCAACTCCATATTTCAACGCCATATTCTTCTCTATTTGCACTCTCTAGATCTATCTTTTATTCATATATTTTTGTTCTCTAATTTATAGATTATGTTATATTTTTCACTTTGATCCTAATTCACCTTGTTCAATACATATCTTCTAATCAATCATTACACACCCAACAACAAAAAGGGACCAAAACCTTGACCAACTTGTTTGGATCTCCCTTGAGGACAACAACCAATCAAGATCTCTTGGTTAATTTTCAATCCCTTAATGTTTAAGGAGGAATGATTGATTTAGTTAGGGTGTTTAGCCTAGATCCAATTTCACCCTATTACATAATTATGGATGGAAGGATAGTACATAAAGGATATGGATGGTGGAGGAAGTAAGGACATCATTGTCTAAAGCATGCATAGATATTTTGTCCCTAGCCTTATCAAGATCAAAGGAGGGAAGGGAGGATAAATTTGGATAGGTTGGGAGAGGTATATAATATGAGGGATAAGATATGGGAGATACAAAGGATAGGTGTAGATTTTTCAATTCTAGCCTCATCAAGATCCAAGGAGGAAAGGGAGGATGAATATTTTGGATTGGATAGGAGGATGGAGACATGATGTGGGATATGGGATGAATGCTATTGGGGGATGTGGATAAAATGGTGATAGATAGGAAATATGATGCTTGAATATCCTTAGTATTGTCAAGATCAAAGGTGGAAAAGTAAGGATGGATTTATATAGGATGATGGATAGGGTATGGATAGTGGAGGATGTGGATAGGGTGTTGTAGGTAGGATAACATGAATGAAGCTTTCTCCCAAGTGTAGAGTTCAAGAGGATAGGGGATTACACATCATGCCTATTTATCCACTTTTCATCATGGTACTTTCCCAAGGTTCCATAAGAAGTGGTTTTCACCATTGGATGAATGTTTTCTCTTAACTTTTTTCATTTTTCATTTTTTCATTTTTTTTCTTTTTTAGATTTTTGGTATAGAAAAGGATGGAGAAGGATGAGGATAAGGATGTGGATAAGTGGATAGGATGTGGTAGGTAGGATTTCATTTATGAATATTTCCCCCAAGTGTAGAGTGCAAGAGGATGAGGGATTACACATGACACTTTTTTCCAGTTTTTCATCATGGTACTTGCCCAAGGAATCACACGAAGTGGTCTTCACCATTGGGTGAATGATTTGTATTTACTTTTTTATTTTTATTTTCTTTTCATTTTTTATTTTTCCTTTTTGGATATTTAAAATAGTATATATGGATAATAATTTGGATAGGTAGATTTGGAAGATAGTGGATGGATGATAGGGAGATGGGGGAAGGACTCAAGCATCTAGTTCCATAGATGGTATCCCTTGAAAATATGTTATAATGGACCATGGTAATTAGAGGTATACTAATAAATGTTGGTATAATGATGGAAAGTGAGGTGAAATATATTGAAACATGGAGAAGGATGTGGATAGGTGGATTTATACGATAGTGGATGGATGGTGGGGAGATGGATAAGGACTCGTGCATCTAGTTCCATGTATGGTATCCCTTGAAGATGTGCTATAATGGACCATGGAAATTGGAAGTATGCTCATAGACATTGGTATAATGATGATAAGGGGGGTGAAATGGATGGGAATATGGAAAATGATGTGGATAGTTGGATTTTAAAGATAGTGGATGGATGATGGGGATATGGAGGAAGGAATCAAGCATATAATTCCATGTATGGTATCCCTTGAAGATGTTCTCCATTAGACCATGGAAATTGGAGGTATAATCATAGATGTTGGTAGAATAATGGAATGATGGAAAAATATAAGGATTTATTCAAAGGCTTAGATTAAAGGAGGATGATGGGGGATGAATGTTAGATTATGGATGGAGGATTGCAATTATTATGGATTAGTGGATGGAGATGTTGGAAATATCAACATTGGTACACACCTTGAAGGGTGGTGGAGTTGTGGAAGTGAATTTGATTTTTGATTTTGAGATTTAGATGGAGGAGTGGATTTGGATTTTGGGAGATAGGGACCCAAAATGGATGGACGATATGGTGGTGGACTTAGGATAGTGAATTTTGGGACATAGGGGCTCAAAATAGATTTGAAATATGGGGGATTTTTATATGGAGTAGTGGAAGCTTTTGAATTAGCAAGTTTGGATTCTAATTTATATTGTGCTTTGATATGCATTACTTTTATTAGTTGATTTAGATCCACATGGTTTTTATTTTTTTTATTCATGGGCCTTTGTGGCCTTTTGGATTTAAATTTTTGCTTTTGGATCATATTTAGATTTATTTGGCATGTAATTTTAAGGGTACATGTTGATCCATAGATTTTTATGGATTTTTGGTTTTATGAATTTTATATTTGGCATCTAAATTGCTTCCAAGAGAAATGGGATTGGTGGATGGAAAGGAATGATATGGAGGTCTTATGGATTATTTTATGTAGATAGGATGTTGAAAGGATTTCAAGGATGTGTTCCTTAGTTGACCTTGATTTATGATGTGATGAAAGGATTTTGAGATAGTCAAGATTTGGATAGTAGATGGAGGTATATAAGGACCCAAGATGGATGGAAGGGATGAATAATTTAGTTTTGGGACATAAGGTCCCAAAATAGATAGAAGGGATAAAGGATTGGGCTTTAGAAAATAAGGGACCAAAATGGATTTGGAATATGGATGATGTGAATGTTTGGATTAAGTGGAGAAATTTAGGATTTTGGAGGGATACCAACATCTTGAGAATGAGCTTTGCAGGCAAGGCCATGATAATTTGGATTTTATTTTATTTGGATAGGTTCCAATATGTATTGTTCATGGAGGTCTAACCCTTTTCCTTGATAGTGCATATTTTGATAAATGTTTTTGCCAATGGGATACTTGTTATTTTGGAAAAAGTGTGTGAGTCCATTTTGAGGATGATATGACATGGAAGGAATGGTAGGCTCATACAATAAAAAAGATTGGATGAAGGTAGAAGAACCCATTTGATATATGGAATTTATTGATAGCTTGGATATAGGTGATGGGATCTAGTAGAGGATAGCATCATGATTTAGAGAGGGAAGGGTACTTTGATCTTGACATGGGGAGGGATCATTTGATAAAGTGGATAGTATAATTTTCTCTTGATTATGATATGAAGGGGCTCATGACATGAAGTGGAAGGGGTGTCTTGATCTTGACTTAGAATGGGATCATTGGATGACATGTGGGGATACATTGTTCTTGATTTGGAATGGGATCCTTGGATTGAGTGGAAGGTATACTTTGATCTTGATTATGATTAGGATTAGGATTACGAGCTTGATTGGATTAGGAAAAATAATTAGGATTAGGGTCCTAAATAATGGATTTAGGGATATATTGGAGATACATTGGGATGATTAGGATAGTTGGGATGAGGTGGATTAGATGATTAGGGATTATTAGGACAATGTGGATGATTAAGATGATTATGGGGATAATTAGAATGATTATGGATGATTAGGGTGATTATAGATTATTAAGATGAGATGAGGATTGGATAAATGGATTTGGATGAAAATATTGGGAGATTGGTTGGATTAGGATGAAGGTTTTTCTTTCTTGACTAGGAGGTAGATTTGAATGCACATAAACAAATAAAGTGGCTTGAGGAATATTTGGAAGATGGGTATGTACTAGTTATCAAAATAAGACAAACCAAGAACATGTACAAGCCTAGAATTATTCAAGGAGTGTTAACTTAATGTGGGTCCACTAGCCAAAGGCTAATACCTCAAGATTAATGCAAGGCACTTATATTTCAAGAGTCAATAGATAGGGATCTAGTGGCACAAGGGCTCACCTTTTCCATCATTTGGAGGTCCTTAGACCTTGCCAAAATATATTTTATAAATACTTAGGGAGATACATGGTGAGTAACTTTAGGCATGATACTGTACCTTGCACTACACTAAGCAATGATCGAAAGGTTTTAAACTAAGATGAAAAAGGTTGCTAGGGAGTCCTCTAAATACCTCAAGGGTAAGTAAGGAAAAATATATAGATGAAAGGGAATAATTCTAAATATTTGAGAGAAGAGAGTAACCCACTCTTTACCTTCACTTCTCCAAGGTATAAAGTTCTTGGAGGCTTAGACTAGATTGGCAAGATTCTACTTCCAATAGAGGTGTCTTTTGATTCACCTCTCTCTCTTTATACTCCATCAAAATATAGGGGTTGAGGACATCCCTTAGGGTGATAAAATACCTAGGCAAGAATCCTAGAAGAAATGATCCAAGTGTTTTTGGTCACCCAAGATCACACAAAGTGTAAGGAGAGAGCATACACACATTGGGTTCCTTAACATAAAATAAAAAGAAAAGAAAAGAGTAAGTGATGTTTTTGATCCTCAAGATCACACAAAGGTGCAAGAGGAGAGAATACACACCACTCACCCAAATACACAACAAAAAATATATATATTAACCTTAAGAAAAGAAGTGTGCAACCAAGACTAGTTAAATGATAATGCCTAAGATAAATTTAGCTACAACACAAATGTGTTAGTAGTTTTACAAAGGCATTGGAGTAATGAATATGGTTGCAATAAAATATATTATAATTAATAATGTAACTCCTATAAATATTAAAAAATAAGGGTATAATGCAACAAAATAGATGTAAAGAAAAGGAATGCTTATCACAAGATTGTAGTTTTATTTTTTTGTTTTTTCACATAGTCAAACTAGATTCAATTATTTTGAAATATTTTACTCCAAAATTAAAAATGAAAAGAATAAACCCTTAATAAAATTATGATATATTTCCAAAAATATAAAAATATTTGAAAAATTCTTTGATTTGTGTCATAAAAATTAGATTTATGAAGACCCCTAATTAACAAAGATCTAATTGTTTAATCAATTTTTTGACCTCAAAAATAAAAATATAAAGAAAAAAACCTATTAAAATTTGAGGGCTTTCTAAAAATATAAAAAAACTCAAAAAATTCATTGATTTGCAACTTGAAAACTAGATTTATGAAAAATAATAAAATGATAATAATTCACCAAATATTGAAGATAAAAAACTTGACCTTTTTACCTAAGCATTATGAGAACATCCAAAACCTTTAATAAAAAATTGTAAAAAAATTGTAGTCACTTGAAAGATATGGTAAAATATTTGAAACCCTAGGGTTTTGCTTTCAACCTGCAAAAGTTAGCTCCAATTTTTCTTTTGCATAAAAGAACTAAAAACCAGCAAGATGGGGTTAGAAAAACTTAAAAATAAGAATTAAATAGGGATGGGAGTCCCACCAGGCATACCAAAATGAAGACACAAAAATATTGAAGGTAAATAAAATGGAAGATAATGCAATACACACAAAATACCTTCACCTAAAACCCTTCTTTCTCCTCATATAGAGCTTGAAGTAAAGTGCATGCTAGCTCCACTTGATCTTTTGTTTTATGTGTTGATGGAAGAATGTGGTTTCTTATCAAACTAGTAGCATGATTATATGACTTATATGATGATATATCAAATGGATAGACTTAGGATTGATGAAGATTAGCTAGGTTATGGAAGAAGTAGATAGAAAATGTAGCAACATAATAGTAGGATGAGAAGATATTTTCAAATGGGATGAGAGGCTCTAATTTATAAAATTCCCATGAGGGAAATCAAGGGTCAAGATGGATTGGTTAATGGATGGCTAGGATTTAATGAATATTAGGGCTTGGATCAAAAGTTGTAGTCATGTGACTGTAAGGAAGCCAAGGTAGAGAAATAACTTCCTACACTAATTTTGAGAGGGGGATAACGCAAATTTTTTTATAGATCTTTAACAGTTACAAAAACTTAAATATAAATATAAATAAATATCATGCATACCACAACACAATGATTTACGTGGAGAAAACTCTTTTAGAAGAAAAATCCCACACTCCAAAATCCGCCCAATATATTATTTAGAAATAACAAAGATTACAATATACTTGCAGAGCAAGATTCTCACATGAGTATCACCAACCAGAGATCCAAAGGCAACACAACCACTATCATACTCTCAAAATACATCACAATACATGACCATAATACAATGCCCTAATAAAATAGGGTTGCCTTCTAGGGTAAGTCAAGCTAATAAAATATTGGTTGTCTGATCTAAGACCTAATGATGAATGGTTCAGATTTACAATAATAAAATATAAATAAAATTTTCCTTTCAATGGTGTTGGCCCCAGGCCCCCAACCAGGGGGTGATACCCTTGGACCCCTCGCACCCCCCCCCCTCACCCCCTTGTCATTTTCGTATGAACAGTACCTTATGTATCAACAATAATTTATGTAATTGCAAGGTTGAGACACATTTTCCCAATAGTGGCAAGTGTCACATGAGGGATAATGGCTAGGTTTAGGATTTGATTAGGAAACAGTAGGGAAAATATTTATGTGAATGGTTGAGATTTGGAGATGTATGAAATGGGTGAATGAGATGAAAAGTTAGTTTGACTTTTTATTAAGGTCTTAGTTAGTCAGGTGAGAGGGACACTTTTTATATGAGGGCAAGTTTAGATTGTGATCCATGGGAATGAATCTAATGACTAGGATTAAATAAACAAAGATTGAAGGATAAAGTGGAATTAAATATTGGAGCAAAATATAATGTGGGTTATTTATCTTAAATTAATTAATTTAGTTGGATGGTTTTGGGATAAGGGTGATGGATAAATTCATTAAATAAATAAATAATGTTATTTAATTAATTGGTGAAGACAAGGTGGGATAAAGGTGATGAATAAATTAAATAAATAAATAATAAATATTTATTGAATTAAAGTGGGGGATAAAGGTGAAGGATACATTAATTAAATAAAGGTGAAGGATACATTAATATTTATTTAATTAAAATGGGGGATAAAGGTGAAGGTTAAATTAATTAAATAAATAATAGATATTTATTTAATCAAAGTGAGGGATGAAAGTGGAGGATAAGTTAATTAAATAAATAATAAATATTTAATTAATTAATGGCTAAGATAGGGTAAAGTCAAGTGTGGTTAGGTATAGTCAAATTTTAAGTGTCTACATAATGTATATATAAACCACAAGGTGAAAGATGGAATAGGGGATAAAGAAGATGTAGAGAATATGTAATGTAAGGAAATAATAGATAAGAGAGAAGAGAGAAAAGTGTAAGTGACAAATAGATGCAAGATAGAAGAGAAAGAAGAGCTATTGTATATGTGTGTATGAGAGATCTTATATTGATGTAAATATAATGTAATATTAGATAATAAATATATAATGCCATGAAATGATTGGTATATGAATGTGGTGAATGATTATGTATATTTATTTTAATTTATATACATTCTATTATATTACACTTTACTATAATCCATCATGCTAATTATTATCTTCCTCTTACCCCTTTACACTAAGGTATAAACTACACTTTGAAGAACATAAGCATGTATCTCCATTTTGCAACCCCCTCTTTTACAAATAGGGCAACCCATAGAAAGTGGACACACATATGAAGAATAGGGCCATGCCAACATAATAATGGATATAATGCAAACTTGAGGCAAGATCAATGGTTTTCAATAAATAGATTTCAAGATCAATTAAAACATAGTGAGGAAAATGAACTATGATGAATATAATTGGTCATAAATAGTCTAAATTATCCCTTATGAATGATATTGTGCTATATAAGTGATAGGGGAAGCTAGTATTGAGTTAGTATGTAACAAAGATAAAAAAAAAACATGTACTTGCTTTAATTTAGAATACTTATTGGCCATAGAAAGTCAATGAATTACGATAAAATAAATAAATGGCCAGACATATACCCATAAGGGAAGGTTTTTAAAGGATTTTAGCAAGGTTTAAGAACATGGTCTCGATAGAGGGTAGTAATTTTTTGGGGTAGTATAGGTAGTGTGTACATGAAATTTGGAACAAAATAAAAGGAAACCAAAGCAAGTTACAATTCCTCTTCCAATTTCAATGTAACTTCTAATTGAGCATAAAATCAGTAAATAAAACAAATATTTGACAAATCTTACTAAATACAAACCCTTTTTTTTGCTTTAAATATGCTCAATATGTGATTGATATGTAGTCGCTCATATTTTATGCATGATTTTGGTAGAATGTATTTGTCAAGCTCATGAGGATGTGATGGTATTTTGATAGCATGTAGAAATTACAACTTGTTATGATTGATAAAGGATTGAGGTTGGATTTATAGATTTTTTATTGAGGATGTGGATAGTCTAGATTTGATGTTCAATAAATGGTTGAGATGCATTAGGGTAACTTTATTTAAATTTTTGTTACCTTTTGAGATAATATAAAAGATGAATGGTCAATATTGATCATAAATCAATGGTTGAATTTACTTGAGTTGATTTTATTAAATGATCGGTGATTGTAAGGGTTACTTTTATTAATGGTCGAGATTTAGTGGGGGGTGAGTGGTGGAGATTTGCAATGTTGACTTTTATTTAATGAGTGGACTTTTATTTAATAATTATGGATGAGCATGTGATTATTTTTTAAAATTTATGTATTTGTGGATGATGAAGAAAATAGATTTTAATTTATTTATTTAGAATAATGTAGGTAAATTAGTCTAATTAATTAAATAATATAATTAGTAATACATTGGTGTGGTCCTATAGTGAATGAAATGGGTTATTAGCATAGTAGTGGTGTCAAAATTAGTAAATTAGCATGGTTGTGTCAACATGGTGTTAGAAATGATGTTAGGAAGCAATGTGAGATATGGTGTTAAAATATGGTGGATTTTAGGTGTCTATAGGTAGGATGCCAACAAGTTATATAACCAAGATGAAAGAGCTTTTTGTCTTGATTAATCCCTTGAAACTCGCCAATCTCAAAAACATCACTATCCAATCATGCAAATGCTTCTAGAATGATTATGTAGATTAAGGTTCCTTTTAGAGTATCATTTCAAATGTGTAGATGTAAATGATATTCAAATTATCTAACAATTATAATGTGCATTGAATGACATTAAATACAAGAACATGACAACAAAATAATATTTAATCAATAATATATTAATGAAAACTCTTCCTTTAAAATAAACACAAAACTAAATAAAATATAACATTAATATACAAATTACACCATTACAATACCTATATATAACATAAAATAAATATATTACCTACCCACAATATAAACAAAAGTATCAAGGACAATAAAGTAGCTAATCATTCATCATAAGCGTCATCCATGCAACTAAACATCATATATTGCAAAATTTTATATTTAAAGTAGCTCATAGTCATCTCTTATTAAACAAAATTTTATATTGACAAAGGCAAAGGACTATATTAGGTAGGTATTTCTTTCTTACTTTCTACTTTACCCTCTTCCTTTTTGGCTTCTAGTGCTTTGTCCCTTTTATGTGGGGTTTCTTTAGTAGTTTAATAAACAAGCCATTTTGGCATTAGTGGTTGGACGGAAAACTTTTATTAAATTATTCCAACTTGTCTTCCAAAATGCACCTTAAATAAATATAAGGGTTGTTTAAAAAACTAAATGAGCATTCATCAAAGTTGACTAAATTTTGATAAAAATATTGGGAGTGAACAAGATAAAGAATCTCCCCATTATCAAAGTTAAATTAGGTTCAAAAGCGAAATAAGCTTTTCAAATAGATCTATTATTAAATACATATTTTAGATATATAAGATCTAGGATCAATAAATATATTAAAATAAATGTTTGGAATTTAAATAATTATTAGGATTTAGGTAGAATTTTGATGGAAATATGTTGTGAATTGGTATTAGTTGGTTTGTTAATGTTTTCAAAATTTTATATATTATCTATATTTTAATTAAGAAAATAATAAAGATAATTCATATGATTGTATCTCACTTTTCTAAATCAAAAATCATTTAAATAAATTAAAATAAGAATTAGATAGCAAGAACAATCTATATTATAATAATAATAAAATGTATTTTGGGAAAACTGTTTTAGGGAAAAAATCATCCATAGATAAAGATATAATTAATTTAAACTGTTTTAGGGGAAAAATCATCCATAGATAAAGATATAATTAATTTACACAATAATGAATTGATCAAAGAAATTATGAAGCAATAATGTCAACACTTGTACATGTGAATAACTAATACCATACTAAAAAACCTATAATATCTTGCAATACTAAACAATATATTAAAATGCTCTAACTCAAAGCATATGCTCATAAATCCAAGTCATAGTCAAGAAAACCATTCAAATGCAAGCACCAACTTTCTTACATAAAATGTAAATCTTATGGTTTGACTAGTCAAATAATCAAACTAGACACTTCATTTAGAAGATATTAATATTGTTCTAAGATGCTCTTCCTAGTAGAGATTATTTTAGTCGTGAATATTTGTCAATTGTTGAATAGTTCAAATTGGGGTCTTGACTTTTGGTGAATAAAGCAGACTATAAGAGGTACTAAATAGTAGTATTTTACCAAAATTCAATTTATTACTAGTTAAATCACTCTGACACGGTTTACTACAATATTTGCATCGAATAAATTTTCCATAGTAAACTATGTGTGATTCAAACCTAATCATCTAGAATTTTTATTACATGTTATTGCTCTATGTCATAATCACTATTATTGTTAAATTTACACTTGTCATTGGGGGCCATATTTGTCATAAAATTATAATTCATGTTTTGGTTATGTATCCTAATCCCATAGAATTTACATAAATAGTTATAGAATTTGATAAAATTTTCCACTTAGAACACATGTAGATAATGTTTTTGCTCCCAACAATTATGTTGTGGTTCACTTGTGGGGTTAATTAACAATGAGATTAATCGTCAAAGTTCTAAACTTCTTAAAGTTCTTTGATTTTTCAACTCAATCAATAATGAATGAGTGCCTGTTGTTGGCAACTACTAGCAATGTAAGTGTTGGTTTGAAAATAAAAATTGGAAACAAAATGCAAATAAAAGTTCCTATTTCAAACCAGAGTAAGCCTCAAATAGAGCATACAAAGGAATAAAAACAATCAAAACAACATTACCAATGAACTCCATTGTAGATTCAATTTGATCCAATGATAGTTTGCAATGTGGATGCTCTTGTTGCACAAAATGATACTATTTTGACAACATATACTTATCAAAGATGGGATGGAAGAAATGAATAGGAGTATACCACAATTTATAGATTTTTGGGAGAGGCAATAGATAGTGGAGATGTGACAGAAAGATCAATGGTGGAGGATAAATGAGAGGAATTCCCTAGGATTGCAGAGATAATGGAGGGTAATGATGGAGGTTTTTGGAATGTGAAGAGCTAGGATGATCTTACAAAAATAGTAATTTGTTGCAACCATGAAGGATGTGGGGGACAAAAGTGCATTTAGGACCCCCTTTATTCTTGGAAGTTGGTGGATAGTATATAGCCTTAGTTAAATAATAATATTATTTAATTATTTTAGCCATGTGATGTGGAAAATATGTTAAATTAAATAATAAAATTATTTAATTATGTGAGATTTCAAATGGACTAATTAAATAATTAGATAGGGAACATTAGGTGAAGGGAAATTGACTAGGTGATGTAATTATTTAGTTGATTTGGCCAAGGGTGTACTAGTGAAATATTAGGTGTCTACATTTTGGCCCTCTTCAATACAATGTCATAACTAAGTGGCATTGTGACAAAGAATAATAAAAAGTAGGATGGTGTAGAGTTCAGGACTAATGTTTAGTAAACTTGGCGGCTATCACACAATTCAAATGAAAAACCTAGTTGAACAATCCACTTGAACCTTTGGAAAGATCTTCATTGAATTATCGACCAAGGTTAGTAAGCTTGTGATGGTATTGGCACTATATGTGCTTTAAAAGACCTAAGAGTACCTAATTCATCCTAGTACACGTGTTACACTTGCTAAGAAATCATAAAACTATATAACAGTAAAGGAAGTAATGCTGACACTTGCTACAAGTACATACAGTAGAAGACTATAACCAATTATTGTCAAGAAATGAATGCTGGTATTTAACTAATACTGAAAACTAAACCTACACTCTCTAGTATAACAAACCTAAGAAAACTAAGGCATAAACATGAAACAAGAATCACCCATGAATAACATAAGAAATCTAATTAACATGCATTTATGAAATAACTACTACAACATAAGTCACTGCACATAAAATGAAGTGAGGGATAGTTACCTTGAGTGGACCTTGCTCAAGTGACTGTCTCCACTGATCTAACTCAACTCTAGCTTCTTAGATTAATGTAATCATAATAATTCAAAATAATTCATTGCACAACTCCAGAGTATCACATAAGATTATACCGAGATATCTTATTCATGAAATCATGATTGAACAATAAACATTGTCTGTGTAAGAATAATAACCAACTAAAAAATATTTGGAAACTAGATTTTCTCTTGAAAAAAAAATCAACTAACTCCTAATACCTCAACCACTAAGCCATAAATATAGGCACGCGGGAAGTTTATTAAAGCAAGGATTATAAACTGAAACCATAAATCACCACTCCCTATATATCAGAGCATGATAAAGACTTAGCGATCTATAATTGAAAAAGGAAGAACAGTCCAAGTAGAACTGAGACTTTGCAATGATAGAACTAGAACGTGGACTGTTTGAATCAGTCACGTTAGACTCCTATCTGCAACAGGGTTCTTCTCCTTCAACATATTTATTATACATCATAATGATGGAAAATCATCTTCATTAAGTGCCTTCATAACTAGTTGATGTGCTCCATTTATTTTGGAACCTCCCCTACTTTGTTGTCTAGGAACTCCTTTAGTTGTGGGTTGCACCTCGTAGTTGTTGTGGGTTACAATCTACCTCCTCTAGGTTGCAAAGAGTTAGTTCACAAAACATGCACAAAATAATAACAACCATAGCTAAGCACAAATATCCATTATAATTTATACATATCCACACATAAATTATGCAATAATCACCACATTATAACCATATTTTCATATACCTTAAATCAAGTTCAAGGTTGCATACTAAGCATAAAAGATAGTGTAGTGTAGGAATATGCATAAGATAAGTGTCTAAGAATGTCTATGAACTTGCATAAAAACATAAGAAAACTATCTAATGATTGGACTCATCATTCCCCCCAACTACCCATTTGCTTTTCCTTAAGCAAATTAACTAAGGTTGGAGATTGTAGTGCAAAGTGATTTCCCTTATGTCTATGACAACATCCACTCCTTTACCTTGTTTCAAATAAAATCCTTTATAACATGAAATTTTGTTCATTCTGATAACCTCTGCTCTATCACATTCCTCATTCTTCTCCCCTATCTAGTGTGGTACCAGGTATAGGAGCATTGGTGGCTGGAATGTAAGTGGTACCCATTCAAGTCCTTTGTCTTTGGCAATATCCATATACCTATGTGTTCTTTCAAGCTTGGACATAAAATTGTAAACAGAGTGGGCCTCTTTCCTCTGCAACTCAGGAGTTAAACTATCCCATATTTCTTGCACAAACTTGTATGAATGATGGAGAATTCCAACAGTTAATATTTTCATTCTTCTATAATCTTGTATTCTCAAGTTCATGATTTTCTTGCCTACACCTTTGTGGTCCAAGAGTTGTAGCCATTCTTCTATGATCACCTCAGGGGTTTTAGATTCTTTTTTGATTGGGAGAGCAATTAATTTCTCTCTCCATATATTCCTACATAATTTCACCCTTAAACTTTTCATTTCTAAAATAGGATACTAGTGCACTTAATTGTAAATCTCCCACAAAGATTAAGGGGTTCCATTATGTGTCTTCAGGCATAACATAATTATGAAAATAATATTCACATAATTTATCCTATTCTTCTAATGTGGCATCAACAAAGATATTTAGAAAATCAAATTTTCTGCTCATAGCAACTGGCTGGTTACTAATTAACCTACTAAACTTAAAACTTAAGAATTTTTCTTACAAAAACAAAGCATATGTTCTAGCTAGAGGTATGCATTTAATGATCTGGGTGGATTTATCTGCAACTTCTTCCACCTTGACTACTAACATTCTCAATTCAATATTCTTTCTCTCCAATAACCTAGTATGCTCTGGATCATTGCTTCTTTTTCCTTCTTCCAATCCTCTTTTTGCTTAGAAAACTCTTGAGTAACTTTCCACAATTGGTATCCTAGGGACATATTTGTACATGGAAAGTTGGAGTTTTTGTGGTAGGGGGTCTTATGTTCTCAATTACAAGTTATTTATTTCTTGCTTTAACAATTGCTACTTGTGCAAGCAAATATAACTTTGACCCATGTCCATAAGTGTGTAATTTTTCCTCTAATTCTTGAATCTTCATTTCCCTTTCTTTGACCCTTTGCTCATAGGTTTTTACAAGTTCTTCCAATTGTTTGATCCTCTCTAATGCTTCTTGGAATTCTTTTCTGACATTTCTTTCTTCTAAAAACAATTCCTTATCTTTCAAAAACTACTCAACACCAACCCCTATGTATTCAAAACCCTCACTATTAAGGATAATTGGGGTTCTCTTCCTGGTTTTATTGGCAAAAAAATATCCTCTGAATCTTAGTCATAGGTAGTAGATATATATCATTTCCTTTTTGTAGGAACATGAACATTTTTAGACACATTGTCTTTCACCTCTGTGTTAGTACCTACTATCACAACATCTTTTTCTTCTTTTGGTTTCTCAATACTACCCATCATAGCACCTTTCCTTCTCAAGCGGTGTGAATTCCTTGCTTGAGTGGGTTCATTTTTTTGCACCTTTGAATGTGTAGAAGAAGAACCACCTCTCTTTCTTCTAGTTTTAGTTTTTTTTCTAGAGGTTGATGGGGTTTCATGTACCTCTTTTTTTGTAGGTTGATCATATGTTGTGTGTGGTGATCTTTGCACACTTTATCCCTCTGATTCTCCCCTGTTGTAGGTAGGTGAAGAAGCAAGTGAAACAGGAGGAGTTTCCCTTAAAGATGTAGTAGGTGACTCTAGGTTTTCCGGAACTACTAGTTCCTCAAGAATATGGTTAATGTATTTACAAATTAAAAAGCTCTCCCAAGACACCTTTGAATGTTGAACCCTAAGGATCCTTTCTACTAGTAGGGTTACCAAATAATAGTGTGACAAAGCTTAATCATTTATCTTCCTTTGGTACTCATACCCCATTCTTTTTAGAAAATTGTTAAAGAAATTAGGTACATTGACCAATATATATTGTGACAGAGGTGACTTAGTAACTTAAAATGCACAGTATACGGGAGGGATTTTCTACCATCACAAGTGATATACTTAATAATATAAGAAGAAAAAGAGGCCCATACCCATGGAAGTGACAATCTCTTCATACCTTATGATGATGAATCAATGTTTTCTCCTACCTCCCTAAACTCATCCCTGGCAACTACCGCATTCGCTCTAACAAGGAAATCAACTCCATTCCTTGGTAGACCAAACACTTCTGCAATTGTATCCTCTGAAGTTTCCACTCTCAAGCCCTTGATAGTGGCTTCATCATGCTATAATGTTGTTGCAAATTTCCTTGTCATGTCTTCATTAAACTCTATCAACTTCAAAAAGTAGTCTAACCATCTTGCCCTTATGAAAATGGGAAGAACTAACCCATCCTCCAATATTTTCTTATGTGATAATGGTTTCCTTATGAAAATATCACCTCCCATGGTGAAATATCCTAACTCTACTCAAAACTCTAGAAATTCAGCCTAAAATTCAATTTCAACCATCCATAAACCCTCTATATTTGTTATACTTGCATGTACTTCTTTCACTGCAACTTCAACTATTATGTCCCTTCCTCCTCTATTTCAACGTGAATTAGCTTGAATTGGCTTCAAATTGGCTCAAAATTTAGGGAATTGACAACAAAAAGGTTGTAGGTACAAAAATGTATAAAGGCAAAAAGGGTTTGTATGTTATTTTTCTATGTTTTCCTTTTGGTGGGAAAAACAAAAGTTTGGAATATATACTATACCCCCCAGCTTAAAATATTGAAGTGGCCTCACTTCAATACATGTGACTAGGCGGAGGGTATGATTAATGAATATGGAAATAAGATTAATAAGTATAAATAATACAAATTTTAAATGGGAGTACATAATGAAAGCATTGGGAATCCATGTTAATTATGGAAGTTTAGTATGTGTACCTGTCGGATGAGATGAACATAACTTCACATGTGTAAAGTTGTTGGAAGAGTGTCTGTAGCATGAGTTTGATCTGACATTGGGTAATTGCAATATGTGATGGAATAAATGATAGGTTTGCACATGTGATTGAAAATATGCGGTATGTACGGTTGATGGAATGTGAATTGATAGTTCAAATGTATGGAATTCGAAACAGGCGACATGGAGTGGAGTGATCAAGCTACATGTATTTGATACAACAAGCTAAAGGTTGCATGTGCCAAAAAAGTGGAATGAATGTGGATCAACTCCAATTAATTTGGCACAATTTTTGAATTCTTAGATAGGTAGTGGTTGCAGGTACCATCATCAACAAGTCTCGAATTGAATTGTGGTATCTTTTATTTATGATGCTACAGGTCCCTACTGTATAAGGAAGCAGTCTTCAAAAATGTTGTTGATTGTAGAACCTATGTTGTGTGTAGACATGAAGTAGTATAAGGAATTACACCTGAGTGCCCTTAGGAGGTGAGCTATGTAGCTCATCTACTGAGGCATTGTGAGAACTCCAATAGTATTTGCTATTAAGTTATTATCTTGTGATAGTATGTATGTATTTGAACCATTGTTTTGACCATATTGATGCATTAGAGAAAGAATAAAATCATCTTTCTGAGCTAGATTTTTGTATATCTTCAATCTGTGTCCATTTACTAATAGTGATAATCTAACTGCATCTATGGTCTGCAATTTCACTGCTCCATTGGAAAATACTTGTTGAATTTTATAGGGTCCTAACCATCTAGTCTATAGCTTCCCCTTATAATCTTTGTATCTGGAATCATACAATAAAGCCTAGTCACCCACTTTGAACTCTTTAGTCTTTATAAGTTGATCATGCCATTTAGTCCTTTATTTTTTAATTATTTCAGTGTGATGCATTGCCTCCATTCTAATTTCATCTAACCCATTTAGATTGTGTAGCCTTTCCTTCTGTGTTTTCAAATCCATTTCTAATTCCACTATTTTCCTAAGTGTCTTATATTCAAACTCTATTGACAGAACTACTGTTTTACCATATACTAGTCCATAAGGTGTGAAACCTGTAGTTATTTTCCATGTTGTTCTATAGGCCCACACTGCTTCAGGTAATCTTGTTGTCGAGTCTTTTATGTGAATTTGCACTATTTTGGTTAGAATATTCTCAATCTCTATGTTTGTAACCTCCACCTGCCCATTGGCTTGGGGATGATAAGGTGTTGATTTTCTATGTCTTATTTCATATTCTTCAACCAATTTAGAGATGAATTCAAAAGTAAATTGGGGAACTTGATCAGTTACAATTTCTCTAGGTACTCCATACCTGGTAAAGAAGTCTTCATACAAGAAATTAGTGGCATTCCCATCTCGTGAAAACTATAATGCCTTAACTTCAACCCATTTTGTCAGATAATCTCTACAAACCAAAATATACTCTTTGTTATTAGAGGCTGGTGAAATTGGGTCAATGAAGTCAATTCCCCATTTTTCAAATGGTGCTAGTGCCATTTGTGGCCACAAAGGCATCTCATCTGTCCTTGTTGGTTTTCCCATTCTCTGACATCTATCATAGCTCCTTGTATACTTTACTAAATTCTTATGTAGAGTTGGCCAATAGTAACCTATTGTTAAGATCTTAAATAATGTCCTTTTGGCTGCAAAGTGACCCCTATAGAGCTCATCATGACAATATTTTAGGATGTCAAAGACCTCATCCTCTCTTATACATCTCCTCATGAATCTGGACTAGTATAGAATAGGTAACCAGCTACCCAAGAATATGGAAATATTTTATTCACCTGTCTCCTTTCTCTAGGAGAGAAATGTGATGGTATCTACCCTGCCACTAAATAATTTGTAATATCAGCAAAGCATGGATTTTGTATAGCAAGAGCAAACAAATGATCATTTGGAAGAGTCATCCACAACACCACCTATTTATGTGGGAAATCTAGATAGAAAATATTCCACCACATTAGCTTTCCTAGGCTTATCCACTATTGTTATATCAAACTCTTGTAGTAAGAGTAGCCATCTAACTAGTCTACCCCCAACTGTAGGTTTTCTCATTAAGTACCTTATGTTAGTATGATTTGTGTGAATAAAGACTGGATAGCCAGTAATGTAATGCCTAAACTTGTTGATGGCATTGTATAGGAGTGAATTTGTACCCCATGTGCAAATCCCCTTTTTGCCTTTATCCATCTTAGAAAACCAAGTTTGGAGGCTTAATTCCACCTAATCCCACTGCTTGCATCCCACTTGGCACTTGTTTTGATCATCGGTGGAGGCATTTATGTCGGGGACACCTACGCGGCGAGCAGACATCCACGCAGTGCACTTATGTCCCTGGCAGATTCCTACAGCTGAACCTGTAGAGGCGTTACTCTTCTCATTGGAGGTGAAGTTGTAATGCCCCCTTCGGCCAACCGACCTGAATATGGTCATTTATCTTCATCTCTTCTTCAAATTCACCCATTGAACAAGCATTTCATCTTCTTCCAAGAATTGAGCTCACTCAACACACTCTTTGGCATCCACTTCAAGCTTCAATAAGCATTCTTGCATTCCATAGCAACAAAAGCTCCACTCCATCACGTCGGTAGAGCAAGTTTGGGACCACGCCATTGCAGCAGAGGCTTGAGTTCCTCTCATTTTCTCCCCCAAGCAGCTTTGAGTGCTCTTGATGGAGGTGGTAAGATTCCCTCTCCTCTCCTCTATCATTTGGTTGAGTTAGCACTGTATTGTTTTGTAGTGCTTTTGTGCTCTTTATTATATTGTTTCCTTTATCTCATTTCCTTGGGTGTACATGGAGGTGGGAACACCTAAATGGGGGTCTGACTGAGGTAGACCCCTATACAGCCACCCAACATTCTCCTCTCTTTCTATGTGTAGGAGTACATGCTTTTAAAAGGATCGATTGGCAAACGAATTCCTTGGTGAGATCCTCCTTGCTCTCTTTACTCTTGTATATTTTCTTTATAATATTAGAGAGTATTTCATTTATTTAATCACATCATTTTGGCCCTTTAGTTAGTTAGCTAGGCCATTAGCTAGTTTTTGTTGGTTTGACCTTGTCTTCACTATTGTCTGGCCGTATGGATGCTAACACACTTTTGAGATGCCAACATGCCGCACTAACGTCTAGAGACTGTGCTTTTGTCCTTAGATAGAGAGCTTCTTGAGGTGTAGTGTTAGACCTAAAAAATAGACTTGCCTAGCCCCTTCTTGTGTTTCAGGTTTGCAGAGTGACCGAGAGGCCTCACGATCCTCATCACTCTCGCCTTGCATTTCCTTACATTACACTTCGCTGAGGTAAGTTAGGGAAGCCTCTTGCATCTTGACCCTCCATGACCTGGGGTCTTGCACACAGTGGTCCCCCTCTCTTACATTTTTGGTGAACCAGATGTGAACCCTTTTGGTTCCATTCTTGCGATCCTGATAGTTCATTTCCTCATACTCTAGGAGTGTTGTACATGTTAGTTTTGTGAGGTTGTCACCTTACAACCTAGCCTACGACCCCTAGTTGGCATAGTTGGAAGGTTCCAAGGGTATTGCATGACGAAACCTTAATTGGGTCACCATCTTATCCGTTAGCCTTTAGGGACTCTGTGAAAGCGTTGTCTAGTGTGTGTAATGGCCTCCTTCATGCATCAACCCATCCCCTCTATGTAGCCTATGGATAGTGGTACTGGTATAACTTTCACTTCATAGGACATGCCGATGGGTTTTAACAACGAACCATCTCCTCTTTACATTCTTGCACGGATCAATGGAAACATCATAGCAGGTGTTCTCATTGATCTGACATCATAAGTGAACATAATAATAGAGGAGATTATGATAATAAACTTCTTACACAAGGATGGGTACGATGCTCCTGTGAGTACCATCCGCACACATGATGGGCTTTTTGTACCCCCTTTGGGTAGTATTGTCCTGTCAATCTTAGTTGGACCTAAGTCTGTGAAACTCCTGTTTGATATCATCCCTGGGTCTGAACTCTTTAGGGTGAAATTGGGTATCCCTTGGTTAGTGGCAATGAACGCGGTACCCTCCGTCATGCATAAATGCCTAAAATTTATCTATAGGGGTTTCATGCATGTAATCCATGACACTGGTTATAGACCACTAGTTGCACGTGGTAGCTACTCCTTGGACCACCCTTGGCCTGTGTCTGTGGGTCCTCTTCCACCTAGGATGGACCTATTGCACCAAACATATTAGAATTATAAGAAAGGGTTTCTAAGGCTGAAAGTTAGATACCCTCCCTCACCTTATGTCGTCTCACATAAGGCTTGCTTGAAAGCTGACAGTAATGCCACTAAGGCATGAAAGAAGGAAGAAGAGAAGTGGTCTCATGATCCTCCTTCCTCTTCTGTTGGTCAGTCTAGCGCTTCTTCTCGCTCTGTCGAGGTACCATCGGGTCCTACTCCTCATCTACAGGAGAACCCTATCATACCCACTTGGAAAAAGCGTAAGCATCCTACTTTCAAACTTCATGTTCTGCCAATGGGACCTAGACTCGCTCAGTACGACAGGAAGGTCTCCCAGAGAGATTCCTCATTCTCTCATCTTTCATGACCTCCTATTGCTCCTGCTCCTAAGGAAGTTAGCAGAAAGAGGCCCGCTACTAAGGCTCTCAAGTCGACTCCTCCTATCACTCCTCAGCATGTTCCTCCTACCCCTGTGCAGTATCCTATCCCTTTGTCAGAAACAGCCGTGGTGGATGTTCCTATGGTTGAGCAGGAACCTTCTGTCCCTTCACAAACCCTGGCCTCTAACTCCAAGAGTCATAGAAACCGCCTTACGCATGAACGCAAGTACCAACAAAAGGATCTCTTATCTGAACAAGATGCCTCGCAAAGAAAGGAGGAAGAAATGACCGCCCTTGCTTCAGGGCCTCCTATAGTGTCTTCTTCCTCCCTTCCTTATGCTTCCTTTCAGTCTAGCTCTGTGTTGCTCCCGGCTCCCATTTTGAGTATGAATGTGCCTAACCCTAAATGGGTACAAGTTTTTATTTCTCCTTCATTGGAGTCACCTTTTCTGATGTTCGTTCGGTATATCCATCCTTTCCCAAAGCCCGTGGATATGATTAATACTTTAGTTGTATCTGTTGTGGTTCTTTCCTCCTCTTCCTCCATGCCTCTGGCCTCATCTGTGGGGAGTTCATCTCCTTTGATGAAACAAGAAGCAGAGGATGGTCCCTCCAGCAACGAAGGACGTAGGAGGACCCCACCTTCTCCACATGGTGGTTTGACTTGTTCTGTCTTGGTGATGGAATCAGTCTCGGCTTCCCCTAATTTTGTCACCACTCCCAAGTCATTCGGTGAGCTTAGCGGTGAACCTCAGGCACAGTCGGTCTCATCTATCGAATTTAGACATGGCACTCCTGTGGGGTGCATGTTTAACTCCATGGATGAAGTCCTGGCCTTGTCAGCGATCTTTGCAAAATCGCTAACCTTAACTCCACAAGAGCTCAGTGGAGAGGACCTCGAGGGGCCCTCTTCCTTAGCCCTTGTTGTGGGAGGGTTGGATGCTCCTCCTCTTAACATCCCACCATTGTAGGCTCATCACTCCTTCCTGAGGATTTAGATTGGAATGGATGACCTCACTGGTGATCAATGTTAGGAGGAGGCCCTTTTCTTGATCTTGTGTGTGTGTGTTTTGTGTGATGCTTCCCCATGTTACGTGCTATGTGTGCCTGGATGACCCTTGTCACTCCCTGTTGGTGCTTGGATACAAGCGTGAATTTTGTGTCATAAACATTATTCTATCTATATCATCATTCTTCCATGTTTGTGCTTGATTTTTGTTAAATTGGGGACAATGCAAAGCGTTGGGGGCATTTAGGTTTCCCTTACATGTTGACCCAATTTTTTAGTTTTACTTTGTCTTCTCATACATTCCTCACAAGGCCTAATATAGTAGGGGTTGATGACAATTCATTTATATACTATTATTATACATACATATATATATTTATGAGCAGTTCTGACCCCAAAATATCAGGCTACCCCTATGCCCTTTGTTTGTGTTTTCTCTCTTTTTGCTTTCTTTAGCTTTTTCTTTTCTTTGCTCGAGTTGTCCCTTTCATGTGTGACAACGCCTTTCTTTAACACTTCAATTTTTAGAAAACACATTCGTTTCCAATGAATCTTTTCTCGAAAGTCTTCACAAACTTTCCCTTAGAATCACATTCTCAACTTGGAACCCTAACAGAACATGTTTCCTTCATCACGGGTTCGTAAAGAAAGGACTTGAAGACCTTCCTCTGAAGTGGGAACAACTTTAATCTTCCCCTCAGATGGGGGCATATCCTTCTTTTTGAATTCCTTGATGAAGTGAACATCTTTCAAAAAGATTCCTTGATGACGAATCACTTTAAGAACATTATCTTTCGAACTATGTATCCCTTGAGTGGACCCCCCTTTCTTCATAGCGGGTTCCCAAGGGACCCTCCTTTGAAAGTATTTGTCTCGAATGGACTCCTTCACGTCTAGCTTGGGAGTAGCCCAACTAGACTTATTCCATTCCCTTTTGCATCTAGCTTGGGGAAAGCCTAACTAGACCTCACCTTTCAAATAGCACGTCCCTTGAGTGGACCCCTCTCCTTTTGAAGGGTTCCCGAGGGATCCCTTTGAAATACTTATGAATCATCGATGGTCTGTGTGACTGTTTGCTTATTTTCCTACTTGGCTGCTTCCTAACTCTGTGGAGTCTATTTCCTTTGGGTTTCCTTCATGTGAGAGATCTTGGAGGACACCTTCCTTGTAGGTCTACGGGTCTATAAGGAACTTTCTCAGTTTCCTTCATGTGAGAGATCTTGGAGGACACCTTCCTTGCATGCTTGCAGATCTGTAAGGAACTTTCTCAGTTTCCTTCATGTGAGAGATCTTGGAGGACACCTTCCTTGTAGGTATACAAGTCTGTAAGGTGCTTTCTTAGTTTCCTTCATGTGAGAGGTCTTGGAGGACACCTTCCTTGCAAGTTTGCGGATCTATAAGGCACTTTCTCAATTTCCTTCATGTGAGAGATCTTGGAGGATACCTTCCTTGCAGGTCTACGGGCCTATAAGGTGCTTACTTCATGGGGCTTCCTTCATGCAAGAGATCTTGGGGGTTGTCTCCTTGCAGGTCTGTGGGCCTGTAAGATGCTTTATTTTCCAACTTCATAGTTTTGATCAGCTATGAGGTCCTTTGCTTTCCCTGCACTTTCAGATTCGCCAGATCATGGTCTACTTCCTCAACAGTTTAGGTATACATTTCTAACTTTACTCTTTCTTGATCTACTTTACCAAGCACTCATCAGTATTTGTGCTCGCTAAAGTGGGAGAAAAATGTATAAGATTGAATTTGTACCCCATGTGCAAATCCCCCTTTTGCCTTTATCCACCTTAGAAAACCAAGTTTGGAGGCTTAATTACACCTAAGCTCATTGCTTGCATCCCACTTGGCACCTGTTTTGAGCGTCAATGGAAGCATTTCTATCGGGAACACTCCTGCGGCTCGCAGACGTCCACGTGGCTTGCTTACATCCCTAGTAGATTCCTATGGTTGAACTTTCAAAGGCGCTACTCTTCTCATTGGAGGTGAAGTTGTAATGCCCCCTTCAGCTGACCAGCCTGAATATGGTCATTTCTCTTCCTCTCTTCTTCAAATTCACCCATTGAACAAGCCTTTCATCTTCTTCAAAGCATTGAGCTCACTCAACACACTCTTTGGCATTCACTTCAAGCTTCAAGTAGCATTCTTACATTCCATAACAGCAAAATCTCCACTCCATCACGTCGGTAGAGAAAATTTAGGACCACGCCATTGCAGCAAAGGCTTGAGTTCCTCTCATTTTCTCCCCCAAGCAGCCTTGAGTGCTCTTGGTGGAGGTGGTAAGCTTCCCTCTCCTCTCCTCTATCATTTGATTGAGTTAGCACTATACTATTTTGTAGTGCTTTTGTGCTCTTTATTGTATTGTTTCCTTTATCTCATTTCCTTGGCTCTCCATGGAGGTGGGAACACCTAAATGGGGGTCTGACTGAGGCAGACCCCTATACAGCCACCCAACATTCTCCTCTCTTTTTGTGTGTAGGAGTACGTGCTTTTCGAAGGATCAGTTGGTAAACGAATTCCTTGGTGAGATCCTCCTTGCTCTCTTTACTCTTGTATATTTGCTTTATAATATTAGAGAGTGTTTCATTTATTTAATCACATCATTTTGGCCCTTTAGTTAGCTAGTTGGTTCATTAGCTAGTTTTTGTTGGTTTGACCTCATCTTCATTGTTGTATGGTTGTACGGATGCCAGCGCACTTTTGAGATGCCAGTGCATCGCGCTGATGTCCAAATACCATGCTTTCATCCTCGTACAAAGAGCTTCCCGAGGCATAGTGTTAGACCTAAAAATTTGGCTCGCCTAGCCCCTTCCTATGTTTCAGGTCTGCAAAGTGATCGAGAGGCCTCACAGTCCTCATCACTCTCGCCTTGCATTTCCTTACATTACACTTAGCTGAGGTAAGTTAGGGCAGCCTCTCGTGTCTTGACCCTTAGTGACCTGGGGTCTTACATGTAGTGGTCCCCCTCTCTTACAGGCATAAACAACTGCCATCATCTATTTCTCTATGACAATGTAGTTAAGTTTATCTCCTTGTAAGTTTTTATTGATGTTGTAGATAACATACTTATTATTACCTTCTTTTTGTCCCAATACTTTTCCTATAGAAAAATTAGAAGCACCCATGTGGATGTGGAAAGGTAATGTCCATTTTGTACCTCTCAAGATAGGTGATTTTTTTAAAGATGTCTTAAGTGTTTCAAAAGAGTGTTGACATTCTATAGTCCAATCAAATTCTATATCTTTGGTGAGAAGAACAAACAAAGATGTTGCAATTTTATTGAATTCCTAAATAATCTCCTATAGTAGCCTGCATGTCCCAGAAATCTCCTTACTTCTTTTTGTTTATGTGGTATAGGAAGTGTAGAGATGATCTCAATTTTATGGGGATCCACTTGAATGCCTTCACTTAATATAAAATTCCCTAGAACAATTCCTTGAGTCATCATCATGAAATATTTCTCATGACTCAATGAAAGATTGTGTTCTTTACATCTTTTCAAAATATTCTCTAGATTGTTGAGTTCCTCTTCATATGTTTCTCCATAAGTAGTGAATTCATCCATGTAGATTTCCATGGAGTCATGAGCATAATATGAGAAGATGCATATCATTTCCCTCTAGAAAGTGGTTGGTGAATTACATAGTCCAAATGGAAGAATATAATAGGCATATGTACCCCAAGGGCATGTAAATGTAGTTTTATCTTGGTCCTCTGGAGATATCTTTATTTTGTTATAGCCAATAAATCCATCTAGGTATGAAAATTACTTTTTACCTGCTAGGGAATCAAGCACTTGGTCAATGAAAGGTAGTGGAAAGTGATATTTCCTAGTAGTTGTGTTTAGTTGCTTATAGTCCACACATTCCCTCCATTTTCCTCCTTTCTTAGGGACTATAACTAATGGTGACACCCATTACCTATCATAAATAGGATAAAT
>VDFB02056351.1:20727824-20772531 GCA_007258455.2 Sequoia sempervirens
CTTTCATGTGTGACAACGCCTTTCTTTAACACTTCAATTTTTAGAAAACACATTCGTTTCCAATGAATCTTTTCTCGAAAGTCTTCACAAACTTTCCCTTAGAATCACATTCTCAACTTGGAACCCTAACAGAACATGTTTCCTTCATCACGGGTTCGTAAAGAAAGGACTTGAAGACCTTCCTCTGAAGTGGGAACAACTTTAATCTTCCCCTCAGATGGGGGCATATCCTTCTTTTTGAATTCCTTGATGAAGTGAACATCTTTCAAAAAGATTCCTTGATGACGAATCACTTTAAGAACATTATCTTTCGAACTATGTATCCCTTGAGTGGACCCCCCTTTCTTCATAGCGGGTTCCCAAGGGACCCTCCTTTGAAAGTATTTGTCTCGAATGGACTCCTTCACGTCTAGCTTGGGAGTAGCCCAACTAGACTTATTCCATTCCCTTTTGCATCTAGCTTGGGGAAAGCCTAACTAGACCTCACCTTTCAAATAGCACGTCCCTTGAGTGGACCCCTCTCCTTTTGAAGGGTTCCCGAGGGATCCCTTTGAAATACTTATGAATCATCGATGGTCTGTGTGACTGTTTGCTTATTTTCCTACTTGGCTGCTTCCTAACTCTGTGGAGTCTATTTCCTTTGGGTTTCCTTCATGTGAGAGATCTTGGAGGACACCTTCCTTGTAGGTCTACGGGTCTATAAGGAACTTTCTCAGTTTCCTTCATGTGAGAGATCTTGGAGGACACCTTCCTTGCATGCTTGCAGATCTGTAAGGAACTTTCTCAGTTTCCTTCATGTGAGAGATCTTGGAGGACACCTTCCTTGTAGGTATACAAGTCTGTAAGGTGCTTTCTTAGTTTCCTTCATGTGAGAGGTCTTGGAGGACACCTTCCTTGCAAGTTTGCGGATCTATAAGGCACTTTCTCAATTTCCTTCATGTGAGAGATCTTGGAGGATACCTTCCTTGCAGGTCTACGGGCCTATAAGGTGCTTACTTCATGGGGCTTCCTTCATGCAAGAGATCTTGGGGGTTGTCTCCTTGCAGGTCTGTGGGCCTGTAAGATGCTTTATTTTCCAACTTCATAGTTTTGATCAGCTATGAGGTCCTTTGCTTTCCCTGCACTTTCAGATTCGCCAGATCATGGTCTACTTCCTCAACAGTTTAGGTATACATTTCTAACTTTACTCTTTCTTGATCTACTTTACCAAGCACTCATCAGTATTTGTGCTCGCTAAAGTGGGAGAAAAATGTATAAGATTGAATTTGTACCCCATGTGCAAATCCCCCTTTTGCCTTTATCCACCTTAGAAAACCAAGTTTGGAGGCTTAATTACACCTAAGCTCATTGCTTGCATCCCACTTGGCACCTGTTTTGAGCGTCAATGGAAGCATTTCTATCGGGAACACTCCTGCGGCTCGCAGACGTCCACGTGGCTTGCTTACATCCCTAGTAGATTCCTATGGTTGAACTTTCAAAGGCGCTACTCTTCTCATTGGAGGTGAAGTTGTAATGCCCCCTTCAGCTGACCAGCCTGAATATGGTCATTTCTCTTCCTCTCTTCTTCAAATTCACCCATTGAACAAGCCTTTCATCTTCTTCAAAGCATTGAGCTCACTCAACACACTCTTTGGCATTCACTTCAAGCTTCAAGTAGCATTCTTACATTCCATAACAGCAAAATCTCCACTCCATCACGTCGGTAGAGAAAATTTAGGACCACGCCATTGCAGCAAAGGCTTGAGTTCCTCTCATTTTCTCCCCCAAGCAGCCTTGAGTGCTCTTGGTGGAGGTGGTAAGCTTCCCTCTCCTCTCCTCTATCATTTGATTGAGTTAGCACTATACTATTTTGTAGTGCTTTTGTGCTCTTTATTGTATTGTTTCCTTTATCTCATTTCCTTGGCTCTCCATGGAGGTGGGAACACCTAAATGGGGGTCTGACTGAGGCAGACCCCTATACAGCCACCCAACATTCTCCTCTCTTTTTGTGTGTAGGAGTACGTGCTTTTCGAAGGATCAGTTGGTAAACGAATTCCTTGGTGAGATCCTCCTTGCTCTCTTTACTCTTGTATATTTGCTTTATAATATTAGAGAGTGTTTCATTTATTTAATCACATCATTTTGGCCCTTTAGTTAGCTAGTTGGTTCATTAGCTAGTTTTTGTTGGTTTGACCTCATCTTCATTGTTGTATGGTTGTACGGATGCCAGCGCACTTTTGAGATGCCAGTGCATCGCGCTGATGTCCAAATACCATGCTTTCATCCTCGTACAAAGAGCTTCCCGAGGCATAGTGTTAGACCTAAAAATTTGGCTCGCCTAGCCCCTTCCTATGTTTCAGGTCTGCAAAGTGATCGAGAGGCCTCACAGTCCTCATCACTCTCGCCTTGCATTTCCTTACATTACACTTAGCTGAGGTAAGTTAGGGCAGCCTCTCGTGTCTTGACCCTTAGTGACCTGGGGTCTTACATGTAGTGGTCCCCCTCTCTTACAGGCATAAACAACTGCCATCATCTATTTCTCTATGACAATGTAGTTAAGTTTATCTCCTTGTAAGTTTTTATTGATGTTGTAGATAACATACTTATTATTACCTTCTTTTTGTCCCAATACTTTTCCTATAGAAAAATTAGAAGCACCCATGTGGATGTGGAAAGGTAATGTCCATTTTGTACCTCTCAAGATAGGTGATTTTTTTAAAGATGTCTTAAGTGTTTCAAAAGAGTGTTGACATTCTATAGTCCAATCAAATTCTATATCTTTGGTGAGAAGAACAAACAAAGATGTTGCAATTTTATTGAATTCCTAAATAATCTCCTATAGTAGCCTGCATGTCCCAGAAATCTCCTTACTTCTTTTTGTTTATGTGGTATAGGAAGTGTAGAGATGATCTCAATTTTATGGGGATCCACTTGAATGCCTTCACTTAATATAAAATTCCCTAGAACAATTCCTTGAGTCATCATCATGAAATATTTCTCATGACTCAATGAAAGATTGTGTTCTTTACATCTTTTCAAAATATTCTCTAGATTGTTGAGTTCCTCTTCATATGTTTCTCCATAAGTAGTGAATTCATCCATGTAGATTTCCATGGAGTCATGAGCATAATATGAGAAGATGCATATCATTTCCCTCTAGAAAGTGGTTGGTGAATTACATAGTCCAAATGGAAGAATATAATAGGCATATGTACCCCAAGGGCATGTAAATGTAGTTTTATCTTGGTCCTCTGGAGATATCTTTATTTTGTTATAGCCAATAAATCCATCTAGGTATGAAAATTACTTTTTACCTGCTAGGGAATCAAGCACTTGGTCAATGAAAGGTAGTGGAAAGTGATATTTCCTAGTAGTTGTGTTTAGTTGCTTATAGTCCACACATTCCCTCCATTTTCCTCCTTTCTTAGGGACTATAACTAATGGTGACACCCATTACCTATCATAAATAGGATAAATGAAGCCTGCATCAAGCAATTTTTGTAACTCGGTTTTAACTATTTCTCTTAAAGCAGGGTTCATTCTCCTTTGGGGCTGTCTAATTGGCTTGAAACCATCATTTATGTAGATCCTATGCATGCACAAGTTTGGATAAATCCCTTTCATGTTATGGTAGTCCCATGCAAAGGTCGTTGTGTGTGCCTGTAGCACAGTGTTCAAGTTGTTGTTCCTCAGTTAATCCATTTTTCATGTTCAACATTTTTCCTTGCATGATTTCCAATGTTTTGGATTTTGATTGTATAGATGAGAGACCACGTCCACCGATGTTGGGGACACATTGTTGTGGAAAAAGAGAATGGAACAGTTGGGATACTTCTTCTAATGAATTTACAGGTATGATATTTTGTAGTAGATCTTGCAAACATGAAAGATAGTCTTGTTGCTATGGGTCCCTACCACAGTTATTTTGTATGATATGGTCAATTAAGTCATCCTCATATTGGATTTCCAACAAGGGGCTACGTTCAATAGTCATGATATTTTACAGGGAATAATGGTCTTCTTCATCCAAGGTCTATTCCATATAGTCTGCTCTAGGTTTTCATGAGGTTGGGTTGGTGGATAGAGAACCAATTTCTTGGTCACAATCCCATTTGACATTATCATATTCCCAAACCTACAACCTATGAAATGAATAGTTGTTGCTAACCATGGTTATCCTAAGATAAGTGGATATCCTACAAGGTTGAACTTTGGCTGCAAGACTCTGAAATGTACAGGATACTCCCATGAATCTAATGTTATGACTAAGTCCTCAATGATCCCCTCAAGTTTCACTGTTGACCTATTCACCAATTGTAAAATGGTTGGTGTATGTCTAAGGTTATCTAGCTGAAGTAGTTGCAGTATCTCCTTAGTCATGATATTAATGGTTGCCCCTAATTCAATCAAGTTGTTCTTGATAAGGGTCTCATTTATCTTAACATCAACTATTGGACTTCCAGGGTCTATGTATTTAGGGATAGTTATATTCCCTAGCATATCAGCAAGGTTCCCTATGACATGAACTATTTGAGGTTCATTCCTCTTTCTCCTTGGTTTCTTAAGACAAAGGTCTTTGATTGTCATGGTATAGGTTGGGATATCCTTGATAGCTTTAATGAGAGGTATTTTGATACTAACATCATTAAGCTCACCCAATAGGTCTGTCTCAGCTTGGGTATGATGTTTTTGAATGGATAAATGCTCAAAGAAAGGAGGCTTTGGACTTGATATAGTTTGGTTTACCTGATTTGACCTAGGCTCTAGAGGTGAATTGTCTAAAGCTTCAATTATGGGTTCCTCATCTACCATATCAGTGATTTGAGGGGATGAAATTCCAGCTAATGTTTTCCTTCACCTGAAGTGGAAATCACTTACCTCTACCCCATAAGTGGGGTATTGTATAGCCTCATTAGTATATACATGTTGGACGGTCTTGTTATTGGAGTTAGGTGCAAGTTGGGTAGGTAATTGTGGTGCTATTGGTGGTTGAGATATTGAGTTTGATGGATTGGGCATTATCATGACCTATCATTGTGGTTGAGAAGGCAACAAAGGCTATTGGTAATTCACATTTTGGTGTTGCCACTGCTGGCCCTTTTGCCATTGTGGTTGCCACTAATTTTGCTACACTATCCATTGAGGGTTATAATTGGCACCTTCAAAAAAAATTGTGGTCATACATTTGGTTGCTAGTTCCAGTTTTACTGATGGTTCTTCCATTGGTTTTGGTTATTTATCCAAGGTTGAGAATTCCAACCAAAGAAATTCTAATTACCAACAGGAAATGATGTATTGAAATTTAAAGGGTCTTGTGGTATACCTTCTCTTGGTTTCCATGGCCTTCTTTGTGTGATGTAGAACAATTGTCCATCTTCACCTTCCAGTGGTTGAAAATTTGATTTCTCTAATTTGTCTTCTATAATACTTGCCACCCTTTTTCACTTGCAGTTAGCTTTTCTTTGTCTGCAATTGGGGCAGTATTCAGTAAGTATTGCTTCAGTCTCCTCCTACTTCTTCTTCACATGTAGAGTGTCCAACTAAGTAGCTAGATGAATTATAATATCTTCCTTCATGTTGGACAATAGGTTACTTAACTCCACTCTTGAAACCCCATTAGATGTCTTGCTAATGGTAGATGTTCTTTCCCCCTTGTCTTTTTGGTAAAGGTCCTTAAGTAGTTTCTACAAACCTTGCAGATATCTTCAAAGGGTAATTGAGACACATTCCCTGCCCCAATAAGATTAAGGGCATCCATACAATCATCATTGACTCCTCTCAAAAATATAAACTTCAAGGATTCTTCTAAGAGTCTATTTTGTGGGTTTTTCTTCAAGCAAAATTGGAACCTTTCTACAAAATATTCCAATGGTCCATCCTCTTTCTGAGTCGCTCTAAAAATATCATCTCTTCTCCAATCAACTCCCCTGAAATAGTCTTGGTATTTTTCCAAGAATTTTGTTTTCATGGTGTTCTAATTTGGAACAACATCTCTACCCAGTCCCATAAACCATCTCATGGCAGCATCCTTCAAAGTTGTAGGAAATAGCTTGAGCCTATGATCATCAGTTGTGTAGTCATAGCTCCTACATAGGAAATCAAACTCGAACAAGAATGTTTCTAGATCATCAATTACCAAACCATAGAAAATTGGTAATGTTGAAAGAAGCATATTCTTCAACATAGTAGCCCTCTCTTGGTTGGTAATTAAAAATTCAAAAGTCACATGTTCTAGAGGATCATTCACTGTTGTATCAACCATGGTTTAGAAGGTCCCCTTTATGTTTGCAGTAGATGTTAGTGAAAGGGAAATTTTTTCTTCAGGAATACCCTCTCTCTGATCACTGAGGTCACCAATATCTTCTCTAGCTTGTTGGTTTGAGGGGAGGAATCTTCCCAAAGCATCTCTCTGCATCTACATACAATAGGTATGACTTTGTATTGCAATGGCTCCTACACAATGTTAGTGTAATGTTCTAGTATTTGAAGGAATAAAACCTAATTGTCCTAATGTTGAAAGAAAATTATAAACTAGGAAAGCTTGGAAATAATAGAAACTAATCTTTGAAAGTAGCACCACCATAACAACGACACCAAAAATGTAGATTCTCTACTAATGTTTAGTAAACTTGGTGTAAATCACACAATTCAAAGGAAAAACGTAGTTGAACAGTCAACTTAAACTTTTGGAAATACTTTCATTGAATTATCGACCAAGGTTAGTAATCTTGTGATGGTACTAGCATTGTATGTGCTTTCAAAGACCTAAGACCTAATTCATTCTATTATGGGTCTTACACTTGCTAAGAAATAATAAAATTGTATAAAAATAAAGGAAGTAATGCTTGCACTATTGCTATGGGTACCTACAATATAAGATTGTAACTAATTACTGTCAAGAAATGAATGTTGGTATTTAACTAATATTGATAACTAAACCTAGACTTCATAGTACAAAAAACCTAAGAAAACTAAGGCATAAACGTGAAACAAGAATTACTCATGAATAAAATAAGAAATCTAATTAACATGAATTTATGAAATAACAACTACAACAAAAGTAACTGCACAAAAAATGAAGTGAGGGATAGTTACCTTGAGTGGACCTTGGTCAAGTGATTGCCTCCACTGATCTTAGTCAAAGCTAGCTTCTTAGATTAATGCAATCATAATAACTCAAAATCATTCATTGCATAACTCTAGAATATCACATAAGATTTTGTTGAGATATCTTATTCATGAAATCAAGATTGAATAATAAATATTATGTATGTAAGAACAATAACCAACTGAAAAATATATGGCAAGTAGATATGCTCTTGAACAAAAATCAACAAACTCCTAATACCTCAACCACTGATCCATACATATAGGCACAAGGGAAGTTCATTAAAATAAGGATTCTAAATTGAAACCATAAATCACCACTCCCTATATATCAGAGTGTGATAAAGACTTAGCAATCTATAATTCAAAAAGGAAGAAGAGTCCAAGTAGAACTGAGACTCTACTGTAATAGAACTAGAATGTGGACTGTTTGAATCAATTATGTTAGACTCATATTTGAAATAGGGTTCTTCTCCTTCAACATATTTATTGGACATCATAATGATACACAATCATCTTCATTAAGTGCCTCCATAAGTAGTTGTTGTGCTCCATTTATTTTGGAACCTTTCTTGCTTTGTTGTCTGGGAACTCCTTTGGCTACAGGTTGCACCTCACAGTTGTTGTGGGCTATAGTCTACCTCCTCTGGGCTACAAAGAGTTAGTTCACAAAAAATGCACACAATACTAACAACCATAGATAAGCACAAATATCCATTACAATTCATACATATCCACAGATAAATTATGCAATAACCATCACATTATAACCATATTTCCATATACTTTAAATTAGGTTCAAGGTTGCATAATAAGAATAAAAGATAGCATAATGTAGGAATATGTATAAAATAAGTGTTTGATAATGTCTATGAACTTGCATAAAAACATAAGAAAACTATCAAATGACTGGACTCATCAGATGGAATGAAGCTTCAGTGGCAGATTGCCATAGTTTCTCAAGGATGATGATGGAAGTGATGCCCCCTAAAGATATTTTGGGCAAAATGGAGCCAATGAGGTCTCTTCAAAGTATGAAGTGTGATAAGAAGATGTGTCATGATAGAAAAATATTACTTGAGAGAAATTATATTGGGATGATGTACATGCCATGGATATAGAATTGATGATGGAGGATGATTGAATATATTGATTAATGTCTCTTGGATGATTTTAAGGAAATTATAATGACACATGATTTGGTAAAAATACAATGCATGAAGGAAATTAATATGGGATATGGTAAAAATGGATAAAAGATGAATTTTGTAAGAGTAACTTTGCATGCAAAGAGTAACCTACTATTTTCTATAGTATTGGTATTGTATGCCATCATATAATGGATCGTGATAACAATGTTCCATATGTGTATGGATTGTCTAAACACAAAAAATGTAAATAGAACAATGATCCCGAAGGAATATTGTTGAGGCATGCCATTATATGAAGGATGAAATGGACCATGATGGTGTGATAGATGGAGAAATCTAGGACTATAGGTAAAAAAATACAAACACAAACACATACATAAAATCAATCAAAAACATGTGAAAAAATGAGTTGGTATCCAATGATATGTTGAAGCTAAGGATGTATACAATGAGGAGTAGGATGGAGGATGGAGGAATGAAGTGGGGTGGAGGAGATTCTTAAAAAGGATCGAATCATGGTGAGATATATGTGAAATTATGGAAGTGAAAAGGTCATTCCATAGTGGAGATACATGTGATAACCATTCTCTATAAAATGTTAGCAAGGGGATCCCCTTATTTGAGTGTAAAATAAAGGAAAGGGTGTGAAATGAATAAAGATAAAAATAGAATGGAAAATATGGAGGGACTAAATGAATTAATGGGGGGTGGGGAGGGATAAAGATAATATGAAGTTTTGGTAGGTGAGAACTATGATGGAGGATTATGTGAGTAGGTGATGCACATGGAGGGGATAGTGAAGAGGGATGGGATTAATGGTGAAAGGATGAATATAGATATGGATAATGAATTGAGAAAACAATACAAGTTAAAGGGGATGAAGGGATGGGTGGGATGTAATGGAGTGATGCATGCTCGTAAACTATAGTAGTTTCTTGCTACACATGATGCTTGTTTTCCAAGTTTTCATCATGGTACTTTCCCATGGTGCCACAAGGAGTGGTTTTAACCATTTGACAAATTTATTTCTCTTTATTTATTTTTTATATTTTAGGATAATTTTTTAATTTTTTAAATTTTTTTATGGAAGACTAGTGCTAATAATTTCATAATCACTTAAGATGGATAATATTCATGGGTTCATCTAGTTTATGGTCTTCAAGATTAGTTAGCTTTTCTAATCCTAATATGAACTTAACAATAATGACATAGGGACCCAAAAAGTTTGGTTCAAGCTTTTGTTTCTTCTATTTTTCATGAGTGATGTTCTTTTTATTTTCTTTAAGGACAAGGTCTCCAACCTCAAAATTTTCTAGTGTAAATGCATTTTTATAGCCATGACACAACTTATGCTAGTATGATTTAAGGTGATTGAGAGTGATGAGATAATTATTCTCAAGGAGTTATAACTCATGTAACCATGCCACTTGATAATCCTCCTCTAAGATGAGGCTGCATAAAAATAAACTTAAAAACGGTATATTGACCTTTATTGGAAAGATTGCTTTGACACCATAAATAAGGGAATATGGAGTGGCACTTGTGGGAGTGTAAATAATGGTATGGTAGCCCCAAAGGGTGGGATTGAGCTAAATATGCTAATCAAAACTAGTATCATTAACACATTTATTGAGGATTTTTACTATGGTTTTTTTGGATGCCTCAACTTCACCATTTTCTTGTAGATAATATGGGGTGGACCACTTGTACTTGATATGAAGTTTCTCACATAAGGATTGCACTTCATTCTTTTTGAAATGATTTTTTATTGTAAGTGATAATGTTGTATGTAATGCCAAAATGATAAATGCAATGATTGAGGATAAATTTGCATATCTCAATGTTGGTGATAAAAGTGAGTGCAATTAATTTGACCCACATGGTGAAATACTCAATAGTGGTAATAATGAATTTATGGTCATTAGAGGAATTGGGATTAATCTTGCCAATAAGATCAAGGACCCATATAAAGAATGATCATTGAGTAGTAACAGAGTGAAGAGCTTTGTATGGTCCATGAATGAGGTCACCATATTTTTAATAAGAAGGAATTTTTTTTACATATTTGTAGACATCTAATTCTATGGTGGGCCAATAGTATCCTATGTAAAGAGTTTATTGGCTAGGATCATTCCATTTTTTATGAGCACCATGAATGATATTATGGAATTTATAGAGTGTTAGGTTAGCCTCATCTAAGTTGAGACATCTAATCTAAAAGTGTACTTGTAACCCCTATGGAAGATTATGTAACCAAGGAGGGTGCAATGAGAGGTACATTGAATAAGGGGTTTATGTTTGGTGGATGTCTAGAGGAATGGTTTAGTTTTGGAGATAGACATATGTGTCATTGTTCTAGGGAGTGTAAGGACCAACAATAGCACATATCATGTTGCAATATAGAATAATATATTTAGATATAAGTATATGTTCTAAAATTAAGTCATAGTCATGAGCCTCATCAGGCATATCTAGAAGACATTTGATAGTGGCCATTATATCAACATTTTTTTTATAAAAAAAGCCTTGCTCAAAAGATATGTATAATAAATATTATTTAAAATTGTCTACTATGCATTTATAGGGTACAATTTTATCATACTTTTTAAGCAACTCATCATAGACATGTTTTCCTATCAATTGTGAATCAATAAAGACTTGTATGTGTAGAGGAGGGGGACTAACTACTCAGGACCCTAGGTCATGGGAGGGTCTAGAACAATTAGCTACCCTGATCTACCTCATGCTAAAGGACTATCCAAGATAGGTTTGATGTTTGAGGGAGTGAAAAGGAAGTACAACTGATCTGTCACTTTCCTTCTGTCAACCCAAGAGTTTAGGAAGTTAGATGAGTAGGTTTTTGGAGCCAAGACTATAACTTAGGCAACTCTCTACCAAAGGACTCCAGCGTAGAAGACGGAAAACAACATGGCATGTTGGCATCCTAGTTGGGCGTTGCGTCTGTACGGATAGAGAACACAATACAATCTAAGAACATAGAAAAACCTACTATCAACCTGACAAGTATGATTTAATGCAATAACAAAAATAGAAAGGGGACTAAACTACTGAAATAACAAGAAGAATACTTTAACTTGATAAATAAACTGATTATGAATAAAATAACGAGCAAGGATAGTAGAAATCCAACTTACAGTCGATCCAACATCCTATAAGCTCCACACGAACAAAATACCTACACATAGAAAAACAGGGAAAAATGTTGGGGCTTTTTCGAGGTTTGTCGTAGTCAAACCCCCATTTCGTTGTTCACACCTCCATGGACATCCATAATAGCAATGATAGAGAAAGTATGATAAAAATTTATTGAAATAGAAGTACTATGCACTCTGCTAATAAAAATATGCTACTGAAATAATACAATGATGCTAAATGAATGGATATCACCTCCCAACAAGATGCTCTCAAGGCATGTGAAGGAAGATGTGAGCTTGCAATCTTGTGAATGCCAATGTTTCCACAACAATGAGACGAGTAAAACCAATAGAGTACCAACTTGGAGCTTCAAATATGGTGAAAGTGTTGTGTAGAATGCTCAAGAAGTGTGAAGAAGATCGAATGAGTGTCCAAAAGATAAATTGAATGAAGAAGATAGTATTTTGAAGATGAAATGGGAGACAAAAGAGTCGTTCAAGGTTGGTCAATGCGGCAGAGGCATTATGCTTCATCTCCAATGGAGAAGTGTAACGCCTCTGCAAATTCCAGAGGTGGGAATCATGTCAAGATGATAGCGTGCCACACAAACATATGTGCTCTGCACTAGCGTCCCCAAAAGAAATTCCCCCACTAACACTATAGACAGCTGCCAAATGGATGGAGAGTGGATAGAGGATGTGGAATAGCATCATTGGCTTTGATTTTTCTAAGGTAAGGCTCGTTTAAATGGGGAATTTTCAAGGGGTGCAAATTCATGCCATTACATTTTTCCCCCACTTTAGCAAGCATATATGCTACTAAATGTGAGCTAAAGTAGATCGAAAGAGTTTAAAGAAAGTATACTTGAATCATCGAGGAAGCAAACCACAATCTAACACGCCCGAAAGAATAAGAAGAGGAGATGGCTCCATAGGTACTTAGTCTTGAAGAGAGTTGAAAAAAATGTTTTTTAGGCCCTCAAACCTATAGAAAGGTGAACAAAAGGCTCTATAGGTGCTCGATCCTACAAAGTCAAATAAAGAGATATTGCAAGATGAAAGGGCTTTATAGGTCCTTGAACTTGCAAAGGAGGTGCCCCCAGGTGCTCATTCCTAAGGGAATCTTGATGTGAGAGGCTTCGCAAAGTCTAACAGGACCTTACAGGTGCTCAGTCCTAAAAGGTTGATTGAGAAGAAGCTTCACAAGTGCTCCTACAAAGTAACATGTTAATTTACAGACAAAACATGTTAGATAGAAAAAATCAATGTAGATAGATAGATAGTCACGCAGACAGTCAACAACTAAAGGAGAGGCTTTCAAAGGATTCCCTCAAGAACCCTTCAAAAGAAGAGGGGTCCACTCAAGGGACACTTTTTTTGAAAAGTGATAACATTTTTTGCCAATGATTCTAGCATCAAGGAATCCTTTTGAAAGATTTATTTCATCAAAGAATTCAAAAGAAAGAATAATCCATCACAAGGGCAAGTTTTCAGACTTCTTCATCAGAAAAATTACTCCCTTCTCAAAGGAAAGTTTTTAGATTCTATCTTACAAATTTGTGATGAAAGCAAAGTTCTGCTAGGGATTCTTGTTGAAGAATGCATTTTTTGAAAAATAAAGGATTTTCAGCAAGGGATTCATTGACCACCAAATACACATTTTTAAAAATCAAAGCAATATAATAGCCCCCCTTAGGATGGTGTGTGCTAAACTTAGAGGCATGTGACATCCTAAGGAGAGAAAATCAACAATGAAAGTGGTGTTGTGGCCCGTGGAACGTGACGAGATGTAACTGTGGTAATATTATTACATGGGTGGGGGACAACACATAAGCACCACAAAATCACAAAGCAAGCAAAGAAAATATAAAAAGAAGGGACAAACAACAACATAATGAACAAGAGATAGGGGGATTTGATATTTTTGGGTCAAAGTTGCTCATAAATATAAATAGATAAATATGCTATAATATATATATGAATTGTCATCAACCTCGTACTATATCAGACCATGTGAAGAAAGTTATGAAGCACCCATAAATCTGCAAACATTCTAAACTCCATAAAGAAGGTTAATTCATGCAAACTTAATAAATGCTCCTATGAAATAATGCATCATTCCTTCATAAACAAGATAAAAATACAAACTAATTCAGAGCATAAAAGTAAGATACATATCTATCCCATAGTGGATTGGTCCTTCTTTGATGTGGAAAGAAGCCCTTTCCCAACCCTTGACAAATTGATGATGCAAATGATAATGGGAAAAATTAGCTCTCAATTGAAGAGAGTAACTTTGCATGAATTGTGGATGCTAAGATGAAGAATAAGCCTTCCATTTATAGAATATTTTGATGAGAGAAATAGCCAAATGGATGAATGTGGGACAAAGATTTAGCCAATGAGATGGAGCCACTTGTCACCTTGTGAATGGTTGAGGAATGTGTAGGTTTTGGTCAATGTGCCAAAGAGGGGGAGATTCAAATTTGAATTTGAGAGTTAAATGCTAAGTGGGGGACATGTAAGAGAGAAGTTATTGCCATGTTGGAAGGACTTATCCCACTTGGAATTTGAATTCAAATTTGGGGAATATTCCTCAAAAGATGCTTTGTTGAAGAAAATAGAGATTTAATAAATCAATTAAATATATTTTCATGTGCAAGTGGGAAAAGCTAGAGGATGGGACATGATATGAGATTAAATTAATCCAAGTTAATTAATTTAATGAAGAGATTAAGTGATGTGACCTATTTGACTTAAATTTGTGGATTTATTTAAATCAAATATGAGAGGAATGTAATAAGAGATTAATTAAATAAAGATTCATGATTTATTTAATTAATAGAGATGATGTTAGATTAAACTAAATAAGGTTTTAATTTATTTAATTTAATAGAAAGACTTTAGAGATTTAATTAAATAAAATTGACTATTTAATTAAATGGGGATAGTTAGATCAGATAGGTTAATTTAAATATTGAGAGAGAATGACTTAATTAGATAACTGATTTATTTAATTAAGAGAGGAAATAATGATGAATTTAATCAGTTAAGGATATTTGATTAAATGGTTAGACCGAAGGATGATTCAGGATGAAATGATGTTAGTGACCAGGATCAGATGCACAATGTCAATCGGTACATTTTACGTGTCTACAAGTTACATGTAGACAAAGTAAAAATAAAAAATTGGGTCAACATGGAAGGGAGGCCTAAATATCCCCAACACTTTGCATCGTCCCTAATTGTTGAAAATCAAGGCACAACAAAGGGAAGAATGATGTGACAAATAGAATAAGTTTATGAGACAAAATAATCTTGTATCTATTGATGCCAAAAATTCACAAGCAGTAGCCTTATGGGAAACTCAGTTAATGCGGGACCAATTGCACTAAATTGAGTAACCTTCGAGTTTTTAAAGAAGACAGCTTCTTTTATAATTGAGGTTTTAGAATGGGAAAAAGAAGCAGATATAAAAAAATAAAGATCTAACTAAGGCGATGCACCAAGATGTAGATGTAGGAACAATAAATCTATCATTTGGATGAGATTTAAGGGCTCGTTCTTCAATCGGCATGTTCCTGGATAACAGAAATCAAAGATGAAAACTTGAATAATTTATCCAATAACATAAAATAACTCCCATACACATTTATTGAAAAGAAGAGTCAAAGACATGGTCTAAATCAGCAAACTTTGAAATCATAGAAGTTCTGCAAATAAACTACTCAATACAGTAATGGCACAGTATAATGTTTTGTCAAATAGGTAAAAAACAGAAAGGCCAAACAATGGCACAGTCTTTGAGTCTTATACAATAATCTAAAAAACAATACAAAAGGCCTGGTGTCTTTTCACAATTTTTTTGTATGTTCCAAACTCATTTTTTGGAAAGAAGCAGTATATATAGAAAAATAATCCCATCACTTGAAAACCAGTAACAGAAAAGATTCCTTCATCATGAGCAATGATGTCCACAGCAATTATTTCCCAAGGTCGTTGCAACAGAAAATATTTTGAGCCATGGAATACAGTCGCCCTCGAGCCAGATGCATCCTCTGCAAATGATGGCAGTGGTCCCAATGTATAAGCAACAGAACCTCGTGCAGACATGTGTCGCTTACCCATGAAGTTAGTTACGACATGTGGCAATATGGTGGGGCTTGTTGCTCATTCCTTCATTCCCTTCGATGAAATCCCCATAGAGAAGACACGTGGAGAAGTCTTTGTTGCTAGTGCTGACTATGGGGTCTGCCCAAAAAGTGTACGCGAAACGATGCTACATGGCACGCGGACAAAGTTCGGTTGAGAAGCAAAGGGAAGTAGGCTTTCAAATGCCTGTGCTACTAACACATGGAAGCATGGTGGGGCTTGGAAGAGAAGCGAAGGAAGAAATCCTTATGAGGAGCACGCGGTGAACACGTGGCAACAGCAGGTGAAGCTCTTCAAAAAGGGGGTCGATGATATTTAAATGTATGCGGCACAAATGGAAGCTAAGAGAAATAGTATTATTAACCAAAAGGGAGCTTGAGGGATTTTATGTCCACAACTTTGGTGACTACCAGGGGAGTTTAACCTATGGAACGAGGAACCCAAAAATTTATGGTTCGAAGACCAAAGCCTTATCCATTGGGCGATGTAATTAGAGCTTTGAGAGAGCGGTTTGCAGAGGCAACCAGTCGGCCTTAGATGGCATCAATATGTTGCGCAGATTCTCTTGCACTTCATGCAGATTGATCACTTCTTTGAATGGAAACTTCATGGATATTTTAGTTCTGGATTCAAGTTGAAAGAGAAGCCATGCTATTTGATGAGTGACAACCTCAATATCCTCATTAGTAGGGGGTTGACAGAAGCTCTGAAAATCATATATGTCTTGTTGCTTCTCCTCAATATTTGTTGCAATCTGCTCCGCCGTGGCCATTGAATCATCAGAGAGAAACGGGGAGGGTAGGCTCATCTAAGTTAGTTGGGAGAATTTTACCTGCATGTTGCTCATAGTTTAGCCCAGTGTGGTAGAGAAATCACTAGTATGGAGGATGGTTGTGTGGAAACAGATGAACTCTTTTGTTGTCTTGGTAGCTGACTTCTGGTCCTCAATCCCTGTGCACACTAAGTCCTCATTTGGCACTGTGTATAGCTTATCTAGCAATTTTTCTACCTTGGGAACCTTTTATGCAATGAACTATGGGAATTGCTCAATCGTTCCGCGAACCTCCCTACTTAAACTTGTTGCCTCCACCATGAACTGGAGCGTTGCCTGCAAAGTCAGATAGAAGGCCTTGACCTTTTCCCAATATGAAACATTTAGTTGCTAAGCTACTTGAAGGAGGTCTGACTAGGCAGTAGGGGGTTGGGGAGGATTCTTCAAAAGGACAATTTATGCATCCCTTGACCCAACGTCTTGCATTAGTTCTGAAATATTCTTGTTCGTAGTGGAGATTTGTTCCTATAGGGCTCCTAACTCGGCAAGCCATTTTTCCTCAGCCTGGCTTCTGGTTATAGATTCCCTATCTAGGGAGAACCTTACCTCTTGGATTTCCTTCTTGAATAGAGCTTGTTGGCCCTGGAAGTCTATTTCCTTTTGCTACATTATTTTCTCCAACTGAGCACATTGACGCTAAAATTTCTCATTCTTTCATTGCATCTCCTCCTCTGCCCGTGCCAGTTGGTCCTTTAATTTTTGGTTTTTCTGTTGTAGATCAGTGACTAGGTTGAGATATTGGGATTGGAACTTTGCGAGTTCCCCTTGGAGTCTAGCCTGCTCTGCCTCCACTTGTTATGATAAGTGCACAAATTTGGCATCCCTTTCCTTGTCCTTCATCATTAGGACTTTTATCCTCTCAACATTTTTTAGCTCATCTTCTTTCTTCTTCATTTGGCAACTGAACTTGAGAAATTCAATGGTCACCATGCGCTAGGTCTCCTCCATGAGCTCAACTTTATCTTGCAGTTGGGCTGCGTGCAGATCAAGTCCCATAGCATAGATAGTGTAATCTTCGGGTCACATCTCCCCTTGAGGTTTGATGACATTCGGATGCATGGTTGCAAAATGCAACGATTGTTGAGCCTCATTGAAAAGTGTTTGCACCTTCGGCTCTGTTGACCTTTTAGCATCTTTTTCTCTTTGCTTCTGGAGCTTGAGATCCCATGATTTTCTTTTTTTATCACCCTCTAACCAAATTTTTGTTGGTGATCTAATCAGCTCGCCTGCAAAGGGTGCAACGGGAGGAAGAGCAAAAGGGAACGAGAGAGTAGTGGTCCTAGGTGATTTCTTCTTTGGAAGAGAGATTGTTAGTGGGGAGAATGGGAAAATATACCAAGGTCCAGTCTATGAAGCGGTGGGAGGACTCATGGGAAGTGGTGGTGGTAGCGGAGATACAACATAATCCATTTTTTGAGCAAGTTGGGTTAGAGCTGACACAGCAAATGTAAAAGGTGAAGCAATAATAGATGCAGATTGGGCTCCAACGAAAGGTGGAATAAACTGTGTGGGAGGAAAAGTGAATTATCCCACTTGGGAGAATTGGGAGAAACCTCCCACAACCATTGCAGCAGAAGTAGAGAAAGAAAGGTCGACACTTGAAGTGATGGGTGACGCAAAGATAGCGGAAGAAACCAGCGATTGTGAATCAAGAAGAGGGAGAGAGAGATACCTAGGCAGTGGATGACTCTGATCCTTGGCTCATTGCAGGTTCCTGTGAACCCTCTCCATAAGCCGCATCTGTATGTTTCCTTTTGTTGGGTGGGGAATTTCCACCTCTACAACTTTTGATGGTTGTTTTTGGGCTACTCTGGGTCTTTTCACGTCCCATGAGTGTGTATGTGAGGCTCCCGAATCCAATATATTAACCTACAGCTTCAGAGTAGTTGTGTTAGGCTACTTCATTGCTTGTCCACTTTACTACGTTGGGGTCATCTTTACTTCCATTTCCTTCTCCTTCCCCTTCCCTGTATATTTTATATCTTCCTTTGGGTCAACATCCTCATCATTGCTTACATTGGTATCATCATGTGCTCTGTTCCACAAAGTATCAAATCTTTCATTTGTGTCTACATCTAGGAACAGGGCATTAGGGAACTTGATTTCTTGACAGTAAATCTAGAAATCTCTAATATTTTCCTCACTCCACAGCCACTTCTTGACCAAGTCATTGTGAAGGGTGGCACCCATTTGGAACTTCTCATTAAACTTCGTCGAAGGGAAATATAATTTGAGCCATGGCGGCCTCCTATCCTCAGTAGGAATGTGAACTAGGTCTACAAATAGATCATCTTGTTCTAATAGGGGATTCCACTACTTTTCCCAATAAGGTTGGGGGTTGTGAGTCACCCGAATGTTTGTGCCTGTTAAGTCATTATCGGGGTTATATTGCCATTTTTCGCAAATCAACACTAGCCCCAGATGAGCCAAATTCACCTCTAGCAGCTTATGTGTCTACTTCTTTTCCATAACCATTGTTTTGAAGCTTAGTGGGGAGAGGAAAAATCATTTCTTCTTCGACTTCCCTCCACAAAAGATATAGTCAATAATTGACACTTGCCGAAACATCTCAAGGGCCAACACCCTATTTGTGATGCATGAAAGGAGCCAGAATGGTCCCTTGGTAAAGTCGCACATCCGAATGAATGTGAAATCCTCTCTGAGAAACTAGTCACATTTAGGTGGTAAACTCTACATCCACCCTGTCTGGTTGGCAGAAAGTTGATAAAGATTGCCATCCTCGCTCAAGTCTTGCAAAATTGAAGTTAAGAAATAATCTGAGAATGCATAAGTCATATGTTGCATAAAGGAGAGGAGTCCATACAAAAATTGGCCTTCTTATTCCCTTTTCATCAAAAATATCTAACCTCATATGTTTTTTGAAGAATTCAAGGTTCTAATGTAAAAACATATGAGCAAGGAGAGAAGGAAACCTAAACTTATGTTGCATTTTGTATTCCTTCATTTGGCTCATCATTTCTCAGAAAATGACTTCTGTGAAGTCATACCAGAATAAGGTATGTTGCCTCCTCAACTGAAAACACAGACCTAGTTGAAACTCTTGCACCCACTTGTCCTCATCCATGCCACAAATGAAATCCAACATAAAGAAGGCATCCTGCATATCTTGTTTAAAAGTGATGTGCGTGACTAGAATTTTTGGCAGCTTTGCAAAATCCTCCTAAGGTATTTGGGTTTCCTGGTTATAAAAATCCATATCATGATCTCTGCTTCTCCATATTTTTTCCCCTTTTTCTAGAGTGAATGACTCCATTTTTTCTGCTCTAGAGTCCCTTTTTGGGATGCACAGCATGTCTCTGATAGCATCCTCACTGATTATAACTCTCAGCTCCAGGCCTTCAATGGCGTTGGTCTCTAGGTTGAAACTTTGAATGCCCTCATGAACCAGCTCTGTGTAGTAATGCACAAAAGGGACCATAAATTACGGGAGACCACAAAACCATTGCTTGTATGTCAATTGATGCTTTCCAGTGGTCACCTTCATTCTTTTCCAAGTTGCTTCCCTAAGACTCTTAGGGTTAGTCCTGAGGATGGGATCACGAATGTTATCCCATTCCTCCATTATCTGGTTCTGGTCTCAGTGAGTTTTTTGCTTCTCTGCGGCCCATGTGCAAATCCACTTCAGCTTCTCTGGTATCCTAGGCAAAGCGTAAGAGGTATCACTAAAAATATTGGTTATGGGTGTCACATGGATGGCGTCAAACAAGCTTTGCATCGCCTCATCGTGTGCTTCCATTTGAGGATTTTGGGTCATTTCCTTCTGATGTGGATTTCTATGATACTCAAACTTACTACAATTCACTTGTGTTTTTTAGCAATTTTGCACTCGAAACTCTTTGCACTCACTAGCATACTCAGGAAGCTTTTCACACTGTTTATTCCTTCGCATGCCACACTTAGCTTTTTCCTGACTTAGAGTGGTAAATGACGGTTACCTTTCTGCATTAAATTTGGCATGTATTGCCAGCTCCTTTGCTTGTACGAAATGAATTTCTTGCCCTTTTGAAAAGACAGCAATTTATAATGACATTTAGTAATCATGTCCTACGGCGCTATTTTCTTGGGAAATTGAGCCAACAATTGAAGGTGTATAAACCTTTCTCATGCTTAGAAATTAATATCCTAAAAAGAATTATTAAGCCAAATATGCAATGAGTACTTGAAAGGATTTGAGTTCTTCCTTGGAGACTAAAACATGCTTGCAGTGTGACACATCAGTACCTGACCATATGGATGATCACTTGGGGTTGCCACCAACTTGTGCTAATTAATTAGCTCTCCTTAACCTTGCACGTAGCAATTTGTACAAGGCAGACACGACTGGGTGGGAAATTCGAGTTAGCTCTTGGTGGGATTTTTGGGTTAATACTCAATTAGCATAATGCTTATGGCATGCAGGTACCTCAGATATCCTGGCTATTTCTATAAATAGGTCTTTAGACAATAGCGGAATTACACTTAGCAATTGGGAAGAATTAGCACTTGAGTAGTTGGGTAGAATTAGGTGTCATGGATACTCCTATTAGGCTCATGAGCAATAAGTATCAGACAACTTCCTTAGGTGAAGTTTTGAATAGGCGTTTGAAGTGAATAACAAAGAACAAGCATTCACTAGCTATTATAGAAATGAAGTGGGTTTTGGGTAGGGACTGTATAGAGTACGAAGATAAGTATAGGGTCAATACCGACATTTTCTCTCACTTTGTTGCATCCCTACTTGATATACAGGTCCCTAAGTCGATGATTTTATGACACATTGGAAATCTTCCCAAAGTAGTACCTTGGAAGCCTTGGAGAGATTGTGGAAAATGCGGTGTATGGCCTAGGTATTCCTACGGTGAGCGGCCTCTGCAAAAATATTGAAGAAGATGCAGTGGTGTCGTGGGTTTCATTTCTGAGTGGATTTCATGTTTTAACACATGAAGAGCTTCGCCAGAGGGTCACTCATGCCTACCACTTCTTGCTATGCTACTATAATGTAGTGTTTTTCTATGGCGTGCATTGGTATACTGACTTTAGGGACTTGGTATATCCTCCACCACTGGCCATTGTTGTTGTTGGCACCCCTACTGCTGTTCATGATCCTGTTGATCTTGCCAATGAAGTTTTTCCAGATGCTACTACTGATGACGCTCCCACTGTTGCTATTTAAGTCTCAATAGTTTTCATATGTTTTTTGTATGTATGCCTAAAAAAGGCTTTTTTTGTATATTAAAACTGCATAGCATAGATATATAATTTTAAAATTATGGTCTCAAAGCCATTTTGGAAATGTAATACCGAAGTATATAATAGCATCAAATGAATATACAAATTTTACCAAATTTATGTCTCTTTTTCTTTCTGCTATTCTGCATTATGGGTTCCTCTTTCTCTGCTTCATTGAGTACCTCTTCAATTTCACACATGGGTTTATTTTCATTTTTTCGTATATGGGTTCGTTTTCTCTACTTTAACAGCAATGCTTGGAAAGACCAGCTGAAAAAAAAGAACACAAAGGAAAATTTACAATAATTACATATTTACATGGGTAGAACAATTAATAAAGCTTAATTGAACAATTTGAGGTGGATTTCATTAAATAGAATCCCCAATTCTTCTTTCTCCATATTTTCTAATTTGAATGTGTTGTGTTACTTACATTAAATTATTCTAAAAAGACCTTCCCACAAACTATCAAATTTTTCGTTTTGGTCAGGATTTGTGGCCCTCTCATTGAACTTCAGCACTAGGTCTTCACATTTGAGGCCTTGGTCTGAGGTTTTCTTGTCAAACAACCTGTTGGTGGTTATTCATGGTTGTCAGGGCCTTTTCTCTTTTTTTCCTATACTTCCAATAACTCGGCCAACTAAACCTCCATGGCTCAGTTTTCTTCAACCTCTAGAGATTTAAGCAACTGTAGTGCAAGAATCTCCATGGAGATGGGAAATAACGCTTCCTTCTTGTACACCAAGTCATACGATGAAGTCTTGAGAACTTGTTTAGGGGTTATGCGGTCTACTCAGAGTGTTGCCCAAAGGTTCTTGTGCCACTCCTTCTGATGTTCTGACTCGATTCTTTTAATAAGTTGAACTAAATTTTTATTAGTTGACTCAGCCAAGCCATTCCCCTATGGGTAGTAGTTTGGTGATGTTTTCAAGAATATGCCATGCATGAGTGTGAATTGACATACCTTAGAGCCCAAGAAAGCCTTAGCATTGTCGGAGATGATGGTCTTTGGCGGGCCAAATCTCATTACTAGTTCTTCAAGGAAGTTCACAATCTCTGCCTTTGTTGCATTATTCAGGGGCATGGCCTTGGTCCATCTAGTAAAATAGTTCGTAGCCATGAGGATCCATTTATGCCAGGTGCTAGAGGTAGGATTAATCATCCTGATAAAATCAAGGCCCCATCGAGGAAAGGGTTCTTTAGCCACTATCAAGTTGAGAGGCATTGTGGAGTTTTTCCTCGTTGGCACAAAGAATTGGAATTCCTTGCAAGCCTTAACCAAAGAGTGTGAGTCATTGAATAGCATAGGCCAGAAATATCTGGCACACATAATTTTAATAGCAGTGGTCTTTGCAAAGAAATGTCTTCCTGCAGGACTACTATGGAAAGTGTCAAGAATTCTCCTTGCCTATTATGTAGTGACACACTACAGTAGAATGTCATTCAAGTTCCTTTTGAAGAGGACCCCTTCAATAATTGCATATCTGTTGTTCTACAATCTATAGAATCTTCTCTTATGAGAAGAAAGGCCCAGTGGATATTTCCCTGTATGCTTGAATCTTACTCTGTCTGCTAGCCAGCAGCCTTCGGACTTGGGTTCATTTTTTTAGAACAAGCTCAGGTTGCTCTTCTTCAGCTACCATCTCTCCATCATGTGTCAAATAATCGCACAGTCCTCTTCCTCGAATGGTCTTTGTGGGCTTGACCTCAATATCATATTTGAGGATCTTAGTGATCCAATTGGCCCTCTTTTCAGTGATTTCTCCTTCCATGAAGTACTCATGCACATTAGAATGTGTGACATATACAATCACCTTGCTGCAAGATATGAGGTGTCAGAACTTCTTGAGTCCCTTAACAACGGTGAATGCTTGCCTTTTGATGAATTTGTAGTTCATCTCATAATCTTTTAAGGTCAAGGAGTGAAATGCTATCAGATGTTCTCCCTTTCCTTCATCATCCTTTTGGGTTAAAATAGTAGTGATGTTGGATTTTCTACTGAATACATACATTATAAAGTCCTTTGATAGGTCTGGAATGACCAGCACAGGAGCTAAAGAAATAGCATCCTTAACCTTCTCAAAGGCTTCTCTAGCTTCCTTTGTCCATTTGAACAACTGATCTGTTTTTAGCATTAAGGTGATAGGTCTAATTATCCCTACAAAATCATAAATGAATTTTCTCACAAAATTTACCTTTCCTAGAAAGGATTGAACTCCTTTCTTATTGAATGGTAGGGGGAGCTCTATGATTTCCTTCACCTGCTCCAGATCGATTGTAATTCCATCTTTGGACACTACATGTCCTAATAGTTTTCCTTGCGACACTTCGAAAACACATTTTTTTGGGTTCAGGGATATCCCTAACTCCTGGAATTTTTAAAAAACTAACTCAAGGTGATCAAAATGATCATCCTTATGCTTGGAAAATAATGTAAGATCATCAAGGTAGATCAAGATGATTTTATTGATCAACTCCCTGAAAGCAACATCCATTGCCCGTTGGAAGGTGGCTCTCACATTTAAGAGGCTGAAAGGCATTTTTGCATATGCAAGCATTCCCCACTTGGTAGTGAACATTGATTTGTGTCAGTCCTCCACTTTTACCCGAATCTAGTTGTAACCGAAGAAGTCATCTAGTAGAGAAAACATCTCTGACCCTGCCATTGTTTGTAAGATAGACTCCATAGAAGGCAAGGGATAGTGGTCCTTCAGGGATGCTCTGTTCAGGTCTTAGAAATCAACACATAGGCAGATGTCTCTATTCTTCTTTCAGACTGGAACTAGGTTAGATACCCATGTACTATGCTTGACTGAGAATATGATTCAGGACTGAATTAGCATTGTAAGCTCTTGTGCCATCAAGGCTTCAATCTTCGGATTTACTGGCCTCTACTTCTAGCAGACAAGTTTTCCTCCTTCTGTCAGCTCTTTAGTATGTTGGATGATTTCAAAATCATATCCTTTGATTTCATCATATGACCAGACCACTACTCCTTCATATTTCTCATAGAAGTGGATGAGTCTTTCTTTATCATGTTGCAGGACATCTTTTCTGACTTTGAGCCTCCTTCCATCTCTGACCTGAAGATCTGCATAATCACTTTTTTTCAATACAAACTTCCTCTTGTCATTTCTTGCATCATCACAATTGAATAGGTTTTCAAGAGTGACCAATCCTTTTGGAAGCTTGTTGGATCTTAATTGAATAATTTTCCCTTCATAGGCCTCAAAAATATTTGGTTGGAGTTGCTCAGCGAACTCTCCCAACTATTGGATGAATGGGGCAATGTGTTCATCACTTTCGAACACTTTCCAACTTTGATCATTATCTAGAATTTCTAGTTAGACAATCACTTGTATAGAGTGTATGTTATGAATCAAGTTGAAAGCAAGATCAAATTGAGATCTGATTGCTACCATGCAATCCACATCTTTATTTTTCTCTTTGAGCACAGTCTGGATATTGAAGGCTTCAAAGCTTTCAATCAGGTCTCAGACTCTATGTCTATAGGATCTCATGCAGACATTCTTGGTTTTAGAGAGCCCTCAGACTTGATTGACCACTAGCTCAGAGTCTTTGAACACCATTATTTGCTTAATGCCCATCCGTTCTACAAGGCTTAAACCTTGTACTAGGCCTTCATATTTAGCTTAATTGTTCGAACAAGTGAACTGGAAGTGGTAGGACCAAAGTATCTTTTTCATTGGATGGGGATGTCAAACATATCTTAGCTTCTACTCTAACTTTGCATCTCACTCCATTAAAGTGTAGCATCCATAGCTCTGAGGATTGACAACCCTCAAATTTCTTCATGACCCTCGGGATCACTTGATCTTCATCATAGATGACATAGGTTCCTAACCCGATTGCATGATAGTTGTCAAAAGGATCGGTGTCTATGTATTCACTCAAGAGGACCTCTTCTTGATTTGTACGGTCTTCGGTCACCTTTTCATCCTCTAGTAGCTTGGTACAATACATTTCCTCTTTGGTGAAAGAGGTATGAGTGGCCTCAAAGTTGATCATGGCTTTGTTTGCTACATGTTCTAAATGTAGAGGTTCAAATATTATCTTCATTTTAGCTTCGTGCTTGGTCCTAAGGATCAAGTGTGACCAATCCAAAGAAATATATCCACCTATCTTTGTAGTGAATTCTTGGGATAAGCAAAGACTAGACATGGGGGGAATGTCTATGATCACAGTATCTTGTGGAATTGTGATACTAGGGCAGGAGAATAAAGTCAAGGGGAGGTTCTTAATGACACCTACGGTTTCAACCTTGTTCCCATCAAGCTACATAACCCCCCTTTTTAAAGGTTCATAGCCAAGTCCTAAGGTTTCAGCTATCTGCTTGGGCATGACTATTGTGCTAGCACCAGAGTCAACCATGGAATTATGCAATAATTTTTTACCCACAATAAGAGTTAGGAAAAAGGGCTTTGGTTCTGGCTTATCTCCAACTTCAGTAGAGGCTTCTTTTGTGCTATTTGTAAGAAATTTTGTCATGGGTGATGAATCAACAGCTTTTCCCTTGAGTGATTGCTTTGTTGGTTCAATGATTCCATCTTCCCATAAGGCCTTCTGCAGCAATGACTTCTACTCTGGAATAGCTAAGATATCTCAAAGCGACACATTAGTAGAGGATTTTTTCAATTGAATGGCAGCAGATTTCAAGGCTTTTGTTCCTTGGCCCTAGTTATAACAATTTCCCTTCGCGGGTGAAATTTCTACGCTATTATGGAGGTACTAGGGGTTTGGTTGGAGGCTCTTTCGGGTTGCGAGATGATTGGTTCACCCGTGAATCTCCTCTTAGAGTGAGTGTTGTAATCAAACTGCACATGTGAGGCCTTTGATGTGGATGCATCATTTGCAAACATCACCTCTTCTTCTTCCATCCATGAGAAGAGCGCCTGGTCGAGAGCTATATCCATTTCTTGTTCTAGGGACATCCCTTACATTTGTGTGCCGAGTACCACATTTTCCTTTTTCAGAGAGGCATATACATAACCTCCAAAGTTTGACATTGTTCCTTGGCTAAGTTGTTCGCAACCTTTTGTTGTAGGTTGCTTCGCAGGCAATTTTGACGCATATATGCATCACCGCAAGGGAAGCACCGGGGATTGATATCGTTGGTGAGATCATTTTGCCTTGCTGTTAGCTCTCTGCTCAAGCTCGGGTAAGCATTCTGCAACAGAGTAGGCACTGGCACTATTTGATTAGTTGTTTCAGCTTGCGGATTTGTGTGCGAGCCTCCTTGGAACTAATTTTACTAGTAGGAAGATCTTCCATCTTGATAATTCGGTAGGTTGGCTTTGGAGGTGCGGACTGGTTCTGCTTGATGGTAGTTATTTTGTTTGAGATATTCCACAACAACTCCTTGACGTCACTCATCTCATCTTTTGAAGAGCCAGATGTGGAGGCAATGTTCTGTGGGGCGCTCAAATATGTGTACATGGATTGGGCAGGAGTGGACACACTGGTAGATGATATCTCTTGAGCGGGAACTGATATCTCTAGAAATATGGGCATAGTGGGCTGAGGTAGCAGCTTTCTGGCATTGATTAGGTTATTCTCTTCCTTAACAGTGATCTTGTATGCATCTAGTAGAGTGGTTCTGCCAAGGGACTAGATCATCATCGAGATGTCGACATTGATGGATTTCAAGTAGAACATGAATGCCAACTCGGTTGGTAGGTGGATAGCAGTCTAGATCCTCTACCAAGTTGTGTGGAACCATGCATTGAAGTCAGTCATGGTGGGGCTCGATTTATGGTTGCCAGTTGATGATATAGCAAAGATCAATCTCCAGCATTCAAAATTCTTTTGTAGAAAGGATCTCCGAGCTAATCCCAGGTACCGATAGTGTTAGCTTGTAGAATGTGGTACCAATCTAGCACCTTACCCCTGAAAGAGGCTACAAGCAACCTTAGCGCTATATTTTGGTCGGTGATTCCATGCACCAAACACACACCTACCACATCTTGCAGGTGTTTGAATGGTGTTTTTGAGTCTTCCTCAATGAATTTTGGTACAACTTTTAAAGCAGAGGTCGTGATAGGGGCCCAAACGGCGAGTGCTACTAGTGTTATAAGGGGGATTCCCACATCCCATACCACATAATTTTTGTTAGCAATTGGCAACATGGCTGGTGGAGGGATTGGATCGTTCACTAGATGGGTTCTAGTTCATACTATTACTAGTGGTGGCACTAGCAAGCCAGGGTTATTCGTTGTTTGGGATCTAGTAACAGGCTGATGGCTCATACATCCACTTTAGGTTTAGGTACATTAAAGCAGTCCAACCAAGCGTGCTAGAAAAAGAAACTGTTGATGCCAAAAATTGACAAGCAGCAGCCTTATGGGAAACTCAGTTAATGGGGGACAAATTGTGCTAAACTGAGTAACCTTTGAGTTTTTAAAGAAGTCAACTTCTTCTGTAATTGGGGTTTTGGAATGGGAAAAGGAAGCAAATATAAAAAATAAAGATCTAACTAAGGCGATGTGCCAAGATGTAGATGTAGGCACGGTAAATCTATCTTTTGGATGAGATTTAAGGGCCCATTCAACAATCTGCATGTCCCAAAATAACAAAAATCAAAGATGAAAACCTAAATAATTTATCCAATAACATAAAATAACTCCCATACACATTTACTGAAAAGAAGAGTCAAAGACATGGTCTAAATCAACAAACTTATATTGAAATCATAGAAGTTCTACAAATAAACTACTCAATATAGTAATGGCACAGTATAATATTTTGTCAAATATCTAAGAAACAAAAAGGCTAAACAATGGCACAGTCTGTGAGTCTTATACAATAATCTAAAAAATAATACAAAAGGCCTGGTGTCTTTTCACAATTTTTTTGTATGTTTCAAACTCATTTTTGGAAAGAAGAAGCAGTATATATAGAAAAATAATCCCATCGCTTGAAAACCAGTAACAGAAAAGATTCCTTCATCACAAGAAATGATTTCCATAGCAATGATTTCCCAAGGCCGTTTCAACAGAAAAGATTTTGAGCCATGGAATACAGTCACCCTCGAGCCAGATGCATCCTCTACAAATGATGGTGATGGTCCTAGTGTATAAGAAGTAAAACCTCATGTAGACATGTGTCACTTACCCACAAAGTCATTTACAACATGTGGTGATATGAAGGGCTTGTTGATCGTTCCTTCCTTCCCTTCAATGAAATCCCTGCAGAGAAGACACATGGAGAAGTCTTCTTTGCTAGCGCTGACTATGGAGTCTACCTAAAAAGTGTACATGGAACGATGCTACATGGCACGCAGATGGAGCTTGGTTCATAAGCGAAGGGAAGCAGGCTTTCAAATGCCCATGCTGCTGACACGTGGAAGCATGGTGGGGCTCGAAAGAGAAGCGAAGGAAGAAATCCTTGCAAGGAGCATCCAGTGGACACGTGGTGACAACAAGTGAAGCTCTTCAAAAAGGGGGCCAGAGATATTTAAATATATTTGGCGTGGGCGGAAGCTAAGAAAAATAGTATTATTAACCTAAAGGGAGCTTGAGGGATTTTATATCCACTATATCCAAGCACCTACGAGGGTGAAAAGGGTCCTCCAGGAACATGTAAAACAAACATGGGGGAAGCACAACGCACACACAAATATAATCTATAGAGAAAAAAGAGGTGCTCTCCTAGTCCTCATCAACCAAGAGGTCATCATTCACCCAATATTGATCATTATAGGGAGAGGGAAGAAGAGCCTACAAGAGTGAGATAGCAAGGAGAGCACCCTTTGACTCTCCTGCAACAAGAGCCAAGGAAGAGGGCCCCTCAAGGTCTTCTTTGCTCAACTCCTGTGAGGTGAACATCATTGATTTTGCAAAAATCACCGACAAAGATGGGACATCATCTACTGAGTTAGACATGCACTTTATGGGAGTGTCGTGTGTCAACTAAGTGGGCGATGAAGGAGGCACTCGAGATCAACTACCAACCTCCCCAAAAGACTCAGGGGCAGTGACAAACTTTGGGGATGTGAGGCTACCTCCATCACTACGACAACGTAAACCAAAGCAGAACCAACTTCCAAAGAGGGCGACCCCTTCTTCTGACCCCCATTAGAATTAGGGTCATCCTCCAACTTGTGCTTCATCAAAGGATGTGAGATCCCCACAGACAAAGCAAAAGGTGAGGAAGAAGCAGAGAAATTTGTAGCGGACACCATCGAGGTATTTGGCATATCCACGAGTTTGGGAAAAGTTGGGATGTATAAAAGGGACATCAAGAGAGGAGGCTCAATCGAAGGAGAAATGAACACTTGCACCCTTTTAGGGTGAGGATCATCCACGCTCATAGGAGGAGCTAAAAGAAATATTGAGGTAGAGGGGACTAAAGTAGAAGGGGTAGAAGAGGAGGACACAATAGAAGACACCGAAAAAGGAGTTGTTGGCTCCCCTTCCTCCTACAAAGCAGTCTTCTTAGTAGCCAGAGCCTTCCTTTGATGCTTACACTCATGTACAAGGCGGTTTCTTCAACTTTGGGAGCTAGAGGCTACAACTTGAGGAGGAGTAGAAGGCTCCTGTTTAGTTATCAGAGTTTCCATCACAGTCATTTTTGAGCCTCTTCCCATTCGCTACCCTAGAGGTAGGAGCAATAGGAGGCTGCAGAGGCTGAGACATAGAGGTGACTCCACGAGGACCCTTCCTCTTACCATACAAGATAGGCCGAGGCACCATGGGTAAGATAGGAAGGTCGAACACTTGACGCTTGGCCTTCTTCCAAGCAGGCACCATCAGACTTCCCAAGAAATGCATAGGGACAAAAATTGAATGTTTCACAGTAGGGCAAGAGGCAGAAGTAGGTGGAACTAAGGAGGAAGAAGAAGGACCCTGAGCATACTTCTCCTCCTTTTTTTGAGTGGCAAAGGCAACCTTATGATGTGCTATGATGGAATCCTTAACTGAAATAGCATAGCGAGAGGGAGGATAGGTCATTTTTGGCACTATGCCCCCATTCTTGAATTTTACATAAGTACAATACGAATTTTACATAAGTACAATACAACAAGTCTATCCTGGGAGGGAGAAGACCAACAAGGGTTGGCTAGAAGTGATCAAGTGAGTAGCCACCATGCACCACCATCGATTTATAACTGATGTCATGGACTACATGCACAAAACCCTCATGAGAGGAATTTAAGCATTTGTGAATCACCGAGGGGACTACGTTCATGGAAACTAGCCAAGGAATGCCTAGCTTCACTCTAAACAAGTCAGACCCTAGGATAATATCAAAGAGGGAATTCATAGTCCTGGGCCCAACTAGGACTGACAGGGTGATAGAACTGATGGGAGGAATGGAAACCCCATCATGCGTATGTATAGTGCTTTTAGACTCATCGTACCCATCCTTATGTAAGAAGTTTATTAACATGATCTCCTCTGTGATAACATTCACTTGGCATGTAGGGTCAACAAGAATGCTAGTTACGGTATTCTCATTGATACAAGCAGGGATGTACAAAGGAGATGGTTCTCTATTAGCATTCATCGACAAATCCTACGAGGTAAAATTTATAGCAAGAGACCCACTTGCAGGTTGCACAGATAGGATGGGAAGATGCATGAAGAAATCCATCTCTACATACACTACAAAGTACTTTCTTACAAGCTCCCAAGGGTTTCACAATTAGACAGTGACCTATTCAAGGTTTCTCTTCACAACATTTAGGACTCTGCTAGCTACATCGCTAGGGGTCGTAGGTTGAGTTGCAAGGCTAGGTGCCCTGCAATTCACATACCTAGAACACAAGAGAAGACTCCTTTGACACTACAAAATAGAACCAAAATAGTTCACATCGGGTTCACCAAAATGTAGAGGAGGGGGACTGACTGCTCAAGACCCCAGGTCACAGGAGAGTCTAGAACAATCAACTGCCCTAATCTACCTAACGCTAAAGGACTGCCCAAGATAGGTTTGATGTTTGAGGGGGTGAAAAGGAAGGAAAACTAATCTGTCACTTTCCTTTTGTCAACCCAAGGGTTTAGGAAGTCAGGTGAGCAGGTTTCTAGAGCCCAGACTATAACTTAGGTAGCTCTCTGCCAAAGAACTCTAGTGCAAAAGATGGATGATAGCACAGCATGCTAGCATCCCAGTCGGTCGCTAGCATCTATACAGACGGAGAATGCAAAGTAAAGTTTAAGAACTTAGAAAAACCTTCTATCAACCTGAAAATTATGATTTAATGCAATAACAGAAATAGAAAGGGGACTAAACTACTAAAGTAACAAGAAAAATACTTTAACTTGGTAAATAAACTAATTATGAACAAAATAATGAGCAAGGATAGTAGAAATCCAACTTATGGTCAGTTCAACCTCCCGCACGCTCCACATGGATGAAATACCTACACACAATAGAACGGGGAAAAATGTTGGGGCTGTTTCGAGGCTTGTCACAATCAAACCCCCGTTTCAATGTTCCCACCTCCACGAACAACCAAAATAGCAATGATAAATAAATTACAATAAAGAAAGTATTGAAATGGAAGTACTATGCACTATGCTAACAACAATATGCTACTGAAACAATACAATGATGCTAAATGAATGGATATCACCTCCCAACAAGATGCTCTCAAGGCACATGAAGGAAGTGTTAACACAGGGATTTGCACCTGAAGACAAGTTGCAAAACTCTTAAATCCCATGCACATAGGACCACTCTTAGGCTATGGGTATCCTATAATGAGGGTAGACCTCTAGGTTATGGGTTGGTTCCCTTTGGATATCTCTTGTAAACATTGACTTTAGCAGAGGAAAAGGGGTAAGAAGGACAATGCACTTAATACTAAAGGGTGATACACCAATTGATAAAAATATTTGAATATGCTTTTAAAACCTCACAAGATAACTCAAAAAATGAAACTAAAAGGTTTCACTACTCAATTTAGTATGCTTTGCATAAATATTTCATTTAAAATGCTTATATGATTGAAGTTTGTTTGAAAGAAACAACAATGTTTTCATAACAAACATTTAACAAATGAAAGAAACACAGTCAATGACCTGCACTATAACATACTGGACTTGAACAAGACATGGAAATAATATGATTAAAAGAAGGATTTCATGGAAATCACAAAATTTTAACCTAAATGCTTACACACAATGCTTGCACAAGACAGATCTGAGAAGTAAAATGAGCTTCTTTATTGAAAACTAGGAGATACTTGCATTACAAATCTGTAGAACTCACAAGAAATGAGTTACAAAGAATGAATAATCTGCTACTATAGCCACCAAACTGAGAACTCCCCTAAGAAGTGAGAGAGAAGATAGACTTATAGAAAAGCCTCCAAAAATTCAAATTTGAATCTTGCCTTCAAAATATGATGTGTTGTCTTCCTTCTCCAAACAAGGCATGTAACTGACAGCAACTCCTCAAAACATGCATTAAGAGTCTTGAATCTCAAAACAACCTCATGGGTCATATGCAACTGAAAATCCCTCCAAAATAGGGTTATAACTGGAAGTGAACTCAAGTTTTGTGCCTCAAATCGCTCCTTGATTGAAATCCAATCAAATGGAACCCAAAAGTGAAGGTGAACTCTTCATTAAGTGCTCAAAAATCCTAATTTTTCTCCACATGTTGGCTAAACTTTCTCAATCATCTCCAAGATTCAAGCTAAGCTTCAATGCTCCATTTGACTCCCTTTTTAAAAATACATCAAAGCACTTTACTTTCGCATTTATAATATCATTTATTTAAAATTTATTTATAATCATCACTTTAAATAAAGATTTACAATTTGTTTTAAAATGCAAAAATAAAATCTTAATTTTTCACTATTTGAAAATTGTATTGGAATCTCCATTTTGTATTTTTATAAATAACTTTGATTAAAATAATTTACATTATCATTTTAATAAAGTTTTACATTGTTTGAAAATGCAAAAAATAAAGGAAAATCAAATGTGAAAGACTTAAAAGACTAAGTCTTTATGTAATACCAACATGACAAAATAAAACACAAGGCATAGATATGCCATGCATGAAACATGTGAATGAATTTTTAAATTAAAACTTAAAGCTTAAAGGTAAAAATACATTTTCTCCATCGACCTCCATAGGGTTTGTAAAAACCTAAAATGAAAGATAGAGATTCATTTGTTTCATTCACTTGTTGGAACTTCATGAGAGGTGCTGCCATTGAAGGGAAAACCCTAGGTCGACACTTGAGTTGGGAATCCTTGTATCAAACACCATTGTGAAGATTTCTTTGGAGATTTAATGTTGTAATCTGAAGGTAAATCATTTCTTGTCTTGAAATCTAGAAGTTTTATGCTTTTGAAAGCTTTTTTGCAAGCTTACAGGTGCGGCCTTTGTACTTTCTCTAATGGTTCTATTGTTAAATTTGTCTTGCTACTGCATTTTTGTCTGGCCACCATTACCAAACCCTCTAGCTGAGCTTTGAAGATCTCAAACTTCATGCTATTTTTGTTGTTACAAAAGTTTCCTCTAAAAGATTTAAGGCATGGTAAGCTTTCTCAACCTTTAATCTGAACTTCATCCTTAATCTTGAAAGCCACCTGAGAATTTTAGGCCGCGGCTTTAACATATCCTTTATTTTTGAAAATGAATAGAGCCATACAATGAATAAAAACAAACATTCATTTTCTCTTTTGCATTGACTCGAATGAATAGGGTGCAACCATACTCAATTCTCAATCTAGGTATCTCTGACAAATTAAATTTTCTTTTGTGTTGAAAAACTCTCTTGTTTCTGCACTTTGATCTTTATGAGCAAGCCACCATGAAAATCTTTGTTGGGTTTTTTAGAATTCAAAAAAAAACCATGGCCGGGGTTTTTATCCATATACCCATATGTTGTCCTTTATGTTAATTCTTATAAATCATGATTCTATTCTCTCAAAGATGCATCTGTGTCTGAAAATGAATATTCATTCATGATCCTTCTATAGCTTACATTCCCTGTCTTTGTCATTTATCTACATCCTATAGCTTCATTGAAATAACAAAAACTTTACTTCATATTCAGACTACAATAGAGAAATCTTATTTTGTTGCTTCCTTGAACAAGTAATATCTCTCTTTTATGGCAGCCTTCTTGTACTTGATACTCAAGAGTGTATATTTTTCTTTAAGATTAAAAATAATTCAAGATGTCCATCATTATGCTTTTGATATCATATCACAAAAATTATGTAAATGGCATAATGTTGACCCCTTGAATCTGCAAATAATGCATTTATCTTTGCTCTTGATGACTAAGTATTGTAATCTCTATTTGAACTAGTTGATTGGCACATTAAAGTAAATGGTTTGATCTTAATTGTTCCTTGCATCAAGAAATCAGCAATGAAATAACATATGCACTTAGAACATACATAAAAGGTTGTGCATAGATTATGCTGATGTAATCATTTCTTTCATATGAGGTTGTTTTTTGGAACTCTACAAAAATGATATTGATCTCATGATGTTTATATTGCTAATACCACTGTCATGAGTTGGGCTCAACCCTTATGGGAGCCACATTTTTCCCCACTCATGTTGTAATTGATGAACAACAAGAAAACTTTTCCTGTATCTGCACATGAAGCAAACAAGTTAGAAAAATAGTGAATTAATGATTCCTTCTTGATGATTTGATCTGGCACTTTTTCATTTATCTCTTTGATAATGATTAAGTTGATTTGATTTGATAATTGTTGTAAATTATATGTCCGTTGATCGAGCATGTAATTGGATCTCATGACCTGAGCTCTAAAAAAAATTTACAATCAATTGCAGGTTCTAGAATTCAGGAGCAAAGGAGCTAAAGACACTGAAGATCAAGCTAGAGAATCAACCCAACATCAACCCTCAAGGAAATGATGGACATGACCTTCCTCCTATGTGTTTTTCTTTCTTAATTGATCTTCTGATGTATGATTTACATTCACTATTGAATTAAATCAATTTAGCCATACCCATGGATTGTGTGGGGTTACAGAAACATGGATTTTCAATATATCGGTTATTTTGAAGTATGTAATGGCTTATGTCTCCATTTGATCTTGTTCTCAATTACATAATTTGAAATAACTAATATGAATTTGTTCTAAGCACAAGTTTTGTAATCAAAATGAAGTAATGTTTTCAGCATACTTCACTAATTTAAGCGGGAAGCTAAAAATTAGTAACAGGAAGATGTGAGCTCGCAAGCTTGTGAATGCCAACATTGCCGCACAATAAGAGTAAAACCAGCAGAGTTCCAACTTGGAGCTTCAAAGATGGTGAAAGTGTTGTGTAGGATGCTTAAGAAGTGTGAAGAAAATCAAATGAGTGTCCAAAAGTTTAATTGAATGAAGAAGATAGTCTTTTGAAGATGAAATGGGAGCCAAAAGAGTCGTTCAAGGTTGGTCAAAGGGGCAGAGGCATTATTCTTTGTCACCAATGGAGAAGTGTAACCCCTCTACAGATTCTAGAGGTGAGAATCCTATCAGGACAATAGTGTGCAGCATATATGTCTGCACATCGCGCTAGCGTCCCAACAAAAATTCCCCCATCGACACTATAGATAACTGCCAAATGGATGGAGACCGGATGGAGGACGTGGAATAGCATCATCAAGTTTTATTTTTCTAAGGGGTGTAACTAGGGAATTTGTGAGGGGTACAAATTCATGCCACTACAGTATGTTTTAGATATTACATTATACTACTAGTTTTAGACCAAATATAAATATCGTTGAACATCCAGAATACTGAGAGAGGGGGGTGAATCAGTATTCCATAAAACCATTCACATAAAATCCATCTAATTATTACCACAATTCTAACTAAATCAACAAGAGAGAACATAGAAACAAATCAATGCAACCACACACATGAACACCAAGATTTTAACGTGGAAAACCTAGAAAGGGAAAAACCATGGTGAGGGTTAACTCACAATATATTATATCTGGATACAAGATATTACAAGGCTCACTGTCAAGACTCACTGTCCTTGAAAAAGGCTCACTGCCTGAATATAAAAGATTGCTAACCACCAAGATACAAAGATTGTGGCTCACTGCCAAAAGGTTTGAACTGATAGAATACACCTTCAATGTGCAGGATTCAGTTCCAATGAAGCTCAGAATATGAAGTACTGCCTCACATAGCAGTCGCTCAACAAATATGCTCTAATCCCCAACTAATAAAACATTTAGGCTCGGATCCTCTTTCACCTTTCTTCCACACTCGCACTCCCACTCACTACATACACCTTTCTCTCTTCAAGGAATCTTATATATATACAAGTATGTCTTAATAATCAATTAAGTCATCCTAATTAGATGAAGACAAAATAATCAAAACACTCTTGTCAGCACCATATATGATTTAAAACATTTTATCCATGTAGTTCATTATACCAAGTCGGCTAACATCCATAAAGCATAACTAGTCTTCATAGTGAATTGCATACATTAGGTCAGCCAAGACTAGAACTTAATTCACAAAATCTCCAAACCAACATACAATCCTCAAAGAAAACACCTTCAAGATCTGAGACCACATCAAATTCTCATCATACTATCATCAAAGAGACTGCCATTAAAACCACAACATTAAAATGTTACCCTTAATAAAATGCAATCTCCGACATTGATATGGTAAGCAAGGAACAACAGTAGAATATAGAGTTGAACTCTATCAGAGATAACTTTCTACTCACAACCCAAAACTTCTCAAGATCTAGGATATAGTTGTCTGAATGAGACATGATAACATGGAACTTAAGAGATTAGAGTCATATCTATTCTTGCAGTGAATTCCATATTCAAATACCAACGCACTAGCTCATCACAAAAGAATATTATCAGCAAAGAACAATTTCCGGTAAACCAAGTAATCTTCCCATATAGTTGTCACCATGTTAACATCAATGACAACACAAAACAAAAAACAAAAAAAACCATCCACACTTCATGCTCATGTTGCAAGGCTCCATATTTCCAAAAATCTTCCTGTTTGGCATTAATGGAAACATGCATGTCAAAAACATTTTTAAATATATGACAAAACTAAATACTTCCCCTAACAAAACTGTTCTCAAAAAAAAATTCTCTACCAACCTCTATCTCTCCCCCTTTAACATCAGCGGTAAAGGATGGGGTCTGGTGTATATGTATATATGCATCAAAATATAACCAAAAAGATATGAACACACAAAAATTGAATCAACCTGAAGAAGAAGAACCTTTGAGACTCTCCAAGATGACCTTCCATGACACTTTGCCTTCTTCCCATAATCCTTTTGAACTTATAAGAGTCTTTTGAAATAGTTCAAGCTTAGTTAAGGACTCTATACCATCTGCTAAAGTATTGGGATTAAGATTTATATCTGATAATTCACCAATACTATCAAGAACACTAGAAATAGGAACATGTTTGAGTTTAATCATGTCTCTGAGTGCCACAAACTTCTTAATAACTTATGTTCTTTAGTCCTACGGGGAAAATAATTTATCTTGAAGTTGCACTATGTAGGAACACCTCTGATTGTCTCTATCTTCTGCTAATTTGTATGTATCTTCTTGAGTGGCCATCCGAGTTTCACTGCTCCTTACCTCATTTATTATTTTCAGTGTACTGCTAGACCAATTTTAGGAAAAAAGAAAGTAGTTCTTGTGCCTCTTCTTCACAAACGTGTACACTCTCCAACTCCATCACTTGACTATGTGCATTTGCACATTTTTCCTTGATATCTTCTAGATTTTCTTTAGCAGACCTGATTCTAGCATTCGCTTCCAATCCGGAGATGTTGACCTTCAAAGAATTAATCAAATTTCTTAGATTCTCCACAACAAAAATAGATGAATCAAAATTAGCACCAAGAATAACTTTCTGCAATTCTTCTAGATCTCCTTGAATATTTACTCTTTCATGCTCATGTTGAGCTCTCTCAAACTCACTTCCTTCTTCAACTTCTTGTTTGACAACACTCTTTCTTTTATTTCTTGTTCCGATTGCACTACCAAAGGTACCTTCCACATTAGGATTCTTAGGGCCTTCCAAAATATTTTTTGCATAATGATCAATTTCAGCCTCTAACACTTCATAATCTAGCTCAAATATCCATACCAACCTTGATTCAACTGTTTCTATGTGACATAAATCTGTAGACACTAGGAAATTGATACTTCTTAAGTACCTTTCAATAACACGTGTTGGAATCCTTGACCTTCTATTCATTCTCATCTAAAAATTTCCAAATAATGTAGCAAGAGCAGTCTCTTGTGCATTCGAATTGCCAATATTTATCATGAAGTTCTTGATTTGATGGGCAATAGGCTCTGTATTTGACCATTCTATTCTTCCTATTACCAGTAACTCTTCCAAAAAGTAAAAGAGTAAGCAGACAACCAAATTGCTATATCAGAAAGTATTCTTCTTACTCTTCTTGATTTCCTTTAAATTTTTCAAAAGATGTATCTGAAGTAATTCACATAGGTTATAATCCATACCTATTTTAACCATATCAACAACAATATGTATAGTAGTAGCAAACACTATGAGGTCGTTGCTAGGGATACAAACTTTATGACCAATGACCATTGTTGCATACCTAATAATTGGATCCATAATTGATCTCAAATCAATTTCTTTCCCTTCAAGAGCTGCACCGGTTACCTCAATTATATCTTGCTCATTTACAACCTTTCATTTGGGAACTAGTCCAGAGGAACATAAACCAGTTACATCTTTGATTGCATCTCTAGTAACCAAATGTGCATTATCAATCCACAAAGATTCATTATGAATTCTGCTCAAAACTATTTGAATATGCTTCCTATTGAACTTGAACAAAGGGGCTTTCTGCCACACATCCAACTTCTTCTCAACTAACACTTTGTAGGCATCATGATTCTCTTCCAATTAATTCTTCCATAGAATTCTCAACTGGACTAGTGACATTTCCTCTATCTTACTATAAATAAATGCATAGATATCTTATGTGGGCAACACCCTTGGAGGGATGCAAGAGAATGCACCAACAGAATCTCCTGATAGATTATTCAAATATTTCATCAAATTAACTTGCACTCTATCTGCACAATTCACAATATTTGAATTATCCCTAGAAATAAAAATGAAAGATTGTGCAAACAAGAATACCTCTATAAATGCCAACAAGAAATGGATAAGTATCTAGCTTCCAAAGCACACTTTGAATCCACTTGATTTTTCCTTCAAACCCTGAAACTCTGAATTGCTCTCTAAACTTTCTTTGCACGCTTCTCTAAAAATACATATGCCTCTTGAGATGTCTGAATTTATTTCTTTCATTTTGAATGTTTTTGCAATAAATGCTTCAAATTGATGGTAGATTGCCTTGAACATTGTGTGCACCTCCATTCTTTCAAGTTCTACAAACTTCATTCTTCACACATGCGACTGATAAATTCTTTAAATTCTCTACCATATTAAATGTACTTCTTCCATGTAGATGTGAGATAAGTACCGATGAGGGGGTTTATTAAATTTTCTGATAATTGCTCCCCCTTAGTCATTGCTAGACTCAAAAATTGATAGGCGTATCTACACCGGGGGTTGGAAAAGATAAAACTGGTGATTCTAATCCAACTTGCTTGAATTCTCCTTCATTTCTCTAGATCCTTTTCATCTATTTTCTTGCTTCTTCTGAATCAATGATTTGATCATGCTTCTTCACCGGATAATTATTTTTTCTTCTACTACAGTTATTGACAAGTTGTTCTGAATTGTTGCACTTATAGAAAGTAGCATTCTTCCTTCCATTCTTTCTTTTATTCAATCTATTCTCACAAAGAATAGCTTTATTTCCAACCTTCTTGCACTTAAAACATTTTCTGGAGAATGATAAAGTATCATTTATTTTATTTTTGTAGTCCTTTGACTTATGACCAAATTTCTTGCATGAATGACAAACACCATTGAAAGATAAATACCTTTTAGCAATAGGTTATTTGACAGGAGTTCTTCCAAAATTGCTTCCTATATTATCACTTCGTTTATCTTTGCACTGAGTCTTCTTGTCAGTAGATTGATTCACTTTAGAACTCTGACCTTCCTCAAACCCTAAACCACTTTTATCCATTGCTAGTCTTTAAGAGATAATCAAATCATCAAGCATTGCAGAGCTTACCTTAAATTTGTCTTCAAAACTTCTTGCCTTTTCCAGATTAGATCTCAATATTTCTGCTTCTTGCTCAAGCTTAGTGCATTCATCCTTCTTCCTTTGAATTTCAATTTCTTGACATTCTTCATTTATTTTCTTTTCATCCAATTGCTGCAACAAGTCAAAGACAATTTCATTTGCTTTAACTAATAGATCGCATGCTTCAACACATTTGCTTTGTAGTTTTTCAAAATACTCATTTTCTTTCATCAACTTGTCCTTTAGATCTTCTATTTCTTTTAAACATCTAGCAGAGATCACTTCCAAAGGAAAAAAATTCTTATACTCAAATTTTGGGACCTTCCTCAAGCTGTTAGGCTCCTTCTGAGGAACCAAGCTCTGATACCAATTGTTGAACATTCAAAATACTAAGAAGGGGAGTGAATCAGTATTCCATAAAACCAATCACATAAAATCCATCTAATCATTACCACAATTCTAGAATGTAGAAACAAATCAATGTAACCACACACATGAACACTAGGATTTTTAAGTGGAAAACCTAGAAAGGGAAAAACCACGGTGAGGGTTAACTCACAATATATTATATTTGGATACAAGATATTACAGGGCTCACTACTAGGACTCGCTGTCCTTGAAAAAGGCTCACTACCTAAATATAAAAGATGGCTAATCGCCAAGATACAAAGATTGTGGATCACTACCAAAAGGTTTAAACTGATAGAATACACCTTCAATGTGCAGGATTCAATTCTAATGAAGTGCAGAATATGAAGTATTGCCTCACATAGTAGTCGCTCAACAAATCTTTTCTGATCACCGACTAATAAAACATTTAGGCTCAGATCCTCTTTCACCTTTCTTCCACACTCACACTCTCACTCACTTCATACACCTTTCTCTCTTCAAGGAATCTTATATATATACAAGTATGTCTTAATCATCAATTAGGTCGGCCTAACTAGATGAAGACAAAATAATCAAAACACTCTTGTCAACACTATATATGATTTAAAACATTTTATCCATGTAGTGCATTATACCAAGTCGGCTGACATCCATAAAGCATAACTAGTCTTCATAGTGAATTGCATACATTAGGTCGGCCAAGACTAGAACTTAATTCATAGAATCTCCAAACCAACATACAATCCTCAAAGCAAACACCTTCCAAATCTGAGACCACATCAAATTCTCATCATACTATCATCAAAGAGACTACCATTAAAACCGTAACATTAAAATGTTATCCCTAAGAAAATGCGGAATCTCCCACACTGATATGCTAAGCAAGGAACAACAGTAGAATACAGAGTTGAACTCTGTCAAAGATAACTTTCTGCTCACAACCCAAAATTTCTCAAGATCCAAGATATAATTTTTTGAATGAGACATGATAACATGGTTAAGAGATTAGATTCATGTCTATTCTTGTAGTGAATTTCGGACTCAAATACCAATGCACTGGCTAATCACAAAAGAACATTACCGACAGAGAACAACTTCTAGTAAACCAAGTAATCTTCCCATATAGTTTTCACCATGTTGACATCAATGACAAAACATAAACAGCCAACACAAACCATCCATAATTCATGCTCATGTTGCAAGGCTTCATTTTGCAAGGCTCCATAAGTGTGAAGAAGATCGAATGAGTGTCCAAAAGCTGAATTGAATGAAGAAGATAGTCTTTTGAAGATGCAATGGGAGCCAAAAGAGCCATTCAAGGTTGGTCGAAGGGGTAGAGGAATTATGCTTTGTCGCCAATGGAGAAGTGTAACCCCTCTATAGATTCCAAAGGCGAGAATCCTATTAGGACAGTAGTGTGTCACATAGATGTCCACGCATCGCACTAGCATCCCCATTAGAAATTCCCCCATCGACACTACAGAAAACCATCCAATGGATGGAGAGAGGATGGAGGATGTGGAATAGCATCATTAGGTTTTATTTTTCTAAGGGGTGTAAATGGGGAATTTGTGAGGGGTGCAAATTCATGCCATTACATTATGTTCTAAATATTACATTATACTACTAGTTTTAGACCAAATATAAATACATCATATATTTCTATGGTTTTTGTTTAAGGGAGGCCAATGCAAAATGATTTTGGGATGACACCACTTTGAAGGGTGATGAAAGGGATATCAAAACCCAAACCATACAAGGTGAATGCTCCATGAAATTATAATGTCCTTGATTTGGATTCTTCAATGTGAAGGGTTGTATGATTAGAGGATGATAGTCTTGAATGGGAGCCTCTACTAAATGATTTTATACAATGCCCCCTTGATTTCCTTTTGATTGACATAATATCAAACTCACTAAAAATTATGACCCATTATGTCATTCTACCACTAAGGGTTTCTTTGGAAAATAAGTATTTCAATGGGTTTACTTTGGCTATAAGATGGGTGATTGTATTGAACATGTAATGTCAATTTTTTTATGTGGAAAACATTACCATAAGGAAATATTTCTCCATGGATGATTAATTAGAGTTCACATCTAACTAATGTCCAACTAAGATAATAGATGATATTCTCTCTTCCTTGATCATTATGTTGAGCTTAGAGGGAACCCAAGACATAACTAAGATGTAGAGCAATAAAGGTCTATTTGGTATGGGTGCCACTAGGACTAGAGACTTGGACATGTATTATTTAGTCTAGATGAAGCATGACTGATCCTACTCAAAGCTAACATTTTTTTGGAGTGGATATGAAAAAGGATGGTGATTGTCTATCATCTGGGAAATGAGTTTCCTAACAACCTATAGTTTTCCTATAGTATGTGTAAGGTTCTTAGGAGATGAAATTTTTTATTTCTCTTAACTTATCTATATCTACTCCAACGCCATATCTAGAAATAATGAATCTTAAGAGATTTCTTGATGTGACTCCAAATACATTTATTTTGGTTTATGTTGACATTATACTCTTTGATCCTCTAGAATATAAAACACAAGATGGATAGGTGATCTCCTTTGAGATTTGATTTTCCTAGGATTTCATCCACGTAATCCTCAATAATACCTTGTAACATATCATAGAATATGATAGTCATGGCCCTTTGATGTGTGGCACCATTTTTTGAGGAAAATAACATGAATTTGTAATAGAATATTCCTTGAGTGATGATCAAGCTTGTATTATATTGGTATTTTGGTGCTATTTGAATTATACCAAATAATCCATCAGTAAGGGATAAAATATCATAGCTAGTTGTCAAAGCAACTATAACGTAATATTCAGAAGTGGAAAATCATCTTTGGCATAGGGTTTATTATTCTTTATAAAATATGTATACACCTTTATTCCTTTCTATCTTTCTCACTGAGACTACATTAGATACCCACTCTAGATAATCAATAGGCCAAATGAATCCAATGTATAGCAAATTTTTAAGTTCTTCCTTTACTAGGAGGGCCACCTTAGGATGTATATTTCTTAACTTTTAACAAACTGATTTAGCATTAGTTCATACCACATGTTGTTGAATGGCCAAGAATGGATCCAAACTAGTAATTTCAACATAAGACCAAGCAATTACATCTAGATATTCTCTAAGTACCATGGATATGTTTGTCTTCAACTCAAGATCTAATTTTTTTTTATCTATGTCAACTTAGATGCCTCCTCTACACATATTTATGTCTACAACTTCCTCATCAAGGAGGGGTGACCCATATTGAAGTCGTGTAGGAGCCAATAAAAGGTGAAGCTTACTATCAAAGTGTGTATCTATATCAAGAGTGGATTTTATGTTTCCTCTAGAAAATATTGTTATCCTCTTAAATATGTATATGAACTCACTAGGATACAAAAGTCTTTTTTATGATCTCTTAGAGGATGTGATTGCAATATTGCATAAGCTCTAGGATGGTCCCATCATTTTGAATGCATCAAAGGTAGGAGGATCATGTTGGTTCCATTTAATGACTTGAGGGTATT
>VDFB02056351.1:20772631-20866136 GCA_007258455.2 Sequoia sempervirens
TATAATGATTGGGGCATCTTTCCAATAGTCCTCATCTATTTCTAGGCACTATATTTTTATATTCTTTGATTAATTTCCACTTCCTCCCTAAGGTTAATTAGTAACCCAATTTAATTAACTAGCCTTAGTCCCTAAACCCTCAAACTAAATCAATCAATTAATACCTATTTAATTATTTGATTTAGGATATTTAATCTCCATTAACATTTCCTCTAGTTTTTGAATTCCACATCATCCTAACCTTCCAACTATTAATCATATACATTTAATATCCTTACATGGTTTAAAATATAAATCCACCATCATTTTCCATGTGTCCCCCAAAGAAAGGAAAGCAAAAAAATCATAAACAAGGACTCAAATGCAAACAAATGTCTGTACCTTGGAATTTTACCCTACTCTAATGTGCAAAATAACTAAAAATGCAAGTGGAAAAATGCTAAGAACACTTCAATGATTAGCCTAAAGAGTGATAGAACAAGGAAAATAGATGAAATAAGATGCAAATTGATTATACCTTCCTTGTTGTTGAAGACTCCTTGGTTGGCCCTTGATTTTGATGGATTTGTGTGCTCCTTGGATGGCTTTTGATGTAACTAGATGCAAGATTGAATGTGCAAGGTGATCAAAGTGGATGGCTAAATGATAGCAAGTGTTTGAGAATGAAAATTGGCAGCATAAGGTTGCTCAAATCAAAAAGTGTTGAAAATGCCCTTGAGAAGGGGGTATTTATAGAAGAATTTGAATTCTCTAGAGAATTCAATGGTCAAGATTCATCCAACAAGGTCAAGATGAAGGGCTATGGTGAGTTGAGAACTCACAAGCCCTCACATCTTGACATGTGGATGGTGAAGTGGCTAAGGGGAGATGAGGTGTAAGTGAGGTGGCCAAAAGGTACATGAGGTGGAGGAAGGACAAGTACCTTGCAAGTACATTGGGAGATGGGAAGAACCTTGGGTGAATAAAAGTGAATTTTAAATTCACAATGATTGGAAGAATCTAGTGGATAAGACAATGTTCCCAAAAGGTGGGAGTTTGTCACATGTGACTTGATGTGACAAGTCAAAGATTCTAGAAGATGCATGGGAAAAGGGGATTCTTGGAGGAATAAAAAGGAATTAAAAATTCCTTGGGGGATAGAGAGAGTTGACCAAGGTACTGATTAAGATTACTTAATCAGTAATTAGAAGATAAATGAGGATTAGAAGCCAACTTGCAAAAGTTGGAGGATGTGACACATCCTAATCAAGGATTAGGCATGTGCACATCCCTAAAGAAGAAATTAGGAAATGGATTAGGATTAGATGAAAATGACATGTGAGGAATTAAATAAATGTATTATTTATTTAATTCATTTGATGAAAAGGGGATTAAGAAGAGTAAAGTATTTTATTATTAATTAAATACTTAGGGATTTGGCAGAATTAAGGATATTAATTAAATAATAGCAGTATTACTTAATTAACGAAAATAAGATGAAAGGGGATGAATTTGGATAAATTAAGTGTCTAAATTTAGATGTCTACAAAATGAAACCTTATATATTATTTACCTTGCTCCTTTGATTGAGCTAGAAGAAGAGTTGCACTGAATGCTCCACTTGATTTTCTCACTAAGATGTGTATTTTATCACTATATTGTAATGTGGATTGCTCAACAAGCCAATATAATAGCAACATAAGGATATGATTGATTCTCAAGAGAGCTGCATGAATTTGGATAAGGATGTTATGTATATGAATGGATGAAATGACATCCTATTTATAGATTGTTTATGGAGTAAATGGAGGCTTGGGATTTAAATTTGATGAAGGGATAAGATTTGATGAGAGTGAGTGGATGGATTGATGGTGTATCTTTGATACAAGTGTCAGAAGGAGGAAGAGAGGAAACAATAAGTGTCCATGGAGTGTAAGTGATGCAAGAGCATCCTTGGTTCTTGGCAATCTTGCATCAACCAAAAATATTTTCTTCTAGTTTTTTATTCTTATTCTGTTCTTTCTCAATTCATGTTGGTGGATTCATCATATTTTCTCACCAAACCTTGTGGATCTTTGATTACTTCATCTACTTGTTCATTCTCCTTGTTCCAAGATTTGAGTGTGATTGGATCTTTTTCTGGAAAGTTATCGCTTCTGGAATTTCATGGCAGTTTCTTGAACTAGCACCGGAATAGTTTTCCAGCCTGACGGCTAGATTGATCGTTCATGGATCATCCTCATGACTTGCGGATCTCGATGGTGTGTTTCTAAATGTTCCTTGGAGTGTCCTTGACCTTCCTTATAGGTCCAAACTTCATTCTACACACCTGTTGATGGAGTAATTCAAATTTGAGGCCGACCTATTCATGCACACGTTACATTTTATTTCCTTGGAGAATGTAATGATCTTTCGCTAACACAGATGTTTCCTGAGTTGTGGATATGCTATAAAGCTCGTAATCGATCATTAGAATAAGCAGTAAGGGTTAGTAATTGATTGAGTAGATTGAGATAGGTTGTCTTTGTAATATTCAGCTTGCATATAGGAGCATGTTAGAATGTTGTGTATTTGATCAGGCCTACGAGCCAAATCTGTAAGCCTGGATGCTACCGGTTGAATGTAATTGAGATAACTGTTAATGAGAATATTTTCATCTGCATTTTCCTCCATATTCTATGTTGCTTTCATTGTGTTACTCTTGCTGCATGGTCAGGATATTTTTCTTTGAGGACCCTCCCACCATGGTTGCACCAAATTGGTATAAGAGTGAGGTTCGTTCCTTGTGAGATCGTCAGAGTTTTCAAAGTCCTATTAAAGATTTTTTGTGGGGTGGCGGATTGAGGATCCGACCTACAGCTGCAGAGGGCTTGTGTAAAGATGGCGGGAAGGAGAAATGGTAGAAATGGAGCACACGGAAATGTAGACCAAGTTGTGATGGAGATGTTAAGAGGAATTGTTGCCAGATTAGATGCAATTGAAACAGCCCAAAGGAGAGGTCAACCAGTTGATGATGTAAGTGATGAAGAGGTAGAAGTTTAGGAAGAAAGAGGAAGAGATGAGCAACCTGGCCTAGATCAGGGAGAAGAGAGGTTCATAAGAGCCCTAACTAAAGTTAATACAAGACCACATTTCAATCCATTGGATTATAATGGTAAGTTGGATTTAGATGTATTTTTAGATTGGATCACAGAGATGGGAAAGTATTTTGAATTTGAAGGTACCTCTAAAGAAAAGAAGGTAAAGTTTGCTTGTACAAAGTTGAGAGGACATGCATCCCTTTGGTGGGAACATTTGCAAACAGCTAGATAGAGAAGAGGAAAGGAGAAGATAAAATCATGGGATCGGATGGTGAATAAGTTGAAGTCAAAGTTTATGCCTACAAACTATCAGATCAGTTTGTTTTGAAAGTTGCAGAATTTGAAGCAGAAAGAATCTAGTGTGACAGAGTATATTGAGGAGTAAAATAAGTTGAATATCATATCTGGACATTCGGAGGATGAGATTGAGCAAGTAGCTAGATATGTGAATGGTTTGAGGTCATCTATATAGGATGAAATTAGTTTGATCAAGTTGCAGAGTGTGGAAGAGGCATATCAGTGTGCCCTAAAAATAGAGGAGAAGTTGAATAAGAGACACAAGCAGAGACAGAGAGGAAGAGGTGGAAGATTTCAAAGAGGAAAAACTTTTACTGGAGGAGGAAGAGGATCTTTTCCAGATTAGAATAAGGATAAGGAGGTTAGTAAGAATGACAATTCATACCAAAGAGGTGATGGAAAATATTACAGAAGAGGAGGTTATGGTGGTTATCGAAATGAAGGTTATAGAAGAGATGATAAAGGATAGGAGAAAAGGATATTCAAAGGAACCTATTATAAATGTGGTGGAGAAGGACATAGAGCATTTGAATGCAATCAAGGAGAGACGACCAAAAAGACAGAGAACAATAGGATAACAACCTTTGTTGAGGAGGATCATGTTGGATCATCTAATAAACCTGAGGATGGAGAAGTGTTGGTGAATAGGAGAGTGTTATGTCAAAGTGAATTGGAGAAAGAACCATTGCAAACGAAGAATTTGTTTCAGACCAGATGCAAGGTGAATGGTAAATGTTGCAAAGTGATTGTTGACAGTGGAAGTTCTGAGAACCTAGTTTCTAAAGAGATGGTGACTAAATTGAAGTTGGAAAGATTGAAACACCTGAAGCCCTATTAGATAGCTTGGATTCAGGATGAGTATAAGATACTGGTAAGTGAACAATGTTTGGTGAAATTAAAGATAGGAAATTACCATGATGAAGTTTTGTGTGAAATCATGCCTATGGATATATACCATGTTTTGTTGGGAAGACCTTGGTAGTATGACAAACAAGCTATTCATGATGGAAAGAACATATACACCATTGTTGCTAATGGGATGAAACATATTTTGTTGCCATTGGAAGATGTTCCTACAGTTGAAGTTTGTACAAATGCTAGGGTTTGTCTAGTTGATGGAAGAAGATTCCTTGATGGATTGAGACATGAGAATGTGTGTTATGCCTTGGTGCCTAAGAAGGCTGAAGATTTGAAGCATGTGGAAGAACACCCGGAAGAGATAAAAGAGATACTGACAAAATATGAGGAGATCATTTCAAATAATGTACCTGATGGATTGCCACCTGTAAGGAGTATTAGTCATTGTATGGATTTGATTCCTAGAGCTAGTTTGCCTAATAAAGAAGCACACCAGATGACACCGACAGAGAATGAGGAATTGAGTAGAAAAGTGTGAGAATTGTTGAAGAAGGGTTTGATCAAAGAAAGCTTGAGTCCATGTGCAGTACCTATTGTTCTTGCACCAAAGAAGTATGGAGAATGGAGAATGTGTACAGATTCTAGAGCCATAAACAAGATCGCGGTGAAGTATAGATTTCCTTTACCCCAGATGGATGACATTATGGATTGTTTGAGTGGAGCTAAGTACTTTACAAAGATAGATTTGAAGAGTGGATATCATCATATCAGAATTAGAGAAGGAGATGAGTGGAAAACAAATTTCAAGACAAATGAAGGATTGTATGAGTGGTTGGTTATGCCTTTTGGATTGACAAATGCACCAAGTACTTTCATGAGGCTGATCAATGAAGTATTAAAGAAATTCTTGGGTAAGTTTGTGATTGTTTACTTAGATGACATCTTGATTTTTAGCAAGAGTAGAGAAGAACATTTGTTGCATATCAGACAAGTTTTGCAGAGGTTGAAAGAAGAGCAGTTGTTAATAAACATTAAGAAGTGTAGTTTCATGAAGGAGGAGTTGGTATATCTAGGATTTGTGATATCTGTGAATAGATTGAAGATGGATCCTGAGAAGGTAAGAGAAATTGTTGAGTGGCCTACACCTAATAGCATTAGAGAGGTAAGATCATTTCATGGATTGGCTAGTTTCTATAGGAAGTTCATTAGAAATTTCAGTTCTATTTGTAGCCCTATGATAGAAACGATGAGAGTAGATAGAAAGGATTTTAGATGGACATCTGGAGCAGATCGTAGTTTTGAGTTGTTGAAGCAGAAGGTACAACTAAGAAGCCTGTGTTGGCTTTACCAGATTTCAATAAAGTATTTCAAGTAGACTGTGATGCAAGTGGAAATGCAATTGGAGCAGTACTAAGTCAAGAAGGAAGACTTGTAGCCTATTTCAGTGAGAAATTGAATGATGGTAGGAGAAGATATTCAATGTATGATTAGGAATTTTATGCCATAGTTCAAGCCTTGAAGAAGTGGAGACATTATTTGTTGCCTAAGGATTTTGTGTTGTATACAGATCATCAAGCCTTGCAATATTCGAACAATCAAGGTAAGTTGAATCAGAGACACATGAGATGGGTAGAGTTCTTGCAGATTTATTCTTTTGTTTTGAAGCATAGGAGTGGAAATTCAAATAGAGTTGTTGATGCTTTGAGTAGGAGAAGGAATTTACTGACAGAGATGAGAGTGGAGGTATTAGGTTTTGATGAATTGAAGAACTTGTACGAAGCAGACCCAAATTTTACAGAACCGTGGAGAGCTTGTAAAGAACCAGTTTTGGAGGATTGAAGTTAGTGGTTGGATTATTTCATTTAGGAGGACATGTTGTTCAGAGGAAATCAGTTGTGTATACCCCAAATTTCAATGAGGGATAACCTGGTGAAGGAGAAGCATAGTGGGGGAATGTCAGGACACTTTGGAGTTGGTAAGATAGAGGCTTTTGGTGAGTGAGAATTAATTTTGGCCACAGATTCATAAAGATGTTAGGAAATTTGTGCAGAGTTGCAGAGTTTGTCAAGTTGCAAAAGGGAGTAGTCAAAATGTTGGATTGTATAAACCTTTGATAGTTTTAGAGATACCTTGGGAGGATATCAGTATAGACTTCATACTTGGTTTACCGAGGACATAGAGAGGTAATGATTCTATATTTGTGGTGATAGATTTTCTAAAATGGCACATTTCATACCTTGTAAGAAGACAACAGATGCAGTACATGTAGCAGATTTTTTTTTCAAAGAGGTGGTCAGATTGCATGGGTTACCTAGAAGTATTGTTTCAGACAGAGATGTAAAGTTTGTTGGTTACTTTTGGCAGACACTTTGGAAGAAGTTGAAGACATATTTGAAGTTCAGTTCTACTTTTCACCCGTAGACTAATGGACAGACAGAGGTAGTGAACATGATTTTAGGGAATTTACTGAGATGCTTGGTTGGAGAGAAGACTGGAAGTTGGGATTTAGTCCTTGCACAAGCAGAATTTGCTTACAATAATTTAGTGAACGGAAGTACAAGAAAGACACCTTTTGAGATTGTTACTGGAGTTCATCCTAGAGGTATATCAGAATTGAGAGACATCAATATGGAATACAAGAGGAGTGCAGAGGCAAAAGAATTTGCAAAACATATGAAGAAGTTGCATACTCAAGTGAAACAACAATTGGAAGACATGAACTAGAAGTATAAGGAGAAAGCAAATGAAAAGAGGAGACATAAGGAATTTGAAGTTGAAGATGAAGTGATGGTATATTTGAGGAAAGAGAGATTTCCAGTTGGTACATACAATAAGCTGAAGATGAGGAAGTTTGGACCTTGTAAGATCTTGAAGAAATTTGATTCAGGAAATGCATATGAAGTGGAGTTATCGGAAGGTATGGGTATATCACCTATATTCAACATTGTAGATTTATAGATCAGTATCATGAAGCAAAATTCAGTGAAGATGATAAAGTAGATTTGGAAAATCAGTTTCCTAGACAGCGATCAGATGAGATTGAAGAGATTTTGGAAGTCAGAGATGGGAGGAAGACTCGTGGAAGATAGTACAAAGAATATCTTGTGAAATGGAAAGGTAGACCAATTGAGGATTCTTCTTGGATTTCTCAGGATGAGGTAGATCATCTTAGTTTTCCTTTGGCCTGTTAGAATGTTGTGTATTTGATCAAGCCTGTGAGCCGAATCTGTAAGCTCGGATGTTGCCGACTGAATGTAACTGAGATAATTGTTAATGAGAATATTTTCATCTGCATTTGCCTCCATATTCTGTGTTGCTTTCATTGTGTTACTCTTGTTGCATGATCGAGATAGTTTTCTTTGAGGACCCTCCCACTGTGGCTGCACCAGTAAGAGAGGGTGTTCTCACATATATGAGCACTATGACATGTGTAAGAGGTAAGGTGACTACACATGTGAGAAGCCCATCCTCACACATGACAAGGATGAAGTGGAGGCTTGGGAGGATTTCAAACTTACATGCTTCCATGCTCACACATGTGTGAGAAAGGGAGTGGGTTGAGGTTGCATTCTCACACATGTGGGATCATTAATGGGAATTTGGATACTTGTCACATGGTGGAAAGTTTGAATATTGGTAATTTAAAAATATATGAAATATTAATGGGGGCTATAAAATAGATTCCTTCCCTTCTATTTTCATTATCTATCCATGCATTATCCTTATTCTGTCCATTTTTTTAAGAAACAACACATTCAATATTATACCATGATATCAATTTAATCATCTATCCATATGCTACCATCATTCTACCATTTTCATAATCAATCATCTCATCCCAAAGTCATTTTGATGGTTTTTTAAGCAACCTACACACAGTTTTTTAACATTCATCCACTTCATCTTGTGAGAACACAAAGAGAGTATTGGGTGCAACCCTTCCTTTATCTCACTTTAAGGAGAAATAAAATTCAAAGTAAGATGTTTGTATGCATTTGACCTTTATTTTTTCCCTTGTTTTTTCCTTTTCTTCACATAGAAACTTAGATTTTGCAAAAATCCAATATGTATGATGTTATAAAATACATTGAAGGCATAACCAAGGTACAAATAGAAACTATGCACACTCTACTTCAATAGATCTATGAATGAAGGGAGACAATTCAAGCACAGATTAAGAAACTCTAGGAGATGGTTAGCTTGAGACTTGCCCGTATTATTAGACAACATATAGATACAAAGAATTCAACCACACAAATACATATACCTTCCACTACAACAAAGGAAAAAATGGGCCCTAATTCAAATAAATAGTCAAATTAAAGTGCTACAACATGATAAGATTCAATGGGACATAATATTTTAATAATTTAAGGAGATATACAAGAACATTTTACCAACATACCACTAAAATACTATGTCAATTTTGGATTTTGAAGTATATTAAGAGTCCTAATTTCTTGAGGACAATGTATCATTTAAAAAGGGGGGATGATGTTAGTAGGTTCAAGATCCAAAGTGATAGCAAGACCTATAAACCACCAAATATTACCACAAAAGGAATGTAGAGCTCTAGGTCAACTCCAAAAAAATCTAAGAGGCATATATTGATCACGAGGTACATGTCCCTAATGTAATAGCATACTATAGAAAGATAGGAGGATAAGAATAATGATGATGCATGTGATGATATAATATATGTAAAGGAAGATATGCACACAAGAGGAGAATATGAAATATTTGATAGTGTAATCCATTAAATGATGAATGAAATATACAAGTAATTAGTGTACTATTATGTTATGTTAAAGAGTATAAAATGATTTAGTAGTTATTTATATACACTCCTATCTTACTGCATTTTAAGTATCTCACCATGTAGCATTTAAATGTTCTTTTATTGTAACTATCAGAGTATAAATACAACATGCAAGAAGTTTGGACTCAAAACTTTGGTTTGTGTATCCATCTTACTTACGAACAATATTTTTGAGAAGTACAAGGTGTGATTGGTTGTGAAGGGTTGATCCTAGGTTGAGAAAATATATTATGGTGAGATTTTCTCCCTATTAGCAAAGTTGGCATCCATTTGATTTCTATTGTCTCTTGTTGCAATGCATGATCTTGAGGTTGAATATAAGGAAATGTAGAAAACATTCCTTAATAGTGATTTAGAAAAAAGATATTTATATGACATGACTGGAGCACTACATTGAGAAAAGTAAAGAACATCTAGTTTGTAAGTTAAAGAAATATTTGTATGGTCTTAAGCAATCTCCTAGGATGTGGTACCAAAATTTTAATTCTTTGGCATTAAGTTTGGGATTTCCCATATCAAAATCATATTGTTGCATTTATTATAAGATGAATAGTGATCATATTCTCATTATTGTATTATACGTTGATGATAGTTTATGTTTGTATAATAGAAAATGTTAGATTTGTGAATTAAAGTATCAAATTTTAACACAGTTCAAGATGAAGGACTTAGGGTTATTCAAGTTCATCTTTGATGTGGATATTAGGAGAGATGGAGTGATCATTAAACTTTGGTTGGGCCAAATTAATTATTTGAACTCAATGATGGAGAGGTTTAACATATGATATTGCAGGGCATTGTGTGTTTCTATTATGATGAGGATAAAGTTATTAATTGAGTAGCATCTAATTTGTCCTAATGATATGGAGGATATGAGCATAGTAACTTATGCTAGTGTAGTTGGGAGTTTGATGTGTGCTATAGTTTTCACAAGACCAAACATTTCCCAACCAATGAGAGTCCTCAGTTGATTATGGTTAATCCTTAAGATGCAATGAAGAAGGTCTTTATGTATTTCTAAGGTACTTATAATTATTTCTTATGCTATCATGGTTATCCTACAAGGGACATACATTCAATTTATATTCATGAATTTGTGAATTTAGATTAGGTTGAAGATGTTGACAAAAAAATACCCAACAGTGTATATGTTTTCACTATGTTTGATGGTGCAATCAGTTGAATGAGTAAGAAATAGGTTGTGGTCACTTTGTCCACTATAGAAGTAGAGTACAAGGAAACAACTCATGCTTGTAATAAAGTAATTTGGCTTAAGATATTATGTTGAAATGTTAGGCTAGATCTAGGAGCCATTATGATTCATTGTGATAGTCATAGTGTCATATGTCTAGTAAAGAACATGTCCTTTCATGTGAGAATGAAGCATATTGAAACTTTGTAGAAACAATATATTATTTTTAGCTTGAGGACTCGTCTTGAGATTTAGGATTTGGATGCCACTTTTTGAGTGGTTTTAGCTCATGATTTTATAATTACCATTTGATGGATTCATGTATTGTATTTCTTGTATGTTAAGTGATTGTGATAGAGGTTGTGTGTAGATTTTTGTAGATGTTGTTAAGCTATTAGAATTCATGTAGATCTCTAGTTGGTGATACTCCTTTGAAATCTTGTTATGCAAGTTTATTATAATTGTATTGTTTACTAAATAATAGATGGGCTACTTTGGAGTGTGGGGTTTTTCTCTCGAAAGGGTTTTCCCCATGTACACCTATCTTATGGCATATTGTTTATTTCATGTTCATACATTTTTTTATTTTTGTGATTGTTAAAATATCAAAATTTGCATAACACTCTCCTCATAATTTTAGTGTGAGAAACATTTATATGTATGTACATTGCTTCCTTTCATTAGAGAGTATAGTACAAGGGATATTTTTATATATTTAGGAAAGAATGTAGAGAGGAAATTAAGAGATTGCAGTCTCTAGAGGAAAGCAAACCCTTGCATTTAAAGAAGGGATTGGAAAGATGAAAGGATTTGTGTTGAAAGACTTGTTTTAATAATTGAGAGAAGAAGGCTACATGGAGTTCTACTATAGCATAAAATATTATGTATGCAAGCTATAATAAGCTTTGGGAGTTTAATAACATTTAATATATTTACATCGTTGTTTCCATTTGTGTGTTGAGGCGTGTGATTAAGTGCGTAGGCTATAAAGATTAATTACCCTTAAGTGGCTTCGCACTCCTTGATTGCAACACCTAGTAGGTTGACTTAATGACTTGTGAACAATGATCAAAACTAGTAAACAACCATGACATATGCCTATTTGTCACTAAGTATGTAGATATCAATGTTGCAATGAATGATAATATGAGCTCCTTGAATGATGCAATCAGTCATGTGCGTGATTTAGATCTTAGATGTCTCCTAAGCACCTTTGTTTAGATTCTCATAATGAATTAGGGCTTGTTCTTTATACACCACCCTAGAATATAGTTTGAAATATTTCACACTCAAGTTGATGGACAATAACTAGTTGGAAGGGGACAACACATACCCAATTTTAAAATTTGAGTTTAAAAGTACATGTGAATATAATCCTATAATTTGCATACATAATCTAGCAAAATGCTATAGTATAAAACTTGTTCACGTCAATTTCTAGTATTTGAATTCATGTAATTATATGCAATTTGGAAATCTATTGTACTACAAGGGTCAAGTTCTCAATTAAACCTTTAATGTATTAGCTTTATGAATTTAAGTGAAAGATTGAAGACATCAAGCAAGCATACAACAGACCTAAAACGACATGATCTGATAATTTTGCTATGTTGTTCTCATATTAAGGTAGGTGTCATATGTTGTGTAGGTGTCATATGTTGTGTGTGTGCATATATATTTTTGGTTTATAAACTACATATTTTCTTTACTACACTTCCCTTTTGTATAGGTTAATAGTGAAAAGTCTTATACAACTTTCCTTGCATCTCATAAATGCTATATGACAAGTTCTTGCATAAGTCTTAGGTGATCTCTAATATTCTACGATTTAAATGAGTGAATGAATATCCTTAAATATATTAACAAAGCACACAAATCAACACAAGTATATGCTAGATCAACTCACAATGATGAGTACAAGAGAATCAATAAGATTTAATTTAAATTTAAATTTAAAAAATAGAAAGTTTGCATTACAAAAGTAACTGCACTCACAAATTTAATCTAGAATAATAAAGACGGAACTAAATCTCTTAAAATAATGATATAAAATATAATATTAAAAATCAATTCATATTAAATATACTACTTTTATACTAATTATTACATGTAACACTTTAATTCAGAACAGAAACATATTGTAAAGAAAAGGGCACGGTTAAGCAATTTCAGGATTACACTTGGCACAGGTCTCAATCATGACGTTTGAGACCAGCCAGTCTCTTAAGGCACTTTGACAGGCTTAAACCTGTAACAAAAGCAATTAAGAAAAGGAAAACAAGTTTCAGCGCGTCTTATTCATAAATTAATCATGGCCGGGCTCCCAAAAAGTTTCAGAAGTCTAAACTAACGGGGTCTTCCCAACATCAGCAACTGGGTATATAAATTAAAAAATAAGAACGTTGTAAACGCTGAAAAGCAGCAGCTTATTCATCTTCCGATGGCAGTGCAAGATGGAGCCTTGTGGGCGTTTTCTGTCCAACTGTTTTTTAATCGCACTGACAAGAAGCGCAAAAAATATCATAACACGTTAAATCCTGCTCAAAAACAATTAAAAAGATTCGCTCATGATAAAAAATAGAAATCTTAAAAACTCTTGCAGAAATAATTCACATTTTATTACAGGAGCAGTACACCCACAACGTCACGTCTCAGAATACTGTTTACTGCAACATGCACGTCAAGTGTTTGACAGAAGTCCTCAACTATTTCTTGGACAAATCCATTTGCAATCCAGTTGGGAGATTAGCTACATTTCATTTTCTCGCCTGAAGCTCAACAGTAATATTCTTTTTTCCACTTAAACAATCGATCTGTACGCGCTTTCTCGCCTTTTGAATGATTGGTTTTTATTTATTTTTAGTAGAAAAAAGTTTCTTTCAGAATTTTTTCCAATGGGTATTTCGTCTGTGTAAAAAATATGGATGGTCATGGTGTTTTTAAGAGACAATGTGATGCCATTTTGGAATAACAATGGGAGAAGATATATGACGGTGGTGGGTGCAAAGTGGCAAGGGAAAGGTAAAGCACAAGGGGGATCCGAATCTCAAGTTTTTTCTCCCACTGAGCAGGCTGCCACAAGATGACAATTTTCAAACTCTTTTGAATGGGTAAAGGACAATGTGTAATGGATGGAGCATTGTAAGTGGAGGAGAATTCATGACTTGAATAGAAATCCCTAAGGTAACGACTGTCGTACACTAACCGCTTCGAGTTTTTAGTCTGGAAGGGTGATTATGGTCTGAAAATTGTACCCTGAAAAAGGCATTTTGGATGAAGTCAAAATGGCCAACCATAAAGGGAATCAATGTGGGTGGTTGCCGAGAGTGGAAGGGTGTGGAAGAATTTTTCTGAGGAAAAGTGATTATGAAAGGTGATCTTGAGATAGTAATGTGGGTCTGGATTCTCAAGGTTAAAAACATACTCAGGCTAAGACCAGAGTTATTATGAAGGGCAGGAAGCTTGGTGATAAGAGTACCCTACAGAGCCAAAGGAGGCTCCTAAGTTTGAATTCCGGCTGGACCATGTCTTACAATAGAGGTGGAATTGAGAGATGATTCACTACTATGAAGAATATTGAAGTATTTCCTAGGTAAGTTGAATTTGACATAGGATTGGTTGGATCTGTGAACAAGGAGAATCTGTGGTTGTTCAAACTCAAGTATTTTTATATGCAAAATGTTATGGCAGAAGGTAATTATTTGAGACGAGTTTGATAGGATACGTGCAGTTGTTCTGTGATGCCAAAGAATGGAAAACCCAATGAAAAGTTGGTATTACTTATGTTGACAAAAGAGTAATTTGGAGATGACCAAGGAAAAGGCAATGCAGTTGATCTAAAGGTCTCCAGAGGAAGCTTCAGTAGTGAGGAGAACTTGGAGTCAGCCAACGAAATTTCACAGACAAAATGGATAAGCAAAGGGGTGATTCTGAACAAGGCAGGATAGGAGAATCCAATGATTCTATTATGGATATGGGTGTTGGATTGAGTGGCCCTCTGAATATTCCTTGTGCTAAAAAACCAGGGCGAAAGCGTGCGAGATTTGCAGACTTTCTCAAACAAGATGATGGTGACGAGGACCAAGAGTTGATAGAGATCACGTTGGATGTGTGTGATGATTCTGTTGCAGTTCACAGCATTAAAGATGCGGATAATGCAGCAGAAGTTCCAGATATGTCATTGCTGGCAAGGAAATTGGAGCATAAGACATCATTTGGATCTTCAGTTATTAATACAACCTCTGCAAAAATCAAGCAGGTGTCACATGATCTCATGCGCATTGCATCCCTCACTTCAAAAAGAGGCCCACAACCTAGGTTGGATAGGACTGTATCAGGGGCAAAACATGCATTGAAAGGATTAAAATTTGTCAGTAAAACTACGGAGAATGCTGATCGAGAAGCTTTATTGAAGAGATTTGATGAGCTTGCTATTAATGGCCTGCTTTCACGTGCAGATTTTGGTGTATGTATTGGTAAGAAGCCCATTTTTGCTTTCATTCCTGTCTATCTTCAAGTTTTTCCTCCAACAGAGAGAAATTATATTTGTGGGTACTGTTTGTCAATGTAGGAATGGAATCCAAGGAGTTTGCAGGGGAGCTTTTTGATGCCCTTGCTCGAAGAAGAGGCATAACCACAGCTGCAATTACAAAGAACGAGCTTCAGGAATTTTTAGAACAGATATCTGATCAAAGCTTTGACTCCAGACTGCAGACCTTCTTTGACATGTAAGGAATTATAATCCTTCCATGCCTAATTTACTTATCCATTCTTCAGGTGCCAATTTCTGACCAAATGTATCCTCATATAAGAATCAATGTTCTAGACAGAGTTCAAAATCTAATCAATGTTTTATGGATGACAAAGTAACAGCTGAAGTGCCAAGGATCTGTAATGTATTTATTGCCAACGTTTGCAAATATTTGTGTAACATTATCCAAGTTTGTGTGCAGGGTGGACAAGAATGCTGATGGACGTATCACAGAAGAAGAAGTGAAAGAGGTTATCATGTTAAGTGCATCAGCTAACAAATTATCCAAGCTTAAAGAGCAAGCTGAAGAATATGCTGCATTAATCATGGAGGAATTGGACCCCAATAATGTGGGTTACATTGAGGTATTCACACAAGTTTGAAACAATCTTGATGGAATTCCATTGTTTCTGTCATTTCTGGCATTTTTTGAACTACCAATAAATTTGATTTAACAGCTTCAGCAACTTGAAACTTTACTGCTGCAAGCTCCAAGTGAATCAGCTGTAAAGTCAGGGAATTATAGCCAGAGTTTGAGCCAGGCTCTAAGTCAGAAACTTGCACCAACAAAGATGCAAAACCCACTTCAGAGATGTTCTCGAGAAACCAAGTATTTTCTTGAAGATAACTGGAATCGGGTGTGGATTATATTACTATGGTTCTTGATAATAGCTGGGTTATTCACATGGAAATTTATTGCGTACAAGAACAGGTCAGTTTATCATGTGATGGGTTTCTGTGTATGCACAGCCAAGGGTGCTGCGGAGACTTTGAAGCTCAACATGGCTTTAGTTTTGTTTCCAGTGTGTCGGAATACCATCACATGGCTTCGGAATAGAACAAAATTGGGAATTGCAGTCCCATTCGATGACAATCTCAATTTCCACAAGGTTAATTTTCAGAGATTTGATCCTCTTCTTGTCACAATTCAATCTTCTTTATTTTGCAATGACTGCTTTTATTTTTCAAAGTGAATCATATTTGTCTTTGCACTATGCCACTATCCATTTATCTGCAGGTGATTCTGTTAGTCAAACTTTATGGTCAGTTTTGAATATATCTGTCTTTGTGATCATATGATTGGTTCTGTTTCTTTGTGCTATTACTTGTTTTTCTTTGTTCTTGAATGCTTTCTAGCAATAGAAGGGCTAAAGCCATTTTAATGCCTTCATTATGCAGGTAATTGCAGTGTCTATAGCAATAGGAATTGTATTTCATGCTGGGGCTCACTTAACCTGTGATTTTCCCCGTCTGCTGCTCACTTCAAAAGAAGAATATGAGCCCATGAAGCCTTTCTTTGGCATTAATAAGCCACCAAATTACTGGTGGTTTTTAAAGGGCATAGAGGGAATCACAGGCATTGTCATGGTAGTTTTGATGGTAATTGCATTCACTTTGGCTACTCCCTGGTTCAGGAGGAACAAGGTGAAACTTCCCAAACCATTGCAGAGGCTCACTGGATTCAATGCCTTTTGGTATTCACACCATTTGTTTGTGATCGTTTACATTCTCTTGATCATTCATGGAACTTTTCTGTACCTCACACATGAATGGTACTTGAAAACAGTAAGCAACAAAATGTTTTGTATTAATTCATGATTTGGGATTGATGTAAAGGGGTAATTTTTTAAATGCTTATTCACACTAATTCAATGCATACACCCTGTTCCCAATCTACTTGTGCATTTTCCTTATGATTCTTTTGTTTCAGACATGGATGTACCTTGCAATTCCTGTGTTGTTGTACGGAGGGGAGCGGATTCTGAGAGCTTTCAGATCTAGCTCAAAACCGGTGAAAATACTCAAGGTTTGCTTTTGCATATGTTCTAAAATCTGCTGCTCATAATTTATAGCCATACAGTCACTGCAGTGTAAAATAAAGCCTCGTTCTTTTGTTGGCTATTGTTTTATGTCACTTTTTGTAATTCATTTGCAGGTAGCGATATATCCAGGCAATGTCTTGACACTTCACATGTCGAAGCCTCAAGGGTTAAGATACAAGAGTGGTCAATACATGTTTGTCAATTGCCCTACTGTATCACCGTTTGAATGGTAATACCGTAATTGTATTTGCCCTATGAGCTCTGTTCATCTGAACCTTTTTTCATGAGAAGATGAAGGCACTATGTTTCATGAGCTGTATTGTTTTTGAATTTGCTTATAGGCATCCATTCTCTATAACATCAGCCCCAGGAGATGACTACTTGAGTGTTCATATTCGCACGTTGGGTGACTGGACTCGGGAACTTAAAAATGTCTTTGCAGAGGTACACAATTTCTCATGCCTCTTCCTCTTTCAAGCAGTAAGTAGTATTTTGCTCTTTTTAATGGAAGTATCATGACTGATGACTCTTGTTTTTCTAGCAGGTATGTGAGCCTCCCATGACTGGGAAAAGTGGCCTGTTGAGAGCCGATCATATGCAAGGAGAAAACAACCTGAGGCAAATAAATCATCAAGCACTACTTATCATTTTAATCTTTTATGTATTTTTTCATCCAGTAGACATTTAATATGGTTTCCAAGACTTGGGTCAGATAACTGCTTGTATAACAGGTTCCCAAAATTGCTCATTGATGGGCCTTATGGAGCACCAGCTCAAGATTACAAAAAATATGACGTCTTGCTTCTCGTTGGGCTTGGGATTGGAGCTACTCCATTTATTAGCATCCTCAAGGACATTGTTAATCACATGAAAGTATCCGATGAAGAAAGAGTAAGTTCCATTCGGATATGTCATTGTGCTTTTGAATAAATCCATTGTTTTTTTCTATTCTGAATGTGTAATATTTGAAGGGTATGGAGAATACTGGGAGACAGAAGAAGAAACCTTTCAATACAGCCCGTGCTTGCTTCTACTGGGTCACTAGAGAGCAAGGATCATTTGAATGGTTTAAAGGAATAATGAATGAAGTGGCAGAACTAGATCAGAAGGTATGAAGCATGAGGATTTTACTTCTATGCATCTATTTGTGAAACAAAATTGTTTAATGGAGAATGGAATGAATCACTTTCAGGGAATAATTGAGCTGCATAACTATTGCACAAGTGTTTATGAAGAGGGTGATGCTCGGTCAGCATTGATAGCTATGTTGCAGGCTCTAAATCATGCCAAGCATGGTGTTGATATTGTATCTGGAACCAGAGTAAGGCAAACATTTTAGAAATCTCTACATTCTTACATCGACAGCTGCTTGAAATATCATTGTCATGATGTTTGATAATCGATTCAATTGATCTTACACAGGTTCGCACACACTTTGCCAAGCCCAATTGGAGAAATGTCTTCAAGAATATTGCTCTAAAGCACAAAAATGCTAGAGTGGGTATGTTCTTCAACCTGACTTTATTTCAATCATCAGATGGCTATATGTCAAACATTTCTACCAAACCTCACTCTGCTTTTGGTATGCACTCAGGGGTTTTCTACTGCGGTCCTGCTGCTCTTACTAATGATTTGAGACAGCTTTCACTGGATTTCACACGTAAAACTTCCACCAGATTTGACTTCCACAAAGAAAACTTCTGATGCGTAAGTGATGCAATCATGTCTTAGTTCATATATTTCTGTCTGTATTTTAGGAGAAGCACTTCAAGTAGTTGAGTTTGTTCTTACATGTCTAGCATTATTATCCATTCTCTTAAGAGCAAAATTTGCTCTTTTCTTACAACTCTTTTCTTGTATATTTTAACATTAGTTCCAAAGGAAAACAACAAATGTTGTACCCTAGTATGGATTTATACTTTTCTTCCATTGTTTGCCATGAACTCTTTCTGCTATGTTGCATTTACAGTTTATGTTGATTGGCACTCAACACTTGTTACATCTAGGCATTTCTGTCTGGATTAAACTCCTAATCATTTGTTATTCTTGAAAGCTTTCATAACTATAGTTGATTTGTCCCTTCACCCTTCTGCCCACCCCACCTCTCATTCTCCCTCCAATTTCACTAAGGTACACTGATATCTAGGTGTTTCTCTAGTCATTTCGCCCTGTTATTGTGAATCCTGCATTTGTTTGAGATCAGAAACAACTTTGGACGGAATTTCAGTTACTACTAAAGTGATTCTTCTTGGATTCTTATCTATTTTGATAGTAACATTATTATCAGCATGTGTTTCTCCCCTGAGATCTTCTTTCTGGTGTTTCATTTCTTTTATTTTTTTTGTTAAGAAGGCAGTTATTTTCATAACTATCAACTTACTAGTTACCTGTAGTCCTTTGTATAGATTGTACTTAGAGATTTCTGTAAGAGTTATGGACTGAACAGTTTTATAGTGCAAATTGCCATGCAAACTGGTCTATATTTTGCACCTTTTATTTTCTTGGCAAGACTATGATTTTCAAGGAGGAAGATAGAAACAATATATTTTATAACTACTGGCAGATCTCAGATAGATCAAGATGAACGAAGAATGTGACCAAGCTTGAACACCGATTCCATGAGAATAAAAATTATAAGTTCTGCTGTATCTCAAGGATGAAGCTTAAACCTTTTCTGGTGTAAAGAGAAATAATGATTAACAACATAGGTTTTATCACATATTTATATAAGTAACTTGGTTATCTCTTCTTTGGATTCATGACTTGAAAACGTGAGAGAAACTCAGTATAAACTTACAAATCAGAATATTGAATTGTTATACTTTAGCTTTTTGTTACAACTTTTGACTCTTAACTCACTTTGTTAATTTAACTGACTCTTATCAATTTTTTGCATTGAATACATCAGAGTATCAGAGGATATATGCAGTAAAGTCCTCAGCACAGTAAAACCGAGTACATAACATCTTGTGACGAGTTCACGAACAAATTTAAGTATTCCAAATTGAATGTACACTCATAATTCTACCAATAGTTCAAACATATCTTATGTTTGTTATATCAAAAATGTAAAATGAGTGATAAATATTGAGAAGCAATAAAAATTGGTAATTTTTTTGTTTGTCTAAGTAAATATTGAGAAGCAATGTCATAATCTAGCTGGATTTAATCATAATCTTTAAAAATGTGTTATAAAATAAAATCACAGCACATAAATAATCTATGCTAATTAAATGAATGCAATATATGAGCATAAATTAACTTACATTAATCGGCCAGGACAGATGATTTCAATAAATTTATGAAAATTAAATTTGCAGGTTAGGGGCATTTAGCTCTAAAACTAATGATGGAAGAATGATGTTGAAGCTATGTAGAATCAATTTGTCATTGTTCAAAAATAGATGCCTTTGGTTTGACAAATGCCTCATAATTTGTATTATCCTAAAAAAACTGCATCCCTTAAATTTGAGCTTGATAGGTTTGATTCTAATTGCAAATTTGATTTGTTGTGCAAATCTAATTTGGGGCATGCAAGAATGATCTGTCTAAATGTAAACCTGAAATTGTACTCACCTTTACTTCTTTGCTATCCAAATTTTTCAAGGTGGTGTTTAATGACACCATTTAAAGGTTTGTTGATTCAATAAGGGAACAAATTCTCCTAGGTCAAGCCCCTTTGATAGGTTAGGTCAATGGTGATGAGTATCAAAAACATTTACTAACATGCAAATGTGATATTTTTGTTCCTTTTGAAATTGAAGTGTGACCTAATTTTTTTAGATGTGAATACTTTGCATGGTGCATGCAAAGTTGACTCATAATAACTAGTAGAAAGCAGGGTGGAGGTGGGAGAGAGGCGGCAAGGGAAGTTGGAATTTGAATTTGAAAGTTTGAGTTTTGGGGTCATTTCCACATTTCTTGGGATGAAACCAAGTCATTTCCAAGTAATATAGAAATGCACAAGAGAGATAAGAGCAAATAAGGGTGTAATAGTGATGAGTAAATGGAAAATGTATGGGAATTCATCTAAATGAAGGTAAATAAAGATGGATAGGGATTGGGCCACGATCCAAATCAAGTACAAAAGTATACATCTTGTTGAATTGTTATTGCATTAATTCATGTCACCAAGGTGAGAATAAAACTAAATGGGAAATGGCATGGGTGTGCGAATTTTACCATTATAAAGCAACCTTGAATACAAAGATACTAGGATGTAGGGAGAGCACTAAAGATATAATATGTGTGTTAGTAGAGAAAATTATCCTTTGAAAGGCTTGAACCATTGTATGAAGTGTCAACTATGTAAATTGCAAGTGAATGCTTGGTTTGGATTGGTATAAAGGTTTTCATACATTGACTTAGACTGGGTAAAGTTAGGCATGATTAGTTTTTTCCTAGCCATTAGATTGGGTAGTGGCTGATTTGTTGACCTAAGTTAGACAAAAATGACAAGCGATAATGACAAAACAGGAAAAAGTCCAATATGAGGGGTGGAAGAGTAATGTGAGTTCTAATAGGGGGATCTTGGTTGTGATTGCTATTTATCATTTTCCCTTCTTGTCATACAAGGTAACAAGGACTAGAGGTTGACATATTGATGGAAACAAGTTAGTAAGTGATCTTAATAAAATATGTTGTATACATTTTCCATCTTAAGGTGCTTGGTTTGCCACTTGTGTAGCAAGCCAAGATGTTGGGACTTGATGAAGTTTTGTGTTAATATGCACCACAAGCTAAGTGCAATAGTTTTTGAAGAATTCTATGATGACCAAGTTAAAGGCCATCACAAGGAATGAACAACTATGTAAAAGACTATGTGAGTATGACTTTAGTGACCTATTTTACACAAGGATGTGCATGACTATGCCAGGAGCTATGATATTAGTTTGTGCACAAGTAAACCTAATAAAAAAGATGAGCTACCTCTAAACTCAATCATGGCTTGATAGCCATTAAAAAATGGGCCATTGATTGTATGATGCCCATCTAACCTAGCACCCACCACTTTGGTGCACACTACATTAAATTACCGCTAAAGATAACTTGACCCATTAGTTTAAGGTTGCACCAATGTGCAACTACTTAGTTGAAACTACATGTAGTTCATATTTGAAAACATAATAACAAGCTTCAATTGCCCTTTAGCCTAATCAGTTATTAAGGCAATATTCATTAAATTGATAGTCCAAGTGTTACTATGCATTTTCATAATTTAACATCATAAGAGTATGTCATACTATCCTCAAGTAAAGGAAACCATTGAGGCTTTTAGCAAGATTTTGGAGATTGCCCTACTAAAAGTATGCAATGTTGAATGAAATAATTGGGTTTTACTTGTGGTCCTTTGGGCTTGTCTCACAACATCCAAAAGCTTGACTAGTTATACCCCATTTCAATTGGTATTTAGAAAGGAGGTTGTGGTACCTATAGAATTATTGATGCCAAGTTTATGCATCACATAGATTATTCATTTAGATGATAGATTGCCAAGAGTGCCTAAGCGAATTGGAGTCACTCAAGGAGAAGTGTCATCTTGCACTTTGGAGGCAACACATGGAAAAATGGAGACAAAGAATATGGCATAATCATGATATCAAAAAAAAGGAATTCAAACCAAGAAGCTTAATATTATTTTTTGGCAATTGCTTTCAGAAGCACCTGAGCAAGTTGAAAGTTTGATGGTTGGTACCATATATGATTAGTACATTCATCTCAAATGACTTTGTAACTTTGGCTACATTAGATGGTAACCCAGTAAATGGTAAAGTAAATGGTGCTTATTTTTTACCATATGTCAAACATATGCACAACAACTATGTATAACTTCTATTTAGCTTTTTCTAAAAAAAGCTAAATGTTGATAAAGAGGGAGGATAGAATGAAGATTTGTGTGTGTGCTCTTAGATGTTTAGTTTATACCTTAGTGTAAAGGGAGAAGAAGAATAGAATCAATGTGGTGGATTACAATGAAGTGTTGTAGAATAAGAGTACATAAGTCAAAATTTAAACACATCAGCATTCATGTCACACACATAATACTCAATATCAACTACCATACATTTATTATATATAATTGTAGTACAATATCATTAATACATGTTCATTTCATATGCAAACTCTTCTTATATACAACCTATCTCTTCTATTTCAATCTCTCATGTATAGATCTTTATATTCTCTCTCGATAAAAGTACAAACCTATGTCACACTTTATAAAGGAATCAACCAACAGCAAATAAAGTTTTGAACTTCGACCACATAAAATTGGTCTTCATGTTTTGAATTTCAAAATGATGTAAACTAATGAAATGTAGAACTCTTGATAAAGTTTATTCCTATAATTTTTCAAATTTTTAAAACATTGATTTCATTACTTTTTTATCAATTTAAGAACGGATTTGGAATGCTGAAAATTTCAGGAAAAAGTGATGTTCAGTTAACGTCAAGAAACAAATTGAAAAAAAACTTTATTTTCCCTTAAAAAAAATCTCCAAATAGGTAACTTCAATATCTAGTGCATGGAAAAAAAACCAAACTTTGATGTATATTTTTCTCATAATAACATTTCAAAGTCAAACTTACCAAAATTTGATAATTTTCATTTGACGTCAACTATTGTCTACTTTTTTAATCATTTTCAAAAAACAAATATACCCTTTTGAAGAGGATTCTCTCCTCTATTGCACCATATATTTTTCAATTTTTTTAATATGTTTTACTATTTTTTTTTAATTTCCAATCAGCATTTTTTTTAACTTTAAAAACCTACTTGTATTATTTTAAAAATATATATATTAAAACTAATCAAAATATTAAAAAAATTACATATTTTGATTCACCACTCCAAGCTCTTCAAAAGGGTATTTTTTTTTAAAAAAAAATATTCTAACTGAATAAATACTTAGTTGAAGTTGAAAGTTTCAAAAAACTTTGAAAAAAGCCGAGTTGGCTGCCAACTAGACAATTTCGGTTGGATCATTTTCAGCCAAGCATGTTTCGATCAAGAGGTTTTTGATCAAAACCCTTCCAACCAAAACTTACCTGGTCAAAAGTTTGTTGACCGAAATATGTAAGGCCAAAAACATCTATATAAATACTTTTTTTTTTAATTTTTCATTTCAAGGAAATTTGGGAAAATACAAAGGAGGACTTATTTTGACAAAAGAAGAGCTATTTTTGAAGGTACAATGATCTTCAACTTATAATTGATTATGTCACTCTTTTCATGGGTGCATTTGAAGTTAGTTTTCAATATTTTTCATTTGAATATGATTGAGAACTAGGGTTATTAGGTTATGGTGTACACATACAAGGACCCACAATTTTGGATCATTCATGTGCACCTACAAACTTGTACTATGAAATTTGCAAACATATGCTTCACTTCACCTAGTGTGTTTTAGATAATCATTATAAATTTTAGATAACTATCTTCTTGAGGCATTGGTCATGTCCTCATTTTATGTGGTTTTGCACAATCATGTTTGTCCTTGCACCTCTTATCTTCTCTACTTTTTCATTTATTTCTCATGTGTGGGTTCCATCCCTTGTTCTTGTGCATAGCTCTTTCCTTGTAACATGATCTACTCCCATGTGTTCACCCTATCCTTTTACATAATGTTCCTCACACCCTCTCCTTTTGTGCCAATCCTCTAGAATCCCAAAAACACCTATTCCTATATTGGACTATAAAAAGTCCTTATCCAACCTATTATGCCCCTACATCAAACTCCTTAGGTGTGAAATAATATGAATCCTTATTCACAAATGAGATGAAGTGGTAGTTTCACTCTTCAAACTTCATCAAGATTGTCTCATCCTTCCCTAGACACTCATACTTTAGCATGATTAATATGTTTTTTTCCTTATTTTTTCCTCAACCTCACCTACATGGCATATGCTAACCTCCTTTATCCAAGTCCATTTCCTTCAATTGTTCTCAAATTTTCACTATGAGATCATGTCTTGTTTTCTCCCCTTTGACCTTCTTCTCCATCCTTACTCCTTCCTTTGTCCAACCTCCTTTACTAGGGTTTGAACACTTCACTTATACCTTTTTTCTCTTTGATGTAATTTTGTGGACACCTTTGTACCTTCTTGAGTTAGTTTCCTCTATGTTAGTGAACTCTTCTTAGGTTGGTAGTTCTTGTAGCACTTATGTGTTCCATTCTCCTTCCTCATTTCTCTTTGTTGAGGATCTTCTTGCATTCTCTTTTATTCCCATGCCCACTCACTCAATTGGATTTCATTGAAAATAATGGTGATGCCTTTCTATGGATCCTCTCCTTCACATGTGACTACCTTGTCCATCTATATTTTATCATCAAAACTTGACTAGATCTTTCCAAACCTTGTGTGTGTCCTTTTTCCCATGCTCTTGCATTAGGTTGGCACATCTTAGGTTCACTTGACTCGATTATGTTATACTTGGAGATCACGTCCTCTTCTTGAAAATCCATGCTTGCATGCTTTTCTAACATCTTCATGCCCTATAACCAATAAAAATAATCTACTTCTTAGCCTTTTATGGTGCACATACTATCTTCCTCCAAAATTAAGGTTTAACCCAAATTTCCTTTGTTGGCCCTTTTTATTCATACATAATCGCATACCCTACATTATACATTCTTTCTACTTGTGCAAGTTTAGATTCTCCTTTTTTATATCTTCTAGTTCCTCATTGCTATATGCTTCATCATGTGATTCAATATTATATCTAGTTTATATTTCTTGTGAACACATTATTTCTGATCTTATGTGCTATCTAAATCTAATGCATTAGCCCTATCTTCTTTGAATACATTAAGGGTTGTGATACATGTAACAATACCCCTTCTTTGAATACATAAAGGGTTGTGATACATGTAATTTAATACCCCTTCTTTGTCTCTAAACTATTTTTGTAGTTCAAGGATCTCCATGATGCCTTTTTAATGATGATCTAATTGGCTTTCCTTATCACATGTGATATTGAAAATTATGAGCATGTCTTGTCAAATATAATATGAGCTAGTGATCTACACATTTAGGTATATCGAGCATGATGTTTCTCTTCCTATGTTTTATAACTTACCCATTTTATTAAAGATCCACATATTGATGCATTTAACTTGGTGATAGTAAGTGATATCATGATATAGTGTATCTTGTTACATGCTAAATATTTTCTTGATATATACCAAATATGCTCATAATATGTTTGTAATTTATGTATTTTAAGAATTTTAATTAATGAACCTTTATTGTGGTTTAATTTTAATTGATGAACAGGTTTATTGTGGCTATATGTTTATCATATGGTTGGACATATTCTTATCATCCTATATCACTATAGAAACAACATAAGTAATGTAGACCTTATATTTGAAAATAAATTCAAAATTTGAGTATGATGATGTTAAGATAATATGGTTGTAATCTTCTTGGGGACAAATCCTTTCAATATCATTAGTTAAGACCTATTTTGTTTCTCTTTTCTTTATTTTTAATAAATGTTTATGTTATTTTTTTATGTTGATACAAAGATCGTAATAATGGTGTGCATTGACACAAGTAGCTACGAACAAGTGGTGTGTGGTTCATATTAATTATTTCTTACATGTTGTGTATGAATTTTAGATGATGCTTGAGGTTATAGAGTGCTTATAGTAAATACTCTCATCATGTTTCGACCAATGTTATAATTTTTAATTTTTATTTTATTGTGGCTTTAACAAATGAGCAATATTTAGTGTTCTTTGTAATATTAACTACATTCATTGAAAGCATGTGTGTACATTTGTATGTAGGTGAATTTAAATTTGAGCAATTTGTGATGGGGAGTCAAAGGATTAGAAAGAGCAAGTACGATCAAAAAACAAAGAAGAAAAAAGTGAATGAATGAACATCTATTCAAGAACAACCCATAGAAATTATTGATGACCAAGGTGGCGTACATGTACAAGAACAAATTGAAAGTAGTAATAGAAATTTTTTCCATGGTATGGAAAATCTGATGGAGATGAATGGGGATTCTCTTTTCAATAATATTTCATCTAAAGATGTGTTATTTGAAAGCACAATAAAATTACACTCTAAAAGAATATGGGATGAATTTTTTGAAGAAAAATCTCTAATTGAAAGAGCACAATTATGTGCAAAGTTATTTAGGTGAAAAGAAATTACCCCTGTTTTAAAGTTGTTAGGGGTTGATAATAGGACAAAGTCATCAAGTTCATTAAAACAAGCAATTATTGAAAACTTGCAAGAAGCATTAAGTTGTATTGAAAACAATAGTCAAGCTATTGATCCAAGTGTTGCATGTAGATCATTGATAACTATAATTTCTAGTAAGAAATTATCACATAGAAGACAAGTTCAAGCAATTTCATAATTACTAAATATTTCTAGGAGAATTGTTCAAAGGTATATTGAAAAGAAAGATAGATTAAATGAAAATATTGAGAAAAATTGGGTAAATATTTATAAGGTACTCTAAAAATATAGAACTTAAGATGTAAAGAAACAAGTGATTGAATATTGGACCAACCACTCTTGTGTTTCTTCCAATAGAAGGGACATTATACAAATAATATGTGAAGATGGTACAAAAAAATTCATTCGAAACACTTTATAGATAGAACACAAAGTGAACTTTTTGAAACATTCAAGCAAGATTTTTTAGATGTGAAGATTTGTCAAAGGATGTTTGAGAGACTACAACCATCATTTGTATGTATAAATAAAGTACGTGAAACTTGTTGTTGTTGAAATCATGTTATATTTTATCTACATCTACAGTCATATAAAAACATCTTGGTAGTAATTAATTAAAATATAGGTATCCCTGAAAGCACAACACAATTTGTGAAGTCTCTTGTATGCGAAAAATCAAAAGATTTGGATGAATTCAATGTACAATGTATAATAAATATATGTAATGATTGTGAAATTTTGAAGAATCTTTTATAAGTTGACAATATTGATCATTCAATGCAAGTTATTTGGAAGATATTTGAATGTGAGAAATACTCAACGAAGTCAAGAATTGAGGCCAAAAAGATTGTTCTCAAAGAGAGTGGATTGTCTTATAACGAATTTATGAATAAATTTTGCAATATCATATATCCACATACCCAACACTGTCATGGTGCAAAATGGCAAGCTAAGCAATTTCGTGACTCAAAGAATTTATTTCCACCAAGTTGTATTCTTTCTATTGTAGATTTCTCTAAAAACTATACATTTAGTCCTCAAACTAAGATTCAAGTCAATATTATCATTCAGAGCAAGTTGCAATCTTTGTGCAAGTTTGTTATAGGCATGCCAAGTTACATGTAGATGGTTTACAAAGTAGCAAAGATGATTGAATTATCATCAAAGAGGTTCACTTTTATATCAGTGATGATACGGGTCATGATAGAAGCTATGTAGCCCATTGTTTTAGAATGTTTTTTGAAGACCTGAGACAATATGGCATAAATGTTGAACAACACTGGATATGGTCTGATGGATGTATTGATAAGTGTTGATTTTTGTAAATTAAATTATATATAATTATTTAAATTTATTTACTTAATTTTGAGACTTGAATTGTGATGTAGAGTAGGGTATCAAAACACAAACTAACTCAATTGAAATCTTGACAAAGTCTTAACACACCAAACTCATTGAATTCCTACACAAATTGGCATTATTTCTAGTAACACAACAAGCAAGGTTTTTCAAACATAATTTCCAAACCCCATCTCATACCTAGAAACAAATTATAGATTTGAGTACCCAGTATCCTCTTTTAAAACATACTTCAATTGTAGGTGAGGTTATTGTTGCCTAAATTTTCACCCTTAGGCTAAATCAAGCAAGGAAAATTGTGTTTAACAGGTTCGAGAAGGCCAAATGGAGCATTCGGCCTAGGGAAAAAGTCATGAATATGATACTAGGTCACAAGAAACTCAGTGAAGAAGCCTGCCTTGTTCAGGTTCTGCATGAAAATATTCTAATGGCAGAGTCGCCAAGACCCCAGGAATGTTATGGCGAGTGGGATTCACCTACAGGTCCCCATCGACAAGACATCAACCATCATCCCGGCGACAAAAGGATTTCAGTTTGGGGGAGGTTCTTTTCTTCGAAGAGAAGTCTCAGCGAGTGCATCGGGCCTCACTGACAAAGCAAAGCAGGATTCTTTTGGCGTATGTGTGCGGGTATCGGTAGGAGATCCTACCGATCAGAGGAAGTCTCGCCAAATTCATGCAGCGTCGGCAAAGCAAGCGAGCTTCACCAAAGAGTCTTACCGAAGTCACAAAGTCTCCCTGACAACGATAGGGGTGAGGCACTGTCAGAATAAGGGGCAACCATCAGAGAAGTGTCTCCCCGACTCAAGATGTCTCACCGAGATCAGAGCTCAGCAAGAGGCAAAGAGCTCGACAAAGGGTCTCGGCAAATGGAGGGTGTCTAAGCGACAAAAGCAGATATCAGTATGACAGGGGAAGCTCGCTATGAGGTCCTGCCAACTTGATAATGTCTCGGCGAAAGCAATGCAGAGCTCGGTGAAGTGAAATGCTTTTAGGGTGACATCAACAAGCTCTTGTTGAAGCAATGGAGGGTTCTCAGGGTAACGTTTTGCCTTCAGTAAATTGTCTCACCGACAAACGGTTGTCTTGGCGACCATAGAGGCAACATTGGTATGATCTTTTCGGCTCGCTAGGAGCTCTCAGCGACAACTCCATGTTATGCCGACAGTTGCGGGAAGATTGAATTGCATCGGCGAGACACAATTAGTGTCTCACCGATATGTGATTCAACAGGAGAGGTTTTTGACCACCTAGGAGTCTACGTGTAGTGTGCCCAGCCAATCACGGAGAGCTACAGGTAAATCATTGGCAGCTTGACCAGTGCCAAGAGATCAACTGAATATGAATCAATGTGTATATGTTCTGGACTCAAGAGCATTCAAGGCACTCAATAGGGGGATTCAGTAGGTGGACACAAGGACCAGAAGTAAATGAATGTGGTAGCTGCGAAATATCAGAAGGGGTTCTTCGGGCAATAACTCTTCACCGACGCACAACGAGATGGACACACAACATGCAACATTAAATTTAGTTGAAAAGATCTAAGGAAAGATTTTTTCTGAGGCCCTAATTTTTGTAAGCCCTAAGGGGCCGACGTAGTCTGTATATAAGGCTTTTTTGCCTTTTTGTAGGTAGTTTGGAGGATGCATTCAGAGGAGTTAGTGATTTTATCGATCCTTTCTCAGCTAATGTATGCCATTTTGTAACTCAAACTAAAATCTGGAATGAAAGAACAGAGTTCACCAGGAAAGCAAGTATTAATTTTTATACTACTCTCATTTCTGTATGTTAGCTTGTGCAAGTTTTTCTTTAATAGTGTTTCTTTTAATCTATATTCATACCCCAAAGCTGTGAAGTTTGTTCCTTCCTCAAGATATGTATGTAGATCAAACCTATCAAGAATGCATAAGACTGAAAGGGTGATGTGAGTAAGTAAATCAATCGCAGTTAAGTTTTCTCATTGTGTTGTATCTTGCTTTCATTTCATGATTTCTCATCAACTCGGTGTATCACCATAGGAATGGTTTAGTTTAGTTTCATTTTTTGTACGCATCCTTCTCCCTTTACTTTTATAAGATCATTAGCTTAGGTGATACCCAAAGGAAGCCAGCCTTCTCCGAAGGTTCATTTCAACTATAGGTGACCCACATCCTTGAAATGATCCCATGTTGCTCTAGAAAGCTCAATTTCAATCTCTGTGCATAGGGTGCAATTTCTAGGTGACAACAGTTTCTGGCACGCCCGGTGGGACAGTGAACTAGATTGAACTGCTGGTTTGGTATGCAGCCAGTGAATTACAGACTTTATACAAGCCTTTTGCATACCTAGTGACTCCACAAAGAGGAAGAACTCCAGAAATCAACGCCTTCCACAGTTTATGAAAAGAGTTCAAACAAGAAGCAGCTCAGGCTTTTTTGAATATCTACAACTGTCACCACCAAGAAGACCAGGCGGAGCAACAAAGAGAAAAGAAACAACAATTGTTTATCGTAGAAGAACTCAGTCCACTCCTCCATCTGTAGGGTCTCATTTTGCTGCACCAACAAATCCACGACAGGTACCTCCAATGGCTACTCTAAGGAATCAACCCTTTGTTACTTTTAATGGAGGGAGCCCCTTAAATTTGGCACATTACAATGACATTCCAATGGCAGCCTTGATGAGTTTGCTAACTTTCACTGGCGAAGACCAAACTACTCCAATTGAACACATGCAAGATGTGGCTTCGTTATGTGGAGTCCATCATATAACTCAAGAGGACATTGCAGTGAGATTACTAGTTGCTTCTATGAAAAGAAGAGTTGTGCAATGGTATAGGAGCCTACCAGTCAGTTCGATTGCAACATGGGACAAATTTGGAGACAAGTTGCATAAGCAATTTCAAGATAGGTCTGACAACTTGTCTCTACTAGAGCAATTGACTACAATTAAGAGGGCTCCACAAGAGCAGATGAATGACTTCAACTTCAGATTTCAAAGAACTTGGGATAGGATCCCTGCAACGATGAGGCCACCTCCAGAATACGCATTTTTATATTTCTTGAGGGCTTTGAATAGCGATATAGCCGTCATGATACAGTCAATGGGAGGAGTGTCTTTACCAAATGCCTTTGAAATAGTTATCAGAGTTGAAAACAGCTTAATACAAGCTGGTAAGCTTGCTCCCAGGCCACCAATGCCAATATTCCCAGAGATTCATGCAAATATCCCCTTGCAGATACCTTCTTTTACACCTTTACCATCCATTCCAACTACTACAATACAAGAAAATATTGTTTCAAGTTCTCCAAGTGAGTTACATGAGACCAAAAGTTTATTACAAAATTTTGGGAATAAAATTATCAGTTTGGAGAAACAGTAATCTTATAGTAGGTCTTATCAACAGCAGAATCCAGGACAACAACAAGCCTATCAAGGTAATAGACAAGCTTATCAAGGCATAAGACAGAATGTGAACACAAGACCTTTTCAGGCCTATGCTCCAGCACCTGTTAGTGCAGTCAAAGACCTGGTTCCTACTCAAAATAATTTAGCAGCAGATTATGAGTGATGCTACCCCTGCAATCAGCCTCACAATCAAACCACTTGCCCGAATGGGCTCATCAATCAGGCATTGATGGTACAGAATGCCTCAAGCTCACAACAGCATGCACCTAATGAGTCATCTCCACAACTCCAAAATTAGTTTGCAAATAATGCTACTCTACTCAATTGGAAAGGTGAGGAGTTTTGTGGATTGAATGTGGACAATTCTCCTATTGCGGCTAATACAAGAGCATCACCTGTTGAACCATCTACATCTCAAGTGACTAGTGGTTTGCAAAGAAATCAGCAACTCCCAATTAAAGAGCAACCACACTTGCAAGCTGATCACACTGGTGTAAAGGTACATAATAAAGTAAATCCAGTTGTTCCTTTTAACATTCTTAATAGTATGAAAAGGACAAATGTAACGATGTCTATGTGGGATTCATTAGTCATCCCTTGTCAAAAGGATATTCTATGTTCAACCTTGTCAAATCTTAAGTTATCAGATGATCTGAATCCCCAAAAGGTCAAGTTAGGATTGTATTGACAAATAATTCTCAGGGAAATGGTAAGCATCCTTGCATAGAGACTGAAAAATGAGTGAAGCCACCTCTTTCTACGTGTCAATGATTATTGGTGATAAATTAGTTCATAACTGCATGGTGGACAGCGGAGCTAGCAGATCTGTGATGTCAAAACAGATTGCTGATAAACTTGGACTAAAATATCAACCTTTAGAGAAGGGAGTAATTCAATTGGATGGAACTTTAGTTAATACATTGGGAATCATTAAGGATTTGAGTCTCACCCTTCATGCTTGTCCTAATTTTTCAATTCCCCAAGACATATGTGTCATAGATCTTCCACCTTTCTTCTCTTTGTGTTTATCAAGAGACTTTACAGCCAAGATAGGTGGTTACGTATCAGCTGATTGGTCACCTATGTTGTTTAGAACGAGATATGGGACTAAGGTTACCATCAAGTCTGAAAGGTTGGCTAAAGATCACATTGAACCATATAGCCCAAGTCCTATCAACGCTATCCCCATTACTCCAGACACAAATTGTGTTGTTTCAACTAACAATGAGCTGGTTGCCACTCAAGAGCTTCAATCAGAAGCCATTCCTGATGTGTTGTTACATGAGTGGGCAGTTGAAAATGTGTTGGATAGCCCTAAGAAGCTCATTCAAGATGTTGGTATGGGTAACTATGTCATTCTTGAGCCCAACACAGAGATTCCAAACCTAGAGAAAGATGCAGATCAGTTGCTCCAACCACTAAATGGACTTTGAGAGATGTTTTTTGATGGTTCCAGAAGCAGAAATGGAGTAGGAGGAGGTGCGATGTTAATTTCCCCACAGGGTGATAGGTATTACTCTGCATTCTGTTTTGCTTTTGCATGCTCCAATAACACTGTTGAATATGAGGGCCTTGTTCAAGGTCTTGAATGGGAAAGGAAGAGAAGAGTAACCAGCTTGAAAGCATATGGGGACAGCGAGCTAATTTTTAATCAAGTAAGGGGCCTAAATGTTGCTAAAAATGACGCACTAAAGTCTTATAGAAACAGAGTGTGGAACATGCTTGAGGATTTTGATGCCTTTAACTTAGTGTCTAGTCTAAGGAATCAGAACAAACATGTTGATAGGCTTGCAGCAATTGGAGCACAGTTTGAAATTCTAGATGATATTAGGAAAGAGAAAGTGCAGCAGTATGTAAAGGTTGTAGTCAGGCCGTCAGTTCCTGATAACAACATCCACTGGCAAGTTTTTGACAGCGATGAGCAGATCCTTTCTTTCTTGCTAAAAGAAGATCAATTCTCCATGGTGAATCAAGCAAAACTCAAGCAGCAGTATGGTGATCAAGTCATACAGCTAAAGACAAATAAGTTGCCCAAAGGCCTTATTACCTTATAATCAATTTTCAGTACTGATGATTAGCTTAAAAAGGGTAAAGCTAGCCTGCAAATCAAAAAAGAACCTTATGAAGAGTTGGAGATTTTCAAAGGTAAACTTTTTAAGATAGGAAAAATTTGTTCACATGAAGATAAACAAGTTGTTGTTGCCTTATGTCAAGAATTCTATGATGTCTTTGCTTTGGAATACTCAAATTTGAAAGGGTTTGATCCCCATATTGCTCAGCACACAATTGAGTTAGAGTCTGATGCTAAGCCAGTAAGACAGAAACAAAGGCCCTTGAATCCTAAACTTGAGCCCCTAATGATTAAAGAATTGACTAAACTAGTTGATGGGGGTATTGTCTTTCCTATGAAGCACACTTCATGGGTTTCTAACCTTGTATCGGTTAGGAAGAAAAGTGGCAAAATAATACTGTGTAGACTTTAGGGATCTTAATCGAGCATCTTTGAAAGACCACTACCCACTGCCATCCATGGAAAAAATCTTACAAGAAGTTATTGGTTCTGAGAGACTTTCCTTATTAGATGGTTTTTCAGGGTATAATCAAGTGTTGGTTAAAGAATATCAGTTTAAAACTGCCTTTACAACTAAATGGGGCACTATGGCATATAAAAGGATGCCTTTTGGTTTATCTAATGTTGGTGCCACATTTCAAAGGGCCATAGATATGGCATTTCAAAGTCTAATCAACAAGATTATACTGATTTACCTGGATGATATTACAGTTTATTCCAAGAATGTTGATGAACATCTGTTACATCTTAGGCAAGTTTTTGAAAAATGCAGAGAGTTTGGGATCCCTCTCAATCCAAAAAAGAGTATCTTTACTATTCATGAAGGAAAATTATTAGAACACATAGTGTCAAAGTAGGGAATTACTATTGATCCTGAAAGAGTCAAAGCCATACTTGAGTTGCCACTACCTAATCACAAGAGGGGTCTGCAGAGCTTTCTCGGCCAGATCAACTTTCTAAGAAGATTCATCCTTGATGTTGCAAACTTGTTACAACTTTTAACAGCTATGTTAAAGAAAAATGCAATTTTCAGTTGGACAAAAGATGCCAAGAATAGTTTTGAAAAGGTCAAGGAGGCCTTAGCAGCAGCTCCTACACTGGTAGATCCCAATTTTTGTAAAGATTTTTATCTGTATGCTTATGGTAGCACAAGTAACATTTTTGCAATATTGGTTCAAAAAAATGAAGAGAATTTAGAACAACCAATAGCCTTTTTCAGTCAAGGTTTGGTTGATTATGAACAAAAATACTCCTTTGTAGAGAGGCATGTTCTTTTTGTGATTAGAAGCTTGAAGAAATTCAAACCTTTGATCTCTCATAATAAAATTCATGTCATGGTGGCACACTCAAGCGTGAAGGAATTTTTATTGAATATAGATCTGAATGAAAAAAGAGCAGGGTGGATCACTAGGGTCATGGAGTATGATGTAGATATTAAGATCACCAAATTGGTTAGAGGCAAGGGTCTCTGTGAACAACTTTCTACTGGGTCGAGTAGTGATAGTGAGCTAGAAAAGGATGTTATCCTTGCTAATACAGATGAGGTTTAGAATGCTCATGATGATCTGCCTATGGAGATAAATAATTGGGTTCAAGATATGACCCAATTTCTACAAACTGGTGAATGCCCATTAGGATTAAACAAAGCTAAATGAAGGTACTTTAGATTGCAGTCCATGCTGGTAAACAATGTTCTTTTCAAAAAAGATCTAAACGGTGTCCTATTAAGATGCATCCATAGCGATCAAATTGAAAAAGTACTCCATGAGTTTCATGATGGAGCTGCAGGAGGTCACTTTGCTCCCAGAACTACTACTTAGAAAATCATGAGAGCTGGTTACTACTGGCCCAGCTTGTTCAAAGTTGCATATTCCTGGTCAAGAAGGTGTATCAAATGCACTCTATTTTCAGGAAAGGAAAAACTATCTGCTATGCCTCTACATCCAATTCAAGTAGAGCAGCCCTTCACGAGGTGGGGCATTGATTTCATTGGACCAATAAATCCACCTTCCAGTACTGGTCACAAGTGGGTGCTCATAGCTACAGACTATTTCACAAGGTGGACAAAAGCAATAGCTTTGAAAGAAGCAAAGGAGTCTTCAGTTCTAAGCTTCTATGAAGATATAGTCACCAAATTTGAAGTTCTTGGCTCCATCATATCTGATAATGCTCTTGCATTCATGGGTCTAAGAGTAACTGATTGGGATGTTAAACATGGCATTCATTTGAATACATCTTCAAATTACTACCCTCAGGGTAATGGTCTGGATGAAAGCACAAATAAGAATCTCATCAAGATCATTAAAAGAACCATAGAAGATAATCAAAGGACCTGGCACATCAATTTAAAGAATGCACTTTGGGAAAACAGAGTGACCCCTAAGAGGTCTATTGGAAATTCACCATATATGTTGGTCTATGGCAAAGAGGCAAGACTGCCCCTATCTGTGGAGTTTCCAGCTCTAGACATTGTTCACCAGTTGGAGATGGTTGAGGAATAGGACCTGATGTATGTAAGGTATGCGGACCTCATGGAGCTCGAAGAATTAAGGGACAAAGCAATGAAAACTTTGGAGTGTCATCAGCTCCAGACAAAGAAGAAATCTGACAAAAGGGCTACAACAAAGTCTTTTAAGGTAGGAGACCTCATGCTCAAATGGGACGTTCTGACAAGCAGGCCAAGCCATCACACCAAGTTTGACAACATGGGCACGGGCCCATTCCTTATCAGAGATTGTAAGGAGCACAATGCTTATCAGCTGACTACAACAGATGGGGAGGTGCTTCCTATCCCAGTTAATGGGATACACCTTAAACCCTATTTTCAAATCTGATGGGGTTCCTCTTTTGTATATATTAGTTTAGGTTTATGTTTTCAATAAGTGCTTCTACACTTCAGGCTAATTATTTCCTATTTCCTGGGTGTTGTGATGGCATAGTTTTTCTCTTTCGTTTTCCCCTATTTTGTTTTACTTCTGGCAACCTGTTATGCCTTATGGATCTCAAGCAAGTTGCGGCCATGTGCAAAATTGATATTTTTAATTGTTTTCTGATCCTCCTAACGTCTCCATGCCCAATGGATAAGCCTAGACTACTGGTCTTCATGTTTAGTGGGCAAACATCTAGCAAAGGTCGCCAGAAATGTTGCCTAAATTTTCACCCTCAAGCTCAATCAGGCAAGGAAAATTATGTTTAACAGGTTCAAGAAGGCCAAATGGAGCATTCGGCCTAGGGAAAAAGTCATGAATCTAATACTAGGTCACGGGAAACTCAGTGAAGAAGCCTACCTTGTTCAGGTTCGGCATGAAAATCTTCTAATGGCAGAGTCGCCAAGACCCCAGGAATGTTATGGCGAGTGGGATTCACCTACAGGTCCCCATCGGCAAGACATTGACCATCATCTCGGCGACAAAAGGATTTCAGTTCGAGGGAGGTTCTTTTCTTCGAAGAGAGGTCTCAGCAAGCGCATCAGACCTCGCCGACAAAGCAAAGCAGGATTCTTTCAGCATATGTGTGCAGGTATTGATAGGACATCCTACTGATCGGAGGAAGTCTCGTCGAAGTCATGCGGCGTCAGCAAAGTAAGCGAGCTTTGCCAAAGAGTCTCGCCAAAGTCACAAAGTCTCCCCGATAACGATAAGGGTGAGGCACTGTTGGCATAAGGGGCAACCATCGGAGAAGTGTCTCCCCAACTCAAGATGTCTCACCGAGATTAGAGCTCGACAAGAGGCAAAGAGCTCAACAAAGGGTCTCGATGAATGGAGGGTGTCTCAGCGACAAAAGCAGATATTGGTATGACAGGGGAAGCTTGCTATGAGGTCCTGCCAACTTGATAATGTCTCGGCGAAAGCAATGCAGAGCTCGGTGAAGTGAAATGCTTTCGGGGTGACATCAACAAGCTCTTGCCAAAGTAATGGGGAGTTCTTGGGGTAACATTTTTCCTTTGGTAAATTGTCTCGCCGACAAACGGTTGTCTTGGTAACCATAGAGGCGACATCGGTATGATCTTTTCGGCTCGCTAGGAGCTCTCAGCAACAACTCCATGTTATGCCGACGGTTGCGGGAAGATTGAATTGCATCAGTGAGACACAATTAGTGTCTCATCGATATGCGATTCAACAAGAGAGGTTTTTGATCACCCAGGAGTCTGCGTGTAGTGTGCCTAGCCAATCAAGGAGAGCTACGGCAAATCATTGGCAGCTTGACCAGTGCCAAGAGATCAACCGAATATGAATCAACGTGTATCTATTTTGGACTCAAGAGCATTCAAGGCGCTTGACAGGGGGATTCAGTAGGTGGACACAAGGACCAAAAGTAAATGAATGTGGTAGCTGTGAAATATCAAAAGGGGTTCTTCAGGCAATAACTCTTCACCGACGCACAACGAGATGGACACGTAGTATGCAACATTAAATTCAGTTGAAAAGATATTTTTTGAGGCCCTAATTTTCGTAAGCCCTAAGGGGCCGACGCAGTCTATATATAAGGATTTTTTGCCTTTTTGTAGGTAGTTCAGAGGATGCATTTAGAGGAGTTAGTGATTTTATCGATCCTTTCTCAACTAATGTATGCCATTTTGTAACTCAAACTGAAATTTGGGATGAAAGAACAAAGTTCACCAGGAAAGCAAGTATTAATTTTTATACTACTCTCATTTTTGTATGTTAGCTTGTGCAAGTTTTTCTTTAACAATGTTTCTTTTAATCTGTATTCATACCCCAAAGCTGTGAAGTTTGTTCCTTCCTCCTTAAGATATGTATGTAGATCAAACCTGTCAAGAATGACACATAAGATTGAAAGGGTGATGTGAGTAAGTAAATCAATCACAGTTAAGTTTTCTCAGTGTGTTGTATCTTGCTTTCATTTCATGATTTCTCATCAACTCGGTGTATCACCATAGGAATGGTTTAGTTTAGTTTCATTTTTTGTACGCATCCTTCTCCCTTTACTTTTATAAGATCGTTAGCTTAGGTGATACCCAAAGGAAGTCGGCCTTCTCCGGAGGTTCATTTCAACTATAGGTGACCCACAACCTTGAAATGATCCCATGTTGCTCTAGAAATCCCAGTTTCAATCTCTATGCATAGGGTTCAATTTCTAGGTGATAATAGTTACTTTGGAACACAAGGGCCAAAAAATTGTTGCTACGCCTTGAAATAGGCCTAATTAGGCTCCCTTAACAAGATACTTATTGGTTTTACACACTCCAAACCTCATATCTTCATTCCAAAACCTTATACATGTCAAATTAGGTTTGTACATGCAATCCCCATCCCCTAGAATGGTCTCCAATCAACTCTTCTACAAAACCCTACTTCTATGCATCACTTTTGTTAAAAATCATGAAGTAAACCCACTAGGGCGTCAACCAAATTTTCCCAAATCCTCATCCTTTCTCCTGCCAACTTCAAAAACATAAAATACAACCTACCTACACCCATTCCACCAATTACCAAGCATTTTCATCGATGGAATGGCTCACAAAACATTATTTTGCTCTCAAACCCTCAAAACTAGGGTTTATAACTCGTTTTCAAAAAAAATACTATAACTCACTCAAATCCTGATGAAATAAAATGAGACAAGATGAAAATGAAAGGTAGTTCACTCCATAAATTCCAATGCACAAATGAGCACTTCCAAGTAATGCCAAAACGTACAAGTTGTAGCAGCAAAATTCAATGTAGAAAACACATAAAATAGTGAATCTTTATTATTCAATCCTCCAAATGTACTTCCAACCCCTATTTTGACCATTACAAAGCATATTTAACCTTTTTCAACCATGTACAACTAACTACAACTAACTTTTAACATCCTAACTATTCAACTTCTCATTTACATCACAAAATGCAAAAGTGCAAAGTTGTTTTGACAACTTTTGCAACTTTTGCACACAACTTTTACAAACTTGGTCAAATGGACTCCAAACCACCTAAGACAACTTTAAAATAACCTAAAAACATAGGAAATGGTCTTATATACCTTATTACAAACCAAAAACATGACTTCTCATCACAAACCTAGCATTTGCAACATTTAAGAGCCATGGTGCCCTACACCATACTCCCCTGGAAAAAGGAACTCAAGTCCCCTTGAGGATAGTGTTGCCACATTAAATCAAGATTTGATTCCATCAGCCTCTGATTTCCAAATGATACCTTCAGTTGGTAATCTCTTCCATTGAGTCAAATATTGGAAAAGGCATTATTCTTGGGCTTCTTGAACTCCCTACCACCTAGAAAGTGCTCCAACTTCAATCACCTACTTGATGGATGTTCTTTGACTCCATTTGAAACTGATGTGAAATCCGCATCACCATCTACAACCATATCTCTTGCTGCCTTGTAATGAACTACCTTCTTCTTTCCTCCCATTGTGTGCATAAACTTGCTATTTTCCCCCTTGTAGTTTAGTTTTGAGCTCTTCACCTTTGTTTTTCACCTCTTCCATTTGATATTTTGCCTCTATATTTGTTGCTTTACCATGTGTATTAACCTCTGATTTGACAAAAATACAATGACCACTATCCCCTTTTGAAAGCAATGAAAAAAAAACCTTTTCCATCATCCTATCAACATACCTTTGAAGTCATCCCAAGAATCAACTCGTCTTTGACCTTCAACAAATCAAATTTTGACACTAATTCAATATCATTTCCCTCCAAAATTGAATCATTCTTCAAATTTTTTGTCTCAATACCTCCAAGGTTAAAAGTTGTTGTAAGGTCTCTATCCTTCTCTTCTTTTACCTTTATAAATGATTTCCTCCCAACCATCATCACATTAGCTTGCTTGGTTTTCCCTTTATCATCTTCTATCAATGGTGTCAAAGTAAAAGAGATCCCATCATTTTCAATCTCATATGTATTTCTTCTACCATCATACAAAGCATGTCTATCAAATTGTCAAGGTCTCCCTATCAGCAAATGGCACACATCCATAGGCAACACATCACAAAGAATTCTATCCTTATACCCTCTTATATTGAACTCCACCCAAGCTTTCTCATTAACCAAAACAAATTGTCCCTGATTCAACCAAAAAACTTTATAAGGGGTATAATGCGGTATTCTAAGCAAACGAAGTTTCTCAACCATTTCATTAGAAACCATGTTATTTGTGCTTCTTGAATCAATTACAACCTTACATACCTTACCCATGCACTTAAAATTTGTTTTGAAAAGTGTCATTTTTTGTGATAGATCATTTTCCTTTGATGCTTTGATGAGTGCTCTTCTTACCATTAGTGATTCTCCAAGTTCAAGAACATATTGTGATGGAGAGTTTATACTCTTAGTATCCTCTTCTTGCACCAATTAATTCCTTCTTTCACTTCCATGTGAACTAGAAGTTTGACCTTCATTGCACTACCATGTTTGGTGTCCAAATTTGTTACATTGATAGCACCTTCCTATGAATACTTGTGAGCCTCTTCCTTGACCTCATACTCTACCTCTAAAGCCTTATCTACCACCTCTAAATCCACCTCTTGCATTAGCAACTTGGTCTTGGACCTTGTTTGCATATTTCTAACTCTCATATGGCTACCTTGGTGTAGAAAATGCCCCTCTTCCTCTATTATTGCTACCTCTACCCCTAGTTTGTTTGTCTTGCCTTCTTTTATGTTTTTCTTTAGCCCTTATTTCCATTTGATAGTACTCCTCAACTGTCCTTGGATTTTCCAAAGTTAACTCATCTTGGATGTTGAATCTTAATCCACTCAAATATCTAGCAACCTTCTCCACTTCATCCTCCATGTGATCTGCCCTTATGATCAATTTATAAAAAAATTCAGTATAGGCTTTGACATCCATTTCCTTTTGTTTCAAACCTTGAAGTTTCTTAAACATTTGAATAGCATAATTAGATGGTAAGAACTTACCCTTAATCTTATCCACCATTATGTCCCAAGAAACAATCTTTGACTTACCTCTCTTTCTCTTTTCAAATTGCTCATAATCCCACCATAATAATGCATGTCCCTTCAACTTTATTTTTGCAATCTTCACCTTTTGTTCTTCAAATACATCTTCACACTCAAAATAATTGTCAAGTGTTGCAATCTAATCTAAAAAAAATCATCATTCAAATTTCCTCCATACTTGGGTACATCAATCTTCACCTTAGGTTTATCTTCCTTGATTGCTCTCAATAACTTAGCCATCCTTAGATCATCAGGGTCCAATTCCTCTTTCTCTTCTTCTTTAGTTTCCTATTCTTCTTCTTCAGAGTCACTCTTATCACCCATGATCATACCTCTTTTTTGACTTGTTTCCAGAGTAGCAAGTCTCTCCTTCAACTCTCTCATCTCGCTAGCATCCTTGTCCTTCAATTCATTCACTTCCCTAGCAATGGTTTTCCCTTTTGGAGACATTTTGTTCACTTTTTGTTTCACACTTTCCTTCTTCAACTCAACATTTTTCCCTTCTTCAAATCAGACCTATGCTCTGATACCAATTTGATGTAGAGCAAGTATCAAAACACAAACTAACTCAACCAAACTCTTGACAATGTTTTAACACATCAAACTCAATAAATTCCTTCACAAATTGACATTCTTCCTAGTAGCATTTAGCAAAAAGGTTTTTCAAGCATAATTTCCAAACCCCATCTCATACTCATAAATAAATTATAGCTTTGAATACCCATTAGCCTCTTTTAAAATGTACTTCAATTTCAAGTGGGGTTACTTTGGAACACAAGGGCCAAAAAATTGTTGCTACGCCTTGAAATAGGCCTAATTAGGCTACCTCAACAAGGCATTTATTGGTTTTACACACTCCAAAACAAAAATATTCATTCCAAAACCTTAGACATGTCAAATTAGATCTACACATGCAATCCCCATCCCCTAGAATGGTCTTCAATCAACTCTTGTACAAAACCCTACTTCTATGCATCACTTTTGCTTAAAAAATATGAAGTATACCCACTAGAGGACATTAACCAAATTTTCCCAAATCCTCATCCCTGCTCCTACCAACTTCAAAAACATAAAATACAACCTACCTACACCCATTCCACCAATTACCAAGAATTTTCATTGGTAAAATGGGTCACAAAACATTATTTTTGCTCTCAAACCCTCAAAACCAAAGTTTCTAACTCATTTTCAGAAAAAACAGTATGACTCACTCAAATCCTAATGAAATCAAATGAGACAAGATGAAAATGAAAGGTAGTTCACTCCTTCATCAATTCCAATACACAAATGAGCACTTCAAGGTCGTACCAAAACGTACAAGTTGTAGCAACATAATTCAATGTAGAAAATGCAGAAAATAGTGAATCTTTATTATTCAATCCTCCAAATGTACTTCCAACCCTTGTTTCAACCATTACAAAGCATATTTAACCTTTTTAAACCATTTCCAACAAACTACAACTAACGTTTAACCTCCTAAATATTCAACTTCCCATTTACATCACAAAATGCAAAAGTGCAAAGTTGTTTTGACAACTTTTGCAACTTTTGTGCAACTTTTACAAACTTGATCAAATTGACTCCAAACCACCTAAGACAACTTAAAAACAACCTAAAAACATAGGAAATGGTCTTATAGACTTTATTACAAACCAAAAACGTGACTTCTCATCACATAACTAGCATTTGCAACAATTAAGAGCCATGGTGCCTTGCACCAAATTGTTTAATGACTTATATATGTTGTGTACATGCATACATATATATATCTAGTTTTTTCAACTAATTTGGTTTGAATGAAATTATTTGTAACTTCATAGAACAATTTAATTCTATAAAAACTTTTAATTGGTTAAGCCAACAACATGCTAGATGTGGCACAATTTTTTTGTGGAATTTTTATGGGTGGACATGGAAAAAGAGAGCACAATGGAGCATGAGCATATGTCAAGCATGCACTTCATCAACATGAACTTGCACATAACACCATTTATGGAATAGAAAATTTAAAAAATTCTATTTAAATTTTAAATTCTTAAACCTTTTAACCTAAAAAATTTTGTCAACATGCACTTGTAGGTAATGCCATACAGAATGCAAATGAAATTGTTGAATGGTGCAAAAGTCATTTTTTTTCTCACAACTCAATATACAACACATGCTATTTTTGGGAAGTTAAAGGTACATAGTCAAGAATTTGTTGTTTTAATTTCAAAGTGTGTACATGAAAATTGAATTTTCAAATTTAAATATATATACAATTTTTAATCACTTAGATGTTTGTAATTTTTTAGATATTGATCGATCAAATCCTTATAATTGTCAAACAATTAATGGTATTAGAAGTCTACATGAAATCATGACAACAGGACTTAGCAAGTCTTATGCAATTAATGTGAGAGAGAAATCATGTTTTTTTGTTAATTGCATTGAGGCCAATGCAAATATTCTACAATGTGAGAATATTAGAGATGGGTGTGTTTCACAAAGGGAAATGAAACAACTAGTATCAATTCCTCCTTTTGAAGATAATAACACGATCCTCTATATTCAGCTAATTACAAATGTGTATCTGATTTAGTTGTTACAAGTATATTTTATTTACTTTTAGTTTAAATTTTAATTTAAAATTTGATTTATATATTCTACCTAAGTTGAGCATGTTTATATAAATATTTAATTGGTTTACAAATTAAAACTCTAATTTTCAATCATGTATTTATATTTGTTTGTACTCAAGAAATATTTTTGTTGTTGCAGATCCTAACAATGTAGAAGGTGTAGATTACTATCTACTAAGATGTATGCAACCAAAATGCAAATTGGTGGAATCAACAACATATAGTGATGGAAAAGAGTATCCCATTGGATCAATTGTTGTTAAAGGCATATATTATCAACAAATAAAGAAAGATAAAAATGGTATTATATTTGTTGATTATATGCCTAGACAAAAGCTTTTACATTATAGTCGCTTAGTTTTAGCAACAAAAATAAATTTTGAAACTATACCTAAAAGAGGATGTTCCAAACAAAAGTGGAGGTTGTCTATTGAAGATCATGAAAAGATTTAAGAGATAGTTAAAGATAGAGAGTATTCAAATTATATGTACTAAGAGCTTTAAGATATTTAAATATGTACATGACATATAATTTTTAGATATGACTGGATATATATATATATATATATATATATATATATATATATATATATGTGGTCCTGGATATATATATACATGTAATATTTTGACTTAATTTTGAAAATCTTTATATTATATATATTGAATTCAAATTTTTTATCTAGATATATATATTGATTCCATGTGACCTGATCTAGAACAATTTTTTTGAAGAATCGATCAAGTTTAGATACTAGGTTGATATATATGTTGAATATTTTCCTTATCATCTATTTTCAATTGTATTTGTTCCATGTGAAATTCTTAAGTTCAATAATCTTTGATTTTATTTGTTCAATTCCACTTATAGCACCTTCTCTCACTTTCTTTGCCTACACATGTAAATTCATATGCAATACAAAACCTCTTGACTTTAAATTCATTTTTCCTTTTCCTTATTAAATCTATTTCCAATTGTATTTGTTCCATGTGGAATTCTTAAGTTCAAGAATCTTTGATTTCATTTGTTCAACTCCACTTATATCATCATCTCTCACTTTCTTTGCTTGTACATGTAAATTTATATGCAATACAAAACCCCTTGACTTTAAATTCATTTTGCATTTTCCTTATAATCTATTTCCAATTGTATTTGTTCCATGTGGAATTCTTAAGTTCAAGCATCTTTGATTTCATTTGTTCAACTCCACTTATGGCTCTTCTAGCTCACTTTCTTTACTTGCACATGTGTAAATTCATATGCAATACAAAACCTCTTGACAAGTTAAAAATTATTTTTTCCTTTTCCTTATTGAATCTTTTTCCAATTGCATTTGTTCCATGGAATTCTTAAGTTCAATAATCTTTGATTTCATGTTTTCAACTCCACTTATAGCATCATCTCTCACTTTCTTTGCTTGCATGTAAATTCATATGCAATAGAAAACCTCTTGACAAGTTAAATTCATTTTGCCTTTTCCTTATTAATTTTTTTTCAATTGTATTTGTTCCATGGAATTCTTAAGTTCAAGAATCTTTTATTTCATTTGTTCAACCCCACTTATAGCATCATCTCTCACTTTCTTTGCTTGCATGTAAATTCATATATGCAATACAAAACCTATTGTATTTAAATTCATTTTGTCTTTTCCTCATTGAATCTTCTTCCAATTGTATTTGTTGCATGGACCATACACTTTACATTGACTAGATATTTCATTTTTGTGTTTAAATATATTTAATTTTCATGTTGGTTGAGAATGTTCATGTATACTTAGATTTGATTTTTATTTTCCCACCAAGATCAATCATGTAATGCTTAGGTTTGATCCTATGTGGCTCAAGATTGACCATAAAATTTAATTTAAAATAAAAAAAATTAAATTGTTTTTTCTTATTAGCTCTTAGGAATTGACCTAACTTACATGTTTGCATAAATTATTTATATTTCTTGGTATTTAAAGACATTCATTTGTGAAATTAATTACATTCATTTTTTAAATACAAAGAGTAACCATTCTAGGAACATTTTTATTTAGATCATGTAAAATGAGGACCTATTACATCTCAAAATTTATCATCCTTATGCATTTTCAAATGTACCAAATATCATAGTAAACTAGGTTGCAAAATATTTAATTCTTACAATATATATAAAAAATCTACACCTCAAAGGATGACTTGTGCATTAATCAAGATTGACTAAAAAATTAATATGCACTCTAATTTTGATTGAGCATATTTAAGAAAAAAAAAATTAAGGTAAAAGTGCTAAATAAATAAAATTAGAAGGTAGAACTTGCTAAATAAATAAGAACCATAATGTGATATAACATGACATGTAAGAAACCATAATGTGAAATGTATACAATGTGACATCACAAACCATGTAATGTGATGTACAAACCATAATGTGAAATGTAAGTAATGTGACAAATCATAACAAGAGTTCAAACCATAATAATGTACATACATATAACATGACATGACAAACCATAATGTGATGTAAACCATAATGTAAAATGTATGTAATATGACAAATCATAATAAGAGTTTAAACCATAATATTGTGTACATATAACATGACATGAAAAACCATAATGTGATGTAAACCATAATGTAAAATGTATATATAATGTGACAAATCATAATAAGAGTGAACCATAATATCTATAACACATGTGAGTGCATGTAAAACAACTCAAAGAGAAGGATATCTAGTATGGATAGATGAATTTGATCCCTACCTTGATCCCTCTCTTGATCCTTGTCCTGATCCAGGTTGTCTCGATCCCTATCTTGTGCCCTATCTTGATCTAAGTTGTTTTGATCATTGTCACATGCCTTGCCCCAAGCCCTACACAAGTTCAAGTACATACATATAATTTAATTTAATATACATGTGTATATATGTAAAATTATCTAAAACTTATAGTGTACAAGTTTAATTTGTGAACATGTATTAAGTAATTTAAAATTATTATTTAAATGTCCCTCACATGAATAATGCATGCGATTGCTAGCATGCTCCAAATCTCCAAAGTCTAGAGAATCACCATATTGTTGGGAATTTTCAAATACATGATTTCAATCAAGAGTTAAAACTACTCTGAAATTAATTTTATTTATTAAATAATATATGCATGTAATTTTTTTAATGCAATTTATATATAAATTATTCAAGTACATGTCGTGCATCATTGAGGGCTCTACCAATCCCATAGATATCACAAGAACACAAAGACACCTTGGGGACATTTGTACATGGTACAATATCAGTGTCAAAAATAAGTTCACTATATGTGCCATGAACAAGATCAGTTAGCGCAATGACCTCAACATGATTTGGAACATGTTCAAAACCTACACTAGCTACAAGATCAATAGAAACATGTTGCGTAGGGGAGTTTGTAGGATGGTGTGGAATATCATCTGAAGCTGTCACCCCTGGCTCATATGTGTAGTAGGATGTTGACATCTAATAAGGGTCAGTATATAATCCAGAGAGATCCCATGCTCCTCACTAATAATTTGGTAAGCTACAAGTAAATTAGTAACAAAGACTTCACACACATTACGCACAGTCGTGTCACTCATATGGGCCACATCTGATGGGGATGGTAGATCGACATGATTAAACAAATCATAAGTACTAGATGTAACCTCAGTGGGAGGAAAGCTAATCTAGGGTCGTAATAAGTATCTAGCAACATGATTAGATGGCATCTAATCAATTTGTGTGGTAATGGTGGAAATACTATCAAAAATATGAGATCTGATGGGGCCTATTATTGTATCCCATTTTGTTCCTAATTCCAAACATTTTGGAAGAACCAAAAGGTTTGTACCAACTAATGCCCTCTTGTTGACAGGCGATGGTAAATTTGGACATCTATACTTAGGTTTGTCAGAAAAGTTGTCTTTTCCCTGTCCAACATGCTTGAGAAAAAATGTTTAGTCTAAATCTATCTGTAAATGAAACTACATATAATTATTTGCAAAAATAAAGTGGCAGCTTATCATTATGACGCCATCTACGATGAGCTACCAACCATCTAGGATATATAAATGGAGCAACAATATTATATGTACACCTAGTAACTGTATATTCTCTAATTCTATATTTTCCCTTATAAAAAGGGAAAATGTTATACACATTATCTTGTGAAACTAACTTACTAGCAGTTTTCCATTTCTCTAAGTCAATATTAGTCCTAGCAAGAGACAAATAAAATAACTCGGTGCTAATATCATCATAACGATTGTATGATCGAATGACACCAATCATACATAAAATCTCATCTCTAATAATGAATAATCTATCTCTATTGGAAAGATTTGGGGAGTTATGAATGGTTTTCTCTAAACATCTCAATACATTTTCTAATCTCCCAATACTCTCCTTATAAGAATGGTGAGATCCCTAATCATCAGTCATATATGTATAAAAATAAAGAGATTTACATATCATTAAAACAAAATATTTAAATTAAAAATTTATCAAGTTTCAAAACTAAAACATTTTTAATTTATATACATCTAATGAGATAGAAAGTTATCTCTATGAAATAGAACCTTCTACAAAGGACAACATAAGAAATGACAACTCCAAAGAGACATTGAGAAAACAATCTGAAGGTGTAACATAGAAAATATTGAAGAAGGTTATGACCAATCCATATGATTCTTTAGTGACCCTTGGAAGGGACAAAATTAAGGTATTCAATGATGGAAAAACATGCAAACACCTTAGTTAAATTTGTTAAAAAATATAGACCATATTTGATTGGTACAAATTTATTGCTTGTATGCCATATACAACTATCAAGGATATTCTAAAGCTTAAAGTTTTGTTGCCTTTTGCATAATTATTCTAAAACTTGGCATCAAGCAAAAATGTTGTATACAAACCACCAAATTAATATTGAAATTTCATGATTGGTTTTGATGCCATTTGCATAATATTTTTGGAGCTTGGCACCTAGAAAGAGTTGGTTTGATTCATTTTCTAGGAGTGTTGAGTCAAACTTGTGTGCTTGGGCACTTGGAGAGTGTTGGGTAATTGGATTCATTTTCAAACTAATTAAGTGTCCTACTTTTCCTTGACTGGATTATATAATTGGTTGGAGATTGTTACAAGCTTCTAGTTTTATACATAATTCATGTTTTCCTTTCTCTTCCTTATGATGTGAAAATACATATTTTTACTAATTCATAGATCATGTTATTGTTGGCATGTTGTTGCTAGTTGGATTTCATGTAGTACTACAAGAACTAAAACTAACTTTATAAGAACTGATACATGCATTTGAATTTTGAATATCAAGCTAATATGTCACAACTTCCACTACGGAAAAAAGTTCTAAAAAAATATCACTTAGATACCAATCTTAGTGATAAAGCCTATATTCTTGTTGGTTGATAAACAATGGCCTTTTGTTCAAAAATAGACCTTTGTCCTCATAAGTCATAAGACCTAGTTGAAATGGCTACATTAGAACCAGGTGTGTGCTATTTGGGTTTGCTTTATATATTGTAGAGTCTAAACTAGTGTCTTGTAAACTTGGTAGAAACTACACAATTCAAATGAATGACTAGTTGAATAGTTCACTCAACATTGTAAAGACTTTGTTAAATTGTCAACCAAGGTTTGTAAACTTGTGATGGTGCTACACTATATGAGCCTAAAAATACTTGAGGTTACCTAAGTTATCCTATTAAAGTTATTCTACTTATTGGAAAATCACAGAATGCATAACAGTGAGAGAAGTAAACTGGTGCTAATGGGTTGGGTGCCTACAACATAAACTATAGTTGAATTGTTGCTAACAGATAATTATTGAACTAACTCAAAACTGCTTAAAGCTAGCAATTGAACTTAATCTATCCTCTAGAGTATTATAAATCAATCGAATGCATTCATGCACATGGATAATCATTATTGATAATCACAATATGAGAACCTATTTTAACTTCCATGCAATTTATGAAGTAATGATAAATAGAAATAACTGTTGAGCAAAAATTAAACAACTATAAATGTAGTGAAGAATAGTTACCTTGAGTGGCTTGGTCAAGTGGCTATCTTCACTTAACTAAAACCAAATCTAAATCTTTAGATTCTATGCATCCATTTGAACTTAAACTTCATTCAAGACATATTCCAAAAGATCACATAGAATCTTGTTCAAAGATTGTATTCAAAGAAATCATTTTTGAATAAACATTTATGTAGATGATAAATGAAAACTAAAGAGTAATTGATAACAAAATCTAGTCTGATATTTGATAATGAACTATCATAAAGACTCAACCACCGACTTTATACAAGCACAAGGGAGTTTATTTTAAACACAACTCTTAATTGAAATCATTAACTACAACTCCCTGGATATCAGAGTATATAATTAGGATTGAATTATTTAAACTAGAACTAAAAAGAAACAAGAGTTCAAATGGGATTAAAACTTTGCAAAATAGATCTACACGTGGAACACATAATCAGTTATCTAGAATCCTATCAAAAAAAATAATTCTTCTTCTTCAGTGCCTTATTAACTTTCATAATGGTGTATGAATAACTCCATTAGGTGTCTTCACATGGTAGTTATTACACTCAGCTTGATCTGCCACTTCCCATGTTTCGTTGTCCAATTCCTCCTTTTGTTGTAGACTACAACTTTCAGCTGTTGCGGGCTACAATGTCTTCTTGAGCTACAAGGGGTTAATCCATAAAACATATACACAAAGCTAACTGCCATGATTAAACACATAATTCCAATCACATTTCATACATACTCACATATAAATTATGCAATGCTACTATATCATAACTATATTTCCATTATTATAATTCAAGTCCAAGATTGTATAATAAGCATAAAAAGATAGCATAACATAGGAATATGTCTGAAAGGATTGTTTGATAATGTCTAAAAGCATGTATAAAAACATCTAAAAATGGACTATTAAATAGACTCATCACTTCCCCCAACTATACTTTTGCTTTCCCTTAAGGAAAATAAACTAGGGGTGCAAATTGTAATGTAGTGTGATCTCCCTAAGGTCCCGATGAAAAGGGAAACTCTCCCTTTAAAATTTGATTACAAAAACCTCACAACACACATTACAAGAAGGTTGCAAATACATATAATGAGCAAAAAATGGAAGAGAAATTTGCAACTTAATTGATATTCAAATATGCAAAATATTTACATAGAATTGAAGCACATGGGCTTCCCTTCAATCCTACATGCAACACCTACAACAAATGTGTCTTCTACAATCTGGTACAATTTTGGAAATGTCTAGGTATGTGAAACTTCACTTCTCCAAGCCCCCTTCTCAAAATGAAAAGGCATGAATTAATAGAGAAAGTGTAAGGAGAACAACTATTGGTTTCCAAAACAATCAACTGAAAACCACCTTGAGAAAAGTAAATCCAACCTTGGGAGTTTCAAAATTTGTAATAATATATGTGGTATGATGCATTCCAACCCTCTCTTGGGTGCCTAGACTCTTGACCAATTAGATTTTGTGGGTTATGATATCTCACACCTCTTACAGATTCCTTACAGCTTGCCAGTTACAACTTTGCATGCAAAGACATGCAAGCAACATGCAAGATTCTATTCCAGCCCACTTTAAGAAATTTCATGACACATGTACATGCAAACAAGACCTCTTTGACCTCCTCCAAAGTGGGGCACCCAAAAGGCATATTCCTTTACAAGATACTTTTATCAAATTACCGGGGGTCTTTTCCCATCAAAATTTACATTAACATTTTCACACAAATGGAATTTACATTGTTGCAAATGAAAATATTATTTTCTATCACCTAAGCCCTTATTGAAATCAAAAAAAGAAAAAGAAAAATATTTTTGGTGACACAGGATTGTCGATACACCTTGGATGCTCCTACATTAGACACCCAAGGTAGAAGAAAAGTGACCCTGTCACTTCTCAAAAGGGTAACAAAGACATTCAACTTCAGCTTCTAACAACCAATATGAGTCCTCTATAGGCCTCCCAAACAAATTGACCAAGTACCCAAAGTATTGTTTGTGCCTTGTACTCTAAATCCCCCTATTGTCCAAAATTGCCTCTATTTTACCCTCTTCTGAAGTAGGTGTTGGTATATGAATTGTTTCACCTATTGTACCTTCATCACTTTTATCTTCATGAAACTTTGGTAGATCAAAAATATTAAAGATAGGTGAAATATTAAGTCTGCTGGGAAACTCTATTTCATATGCATTACCTGAATCATGCCTACTCACAATTTGACAAGGCCCAAACTTCTTCATTTTTAACTTGTTATAGGTACCAACTAGAAATCTTTCTTTTCTTAAGTGTACCATTACCTCATCACCAACCTGAAACTCCTTATGTATCCTCTTCAAATCAGCTTTGGACTTGTACTGAAATTTCATTTTGTTGATGTTATTTTGCACCTCCTCGTGTATGCTCTTCACGTGTTTAGAAAAGTCCTCTACTTCTACACTAATCTTATCAACATTATCTATTTTTTTTAGATCTGAAACATTTCTTGGGATGTTGCCATAAACAATTTGGAAAGGTTTTTTTATCTCTACTCCTATTAACTGAGTTGTTAAATGCAAATTCTGCTTGAGATAGAATCAAATCCCACCCCTTTGGCTTATATCCAACTAGGCATCTCAACAAATTACCCAAGCTTTTGTTCACCAAATCTATTTGTGGTTGGTAGGCTAAACAAAACTTAAAATTAGTCTTCATCTTCTTCCATAATGTCTTCCAAAATTACCCTACAAACTTTGTATCTCTATCTGAAACAATGCTCTTTGGAAGACCATGTAACCTCACAACTTCCCTAAAAAACAATTCTACAACATTCACATCATCATTAGTCTTCTTGCATGGAATAAAATGAACCATCTTGGAAAATGCATCTACTACAACAAATATTGAATCATTTCCTCTTTGGGTCCTTGGCAAACCCAAATCAAAATTCATACTAAACTCCTCCCATGGCCTCTCAAGTACTGGTAGTGGTTGATATAAACCTGTGTTTTGACTAGTTCCTTTTGCCTCCTGACAAATCCTACAACCTTGCAAATATTTTTTGATATCTTGCTACAACTAAGGCCAATAATATTCCTCTCCAACAAGTGCTATGGTTTTATCAAAATTGAAATGTCCTGCAAGTCCTCCACTATGTTTTTCCTTAATCAAATTTATTCTCATTTAACTCCTAGGAATACACAACTTATTATCTTTGAACAACATATCGTCTTAGATTAAATAATCCAAACACTTGGTTCTATCACCAGAAATGGGCTCTTTACAAGCCTTCCAAGCCTCTCCAAAATTTGGATCCTCCTCATACAACTCCTTCAACTCATTGAATCCAACAACCTCAACTTGCATTTCAATCAACAAACCCTACCTTCTACTCAAAGCATCTACAACCCTATTAGAATTCCCACTCTTATGTTTCAAAACAAAAGTATAACTTTGCAAGAACTCTACCCATTTCACATGCCTCTATTTTAACTTCCCTTGACTACTCAAATACTAAAATGCTTGGTGATCAATAAATAAAACAAACTCCTTAGGTAAAATATAGTGTCTCCACTTTTTCAATGCTTGCACAATAGCATAAAATTCTTGATCATACACTGAATATTTTATTTTTGTATCATTTAACTTCTCACTAAAGTAAGCAATGGGTTTACCTTCTTGACTTAGGACAGCTCCAATCGCATTTCACTTGCATCACAATCATGTTGGAATATCTTTCTAAATTTTGGAAGTGATAAAATGAATTGCTCTATCACTTTTTCCTTCAACAAATGAAAAATTATTGTTGATCCTGTAGTCCATCTGAAATCTCTTTTATCTCCTCTCATAGTCTTAGTTAGTGGTGCATAAATACTACTGAAACCCCTAATAAACTTTCTATAAAAAATTTCCAAACCATGAAATGATCTCACCTCGATAGCACTTCTAGGTGTAGGCCATTCTAAAATAGCTCTCACCTTTTCTAGGTCCATCTTAAGACCTCCTGAAACAACAAAACCCAAGTATACCAATTCCCTCTTTATAAATCTGCAATTTTTCAAGTTAATAAGCAACTTTTCTTTCCTAAACTTTTCAAAAACATATTTGATAAGCAAAAAATGCTCTTCAAGTCTCTTACTAAAGATCAATATATCATCTAGATAAACAATAACAAATCTACCCAAAAAATATTTCAGTACCTCATTCATCAATCTCATAAATGTACTAGGAGCATTGGTTAGTCCAAAAGGCATGACCAACCATTCATACAAACCTTCCTTGGTGTTGAAAGTTGTCTTCCACTCATCACCTTCTCAAATTCAAATTTGATGGTAAACACTCTTCAAGTCAATCTTGGTGAAGTATTCTGCTCCACTCAAATAATCCATGATATAATCCATTCTGGGTGATGGAAAATAGTATTTGATGGTAATCTCATTGATAGCCCTTGAGTTCATGCACATCCTCCATTCTCCTCCTTTCTATTGGAAAAAATAAGGATAGACAACTGAGAGGGGGGTGAATCAGTTGTCACAAAATAATAAAATTTTCAAACTTTACTTAACTTAATCTCATATTTGATGAATAAGCAATTAACACATTAGAGAGACAAAGAACACCAAGATTTTTTACTTGGAAACCCTATTAAGGGAAAAACTACAGCGGATGTTAGTCCACAATATTATACCCTATTAAAAGTATAATGAAAACAATAAAGGGGAATGCACATGCATTTAGGCAAACTGCCTAAAGCTCACTACTCAGTTATAGAAGGGGTTTACTGCCCAATAGTACAAAATAGGATTAAATCCGAAGGGTATGAACTAAGAAAATAGCTTTTGCACAAGCCTGATTACAGTTCCAATTAAGCACATAAAACTCCTTCACTTTTCACTCAAACTACTTCACACTTCGCTTGGTCTTCTTCACACTCTGCTCTACAATCAAATGATATTCACACATACACACATAGGAGCACACCGAACACACTTTACATTGATGAAACTATCACTCCTATATATCCACGTCATGGATTACATCAACAACTTAGTTGACCAGAAAAATAAAACATATTTGCAATGCCAGCCCAAGTTTACAATTAAATTTTCACTGTGGATCTAAACACTATCAACCAAAACAATGATGCGACCCAAAACAATATTCAAGAGCATGCCAAATATTCAAAATTTTACTTTTCAAGGATCCACAATATGTTACCACCATCATGTCAACCAGGAACATGAAAACCCAATCATACAGAGAAAAAATCTTTGACCACAAGCACACCAATCAATGTGGACATACCACAAAGATAGAGCATGATCTAGAAACATCCAAGAACACCAAGAAACAACAGAGAAACATTTGCAGTAGCTAGAATTACCAAAATCACACAAACTTCACTCAGGAACACTGACAAAGACCATAAAAATATTGTCAAACCACAACACGATCAAATATTTACGTGGACCTTTGAAACTTTTGGTAGATCTAGATACTCTTAAAAATAAACCCTTTAGTCCACAGCAGCTGATATTCAACATATAGAACAAGACGCCTTCATGACCTACATAGTTCCACTAGGAACCTGGAACACTTTCTTTTACAATTTTCTCAATATCCTCGACATATACAACCTTCAATACACCAAATGCTAATAGTGTTGACATCAATGACAACCACATATCAGCAACACATCCACAACATCCAACACTTTTTTGGTGCCAAAATAGCAGGCACTACACATGGGCTTAGGCTCTCCTGAATCAAGCCTTCCTACAACAAATTTTGAACTTTCTTGTTCACTTCCTCACTCTCAGTTGGTGACATTCTATGAGATGCTTTGATAGGAAAACTCGCTTCTGGTATTAGATCAATTTGATGAGTTATCTTCCTCATAGGTGGCAACCCCTTAGGTGCATTGTCAAAAATAATCTCTTTAAACTCTTGCAACAAATATGCAACCTCCACTGCAACATCTTCCATATTTTCACAGTTAGACTTAGGAATCAAGGCAAAACAAAAAAATTCATGCCTCATACCATGTAGGAATTTTCTTACATCAACTAAACAAACTCTTGCATTACCACAAACTTGAACCAAATCTTCTTTCAAAGGTTTCAATTTATGCTTCACACCATCCTTAGTTATGGTATATGTATTAGCACAACCATCATGCATTACCTTCTTTTCATACTGCCAAGGCCTTCCTAACAAAATATTGCATGCATCCATAGGAATTATACCACACAATATTCCATCAAAATATTTTCCTATTTTAAATTTTACCAAAAATTGCTTGTTGATCAAGAGCTTTTGATTATCTTGTACCCACGATATTCGGTACGGTTTTGGGTTATTTCTCCTCTCTAGCTTCAATTTTCTCACCATTTCTTTAGATACCAAGTTATCCGTGTTTCTACTATCTATGATGATACTACAATATTTTCCTTTGTATTTTCATCTTTTTCTTGAATAATCTCTTTCTTTGAACTAATTCATCTTCCTCATTCAACAATGCTCTTCTTGTCATCAAGACTCCACCTCCTTTTGCTTCTTCGGAATGTGATGAGCCTACATCCTCCTCATTGATGTTTTTTGTTCTATTTTTATTTTTAGGTCTTCTATTTGTCCTTCCTTGATTATGAGGGCAGTCATATGCTTTATTCCCCTCTTCATCGCATCAAAAACAAGTTCCATGAAAGTCACCTCTTTCAAATCCTCTACTCGATCTTCCTCTACCTCTTGGATTTTGATCTTTGGAAGGGTAATAATTTTTTTATTTTTCATTTTTTTTTGCTACCTTGGTCTTCAAATTTTTTATTTTTATTATTTCCATCACAACTTCTTCCTCTAATTCTTCCACCATGACCTCTTCCTCTTTGTTTGCTTTCAATTTTTTTGTTCAATCTTTCTTCAACTTTCAATGAGAATTGATATGCATTCTCAATGGTGGTCATTCTCACCAATTCCAATTCTTCTTGTATGCTTGGCTTTATCCCATTAATGTAATGAGCTACATTCTCCTTATTTGCTTCAGAATGTCCTATTCAAATTAGGACCTTGTGAATTTCTTTTGTATATTCTTCCATAGTCATCATTCCTTGTCTCAAGCTCTGCATATTTTTTAACAACTCCAACTCATAATCTATTGGGATCAATTATCTCTTAATTTTTTCCACCAGCCTATCCCATTTGGAAAAAAATTCTACCCCTTGTCTTCCCCTTTCAATTTGGATTTCTTTCCACCAAATGCTTGCATGGGCCTTTAACTTTGTTTTTGCAAACCTCACTCAATACGGGTCTTCAATCTCTTCAAACTAGAAAAAGTCTTCCATGTCATTAATCCATTCTATCAACTCTTCAAGATTTAAAGTTCCATTAAAGGTTGAAACCTCCATTTTTGGTTTCTTTCCAATGATTGATATTTTTCTCAAAAATATAATTTCTCCATGATCCATTTGTTTATGTTCTTCCTCTTCCATTTCATCTTGACTATCATTTCTTTCCCTATGCACTTCTCTCCTATGGATCTCTTCCTACAAAGTTTTTAATTGTCTTCTAAGGTCTCTAATTTAATATCTAGGAAGGTCTCCTCCTCCACCACCTTTTCCTCTACCTCTACCATGATTGGAAACTCTTGGAGGCATTTTAATCTTCACCCACAACTCATAGGTCCTGCTACAATCTGCCTCTCTTTGGTGCTCTATTTACAAGCTCAAGATAACCCACTCTAATACCACTGATGAAAATGGAGGCTCTCCCCTTCAAATATGATTACAAAATCCTCATAGCACACATTACAAGAAGGCTCCAAATACATATAATGAGCAGAAAATGAAAGAGAAATCTACAACTTAATTCATATTCAACTATGCAAAATGTTTACATAGAACTAAAGCACATGGGCTTCCCTTCAATCCTACATGCAACACCTACAAAAAATGTGTCTTCTACAATTTGGTACAATTTTAGCAACATTTGGGCATGTAAAACTTCACTTCTCCAAGCCCCCTTCTCAAAATGAAAAGGCATGAATTAATAGAGAAAGTGTAATGAGAAAAAAACTCTTGGTTTCCAAAACAATCAATTGAAAACCACCTTGAGAAAAGTATGCCCAACCTTGGGAGTTTCAAAATATGCAATAAGACATGTAGTCCAATGCATGCCAGCCCTCATTATGACATCTTACACCTCTCACGGACTCCTTACAGCTTGTCAATTACAACTTTGCATGCAAAGACGTGCAAGCAACATGCAAGATTCTATTGCAGCCCACTTTAAGACATTTCATGACACATGTACATGCAAAAAAGACCTCTTTGACCTCCTCCAAAGTGGAACACCCAAAATTAATATTCCTTTACAAGATACTATTTATCGGGGGTCTTTTCCCATCAAAATTTACATTAACATTTTCACACAAAGGGAATTTACATTGTTGCAAATGAAGATATTATTTTCTATCACCTAAGCCCTTATTGAAATCAAAGAAAGCAAAAAAAAAATGGTGACACAGAATTGTCGATACACCTTAGATGCTCTTACATCAGGTCCATAATAGTATCTACTCCCTTGACTTAATTTAATTAGAACCCTCTATAAACTACAAGTCTCTTCATTCTAGTTTTCTCAGTCTCTTCACATTCCCTCATCCTATCTCCTATCCAAAGTGGGTTCTAGATAAATGAGCATAGGGGGTTGAAATGTGAGTGGTATGCATTTAGTTTCTTTATAAACAATAATATCCATGTACCTTTTCACTCTTTCAAGCATACATATGAAGTTATACACTGAATGAGGCTCCTTCCTTGATAGCTTTGGAGTCAAACAGTTCCACCTTTCCTATACATATTTATAACCATTTTTAACTAACCCAATTGCCAACATCTTCATTCTTTCATAATCTTGTGCTATGACCTTCATAAAAAATTTTCCCTGCACCCTTGTGTGTTCAAGAGTTGTATCCATTCATCTACTATTTCATCAAGATCTTTGGGCTCTTTCCTCATTGGTAGTGCAACTGACTTTTCCCTTTCTAAATACTCCATGAGTTAACCTCTAAATTGTTCGTTTCTAAAATAGGATGCTAAAGATTTTACCTGTAAATCCCCTACAAACATTAAGGGATTCTATTTTGCATCCTCTAAAACCACATAATTGTGCAAATAGTATTTACATAGTTGGTCTTGCTCGTCAAGAGTAACATCAACAAAAACATGGAGAAATTCAAACTTGCTACTCATAAAAACTAGTTTATTGCTTATCAGCCTACTAAATTGAAAACTTAGAAATTTTCCCTAGAGAAATAAGGTGTATGTTCTAGCTGGAGGTCTGCACTTGATGATTTGGGTAGCCAAATCTGCTATTTCTTCCATTCTAACTATCATTTTACTCAATTCAGTGTCTTTCCCCTCCAACACTTTAGTGTGCTCTTCAATTAAAGTCTCTTTTTCTTTTCTCCACTTTTCTTTTTCTTGTGAGAATTCATTTGTAACCACCAAGAGACAAAGTTGTGTGGTGAATTGGGGTTTTTATGGTAAGAGGTTTTTGATTTGCTACTGCAAGTTCTCCATCACTGTTGTAGTAATGACCAATTGTTCCAATAGGTCTAACTTTATACCATGGCCATATGTTTGTAGCTTATCTTCCAATTCTTGTGTCTTTGTCTCTCTTTTCATAACTCTGCACTAGTTCTTCCAGATGTTTGATTCTTTCCAGAGCTTCCTGAAGCTCCTTTTTAACATTTCTATCTTCTATAAACATTTCCTCTATTTCCAAAATATATTCATTACCACCCCCTGTACAATCATAGTATTCATGAGTAGGACTATTTGGGGTTTTCTTTTATGTTTTCTTGGCAACAAATGCATCTTCTAAGTATAAATCAGAAGTGGTGGATACATAACTCTTCCTCTTTGCAACTGTATGCACATTTCCAAGGGTATTTCCCTTACCTTATGAGTTTGTCTCAACCAACATCACATCCTCTTCCTATGGTTCAATACCCTTTATCTCTTCTTCAGGTGTTTCCACACTTCCCCTCATATGAAACCTTAATTTTTCAAGCGGAAAAATTGTCTTGGGGTAGGTTTCTCCTTTTGAATATCCTTGTTTTTTCTTTTGAACATCCTTCTTTTTCTTCTTTGTTTTATGTGTAGATGTTGTGGATGTACTACCTCTTCTATTCTTCAATTTAGGTGGTTTTGAAAAAGATGGGGTTTCTTCCACTATTGGTGACCTATACTTTGGCACATTGTGCTCCTCGGGCTCACCTTGGCTACGGGTAGGTGAAGCCATAGGTGAGACAAGAGAACTTCCTCTTGTAGGTTCATCTTGTGGCTCTAGGGTTTCAAGTGCTTTAGGTTCCTCAAGTAGACTATTAATATCTTGACAACTCACAAAGTCTTCCCAAGAAAGTTGGGGGTATTGAATTCTTGAGCTCCTTTTTACTAATAGGGTAATCAAATAGTGTTGTGATAAATTTGTGTCACTTTGTTTCCTCTGGTACTCATATGCCATATTTTTTAACATATTATAGAGGAAATTGGGCACATTTACTAGCCTATTGTGGTGAAGATGACTAAGTAATTTGAAATGTATAGTATATAGAATATTTTGTCTACCATCAAAAGTAAGGTATCTAATAACATAGGAAGCATAGTTGGACCAAAACCATGCAAGAGAAATTCTTTTTGTACCTTGGGATGGTGAATCTAAATTTCTCCTTGCTCATAGAATTCTTCTCTTGCAGCCACTACATCTGCTTAAACTGGAAACTCTACTCTAGTTCTAGGCAAACAAGAAATTTGTGCTATTGCTACTTTAGATGCATCTACTAACAACCCTTTTACCATTGCTTCATTGTGCTCCAATGTGTCTTCAAATCTCTTTGTTATGTCATTGTTAAATTCTATCAGCTTTAGAAAGTAATTAAGCCAACCAACTCTTGTGAAGATAGGCAATACCATTACATCTTCTAATATCTACTTGTGTGCCAATGACTCTCCTAATAACATCACCTCCCATTGGGAATTTCTTTACCTCTGATCAATGTTCTAACCTTAGAAATTCAGCTCAAATTCCACTTCACCACCCTCAAACTCTTATCTTACTCTATTGTTTTCTCATGCATTCTTCACTACAACTTCCCCTTTCCTCTGTATCAGCTTAAAATTTGGTTCAACTTAGCTCAGGATCACAAATTTTAGGAAATTAGCAATTGAAATTAACAGAAAAATGTAGATTCAATTTAGGACAAAAAGGGTTTGCATTTGGTTTTAGTTGGTGAAAAACAAAAAAAAATTGGCTAATATTGTACCCTCCGCCCAACTTAAGGTTTAAAGTGACATCACTTCAACTCATGATAGGCGAAGGTATGATGAGAGAATATGGAAATAAATGTTGTGAATATATCGCATGCTTAATTTAATATGGAAATACATAATGAAAACATTAAGAGATCTATGATAATTATGATAGTGTACCTTGCGTACCTATCAGAGGCGATTAACTAAATGCCACATGTGTGAGCTGAATAAAATGTATCCGTAGGATAATTTGATGTGACAAGAAATAACTGCAGGTGAATGAATGATGAGGTGGCAGGTGCAATGTAATGAAACTAATTAGATGGATGATGGTTAGTGATGTGACAGTTCAAATGCCTAAAATTTGAATTGGCTGTGTGAAATAAGCTAAGCATACTGTGGGTACTTATTATGGGTAGACTTGTGTGGCATGTGTGAGACATGTGAGGTGAAAAAGGTGCAAACTGTAATTAATTTGGAATCAATTTTTGAAATTTCCTACTAGACAACATTGCAGGTACCTTTGACATCAAGTCTTGTTTGAATTGTAGTAGCTTTTTGTCCTACAAGTACCAATTGCAATAGGACCCTTATTGAATGTTGACAGTTGTATATATATGACAAGTCCCTCAAGAAAAAGTATGCACATCATTGTAACCATGTTGTCTGTGTATGTCAGGTGGAATAGGAAATTAAACTTGAGTGATTTTAGGGATTGAGTTGTGTAGCTCAATCACTAAATCACCTAAAGAACTTGGTACATCAACTACTACTGAATCATCATTTTGTGTTTCAAAATCTGTATCTGGATTTTTGTAAGGTCCATATTATTGAAATAGATAAAGAATAAAATCTTCCTTTTGTATTGGTTTCTTATAAAGTTTCAACTTGTGACCATTAACATGAGAGAGAACCTTATTGCATCTATGGTGTGTAGCTTTACTGCTCCATTAGGAAAGACTTGGTTGATCTCATAAGGTCTCAACCACCTAGATTGGAGTTTACCTTTGAAATCCTTGTATCTTGAATCATTTAATAAGGCCCAATCTCCCACAATAAATTCCTTTGTCTTAATATATAATTAGTAGTGTCACTTTATCCTCTACTTTTGTACTACCTCAGTGTGATGGATTGCCTCCATCCTGATTTCATCCAACCCATTTAAGTCGTGTAACCTCTCCTTTTGAGTTGTTGTGAGATCCATGTCTAACTCCACTATTGTTCTTAATGTATTGTACTCAAACTCAATTGGGAGGACTGTTGTTTTTCCATATACTAGCTCATAGGGTGTGAAACTAGTTGTTTTCCATGTTGTTCTATATGCCCATACTGCTTCTAGTAATCTAGCAACCCAATCTTTTCTATGTAATTGCATTGTCTTGGTTAGAATACTTTCAATTTCTCTTTTGGTGACCTCCACCTGGCCATTGGCCTGAGGGTGGTAAGGTGATGACTTTTTGTGTCTGATTTGATATTCTTCAACCAATTTGGTGATGAGGTCTAAAGTAAATTTTGGACCATAATCAATCACTATTTCCCTAGGTACTCCATACCTAGTAAAAATATCCTCATACAAGAATTCAGCCACATTGCCATCTCTGGCAAACTGTAATGCCTTCACTTCTACCAACTTAGTCAAATAATCAGTGCAAACTAGAATGTACTCCTTTTTCTTAGAAGTAGGTAACATTGGTCCAATGAATTCTAATCCCCATTTGTTAAAGGGAACTATGTTAATTGAGGTTGTAATGGAATTTCATCACTCCTTGTTGGCTTACCCATCCTTTAACACCTATCACAACTCCTTGTACATTTGATAGAATCCTTATGTAAAGTTGGCTAGTAGTAACCATATGTGAGCATTTTGAAAGCTATTCTTTTTGCTGCAAAGTGACCCCCACAAGCTTCATCATACCAATCCTTCATGATTTCAAATATTTCATCCTCCCTTATGCACCTTCTCATGATATTTTCTAGGCCACTGTAGAATAGATAACCTGATATCCAAGAATATAGAAAACATTTATGTATGATTTGTCTCTTTTCCCTTGGAAAAATTTGTGTTGGAATATTCCCTATTACTAGATAGTTTGCAATGTTAGCATACCAGGATATATGTATATTAAGATCAAACAAGTGCTTATTTGGAAATGAATCATCCACTAGCCCTTATGTTGATTGTGTTGGAAACCTTGAGATAAATCTGCTACTACATTAGCCTTACCAGGCTTGTCCACTATTGTGATATCAAACTCTTGTAGGAGTATCCATCTGACTATTCTATGAGCCCTACTACAAGATTTTTCATTAGATATCTACTAGTTGTATGGTCTATGTGGATAAAAATTGGATAACCAATAATGCAATGTCTGAATTTATTGATGGCATACACTATTGCTAGCATCTCCTTCTTTGTAATAGTATAATTTAGCTATTCTCCTTAAAGATTCTTGCTAATGTAGTAAATACCATATTCTTTGTTACCTTCTTTCTGACCCAAAACTACTCCAATAGCAAAATATGAAGCATTTATGTGTATATGGAAGCGTAAGGTCCAATTTTTCCCCCTCAAAATAGGTTCTTGGGTTAAGGCTTTCTTCAATTCTTCAAAGGAGTATTGGCACTATGATGTCCAATCAAATTTTATATATTTAGTTAGTAGAACAAACAATGGTGTAGCAATATTACTGAAGCCTTTAATGAACCTCCTATAATAGCCTGCATGGCCTAGGAAGCTTCTAACATTTCTTTTCCTTTGTGGAATAGGTTATGTAAAAATGATCTTTATCTTATGTGGATCAACTTGTGTCCCTGCACTGGATATGAAATTCCCTAAAGCAATTCCTTTAGTCATCATCAAAAAACACTTTTCATTACTGAGGGTCAAATTATGTTCTTTACATCTCTTTAATACCTTTTTCAGATTGCTAATGAATTCCTCATAAGTTTCCCCATATGTGGTGAAATCATCCATATATATCTTCATACAGTCATGAGCATAATCAGAAAAGATGCTGAGTACTACCCTCTAGAAAGTAGTTGGGGCATTGCATAAACCAAAGGGAATAACAGAGTAAGCATAAGTGCCCCAAGGACATGTAAATGTTGTTTTGTCTTGATCCTCTAGAGCAGTTTTATTTGATTGTAACCATTGAAACCATCTAGGAATGAAAAATAATTCTTTCCTGATAAAGATTCAAGCACTTGATCTATAAAGGGCAATAAAAAGTGGTCCTTCCTAGTGGCTATGTTCAGCTCCCTATAATCTACACATACCCTCCATTTTCCACCTGTCTTGGGAAAAATAACTAAAGGTGAGATCCATTCACTGTCAGATATAGGATAAATGAAGCCTACATCAAGGAGTTTCTAAAGTTCAACTTTAACTATTTCCCTCAAGGCAGGTTTCATTCATCTTTGAGGCTATTTAATGGGCCTATAACCAACATTTATATAGATCCTATGTACACATAAGTCGAGATCTATACCCTTCATACCATGGTAGTCACATGCATAGGTTGTCACATGTGCCTATAGCACTGTGTGTAAGGAATTATGCTATTCTTTAGTCAGTGCATTTTTTATGTTCAACATTTTTACTAGTATAACTTCTAATTCTTTGGATGATTCTTGCATAGATGAGAGGTCAAGGATGAGAATTCTTGGTACAAACTATTGTAGCAGCAAAGAATGGAAGATATGAGATATTTCTTCTGAGGAGTTGGTAGGTATGATGCTTTGCAAGAGGTCTTCTAGGCATGAGAGGCACTCATGTTGCTATAGGCTCCTACAACAATCATTTTGAATTATGTGAGAAATCAAATCATCTTCATCTTGATCTTCCAATAAAGGATTTTGTTCTATTGTCATCAAAGTATGTAGGGAATAGTGGTCTTCCTCATCCAAACTAGGACAAATGGTTTGCTCAAGATCAACATAAGGTTGGGCTGGAGGATGTAGTACCAATTTCTTGGTGACAATCTCATTAGATATTATCATATTTCTAGACCTACAACATATGAATGCATTAGTTGTAGTTAACCATGGTTTTCCTAGGATGAGTGGATATCCTATAAGGTTAAATTTTGGCTGCAATACTATGAAGTCTATAGGGTATTCCCAAGAATTGAATGCAATAACTAAGTCCTCAATGATTCCTTCAAGCTTAACTATTGACCTATCATCCAACTATAAAATAGTTGGTGTAGGTCTAAGGTTGGCTAATTGAAGTAATTGCATTGTTTCTTTAGTCATGACATTGATTTTTGCCCCTAAATCTATCAAGGTGTCCTTGATAAGGGTCCCATTAATCTTAACATCCACTACTAGACTACCAAGGTTTGTGTATTTAGGGACAATTATGTTCCCTAACATGAAATCAACAAGGTTTCCTAGGACATGAACTGTCTAAGGATCCTTCATTTTCTTCCTTGGTTTCTTAAGACATAGGCCCTTCATAGTCTTGGTATAAATTGAGATGTCCTTAATATCTTGGATGAGAGGAATCTTGATGCTTACATCCTTTAATTGACCTAGTAGGTTTTTCTTAGCTTGTGTATGATGTTTTTGAATGGCTAAGAATTCAGGGAAAGGAGGATTTGGACTTGAGGTAGTCTAGTGTACTTGATTTGACTTAAGTTCTATAGGTGATTTATCTAAAGCTTCAAGTGAAAGTTCCTCATCCTCCATCTTAGTGATTTGGGTGGATGAAGGTCTAGCTAGTTGTTTCTCTGACCTGAACTGGACATCACTCAACTCTACCCCATAGGTGGGGTATTGCATAGCCTCATTAGTATAATCTTGTTGGACGAGCCTATTGTTAGGGTTAGGTGCAGGTTGGGCAGGTAATTATGGTTGTCTTGCTAGATGGTATGTTGAATTGGATGGATTAGGCATAATGGCTTGTTATTGTGGCTGAGAAGGAAGCATAGGCTACTGATAATTCATGTTTTGTTGTTGCCATTGTTACCCTTTCTGCCATTGTGGCTGCCATTGGTTCTTCTATGTTGGTCATTAAGGATTGTAATTGGAAACTTGGAAATTTTGTCGGGACCAAGGATTTGGTTGTTTTTGGTTCCAATTTTATTAAGGTTGTTTCCATTGTTGAGGGTTTGGCCATTACCTTTGGTTGTTTGACTAGGATTGAGAACTCCAAGCAAAAAAAAAATGATTACCAATGGGAAAAGATGAATTGAAATTAAGAGGGTCATGTGGCATACCTTGTCTCTATTTCCATGGCCTTCTTTGAGCTATGTAAAATAGCTATCCATCCTCTCCTTCAAGTGGCTAAAAATCAATTTTCTTTATTTTTTCTTGTTGAATACTAGCCACTCTCTTGCATTTATAGTTTGCTTTCCTTTGCCTGTAGTTGGAGAAATATTTAGTGAGCATTGCTTCAACTTCCTCTTGCTTCTTCTTTATGTGGAGAGTGTCCAACTAAGTTTCCAGGTGACTGATAATTTCCTCCTTCATGTTGGACAACAAAATGATTAACTCTATTTTTGAAACCCCAATAGATGATTTACTAGTAGTGGATGCCCTCTCTCCTCTTGGCCTCTTAGTGAAGGCCCTAGAGTAATTTCTACAGACCTTGCAAATTTCTTTACCTTGTCCAATAAGATTGAGGGAATCCATAAAGTCCTCATTGACTCCCCTCAAAAATACTAACTTGAGGGATTCTTCAAATAACTTGGTCTATAGGTTTTTCTTTAAACAAAAATGAAATCTCTCCACATGGTCTTCTAATAGCTCATCCTCCTTCTGTGACATTCTAAACATTTCATCTCTCCTCCTATCAAGGCCTCTAAAATAGTCTTGGTATTTCTCCAAGAACATTTTTTTCTGTTGCAAGAATGAAGGTGTTGTCATTGATGTCAACTATGGGTTGAAGATGTTAAGGATATTGAGAAAATTGATAAAAAAAAAAGAAGTAAACTATGTTGTAGTAAGCCCTGGTATTGTGCTCTGCATTTTTTCTATGCTAATGTTATGCCCACACAGATCTTACAGATTATTCAAGGTTGACAAAGGTTTCTATATTTAGAATTTGTATTTCTAGATCATTGTACAGTGCGAGATATTTTCAGTAGTGTGTGAACCAGTTGTTCAGTGATGTTTTTTGTGGCCTAGGAGAAATGTATTTTCTTTGCGTTTCTCCTTTGTTTGGATTTAGGTTGTACATATTTGGAAGTTTATTATAATGCATTTATCTTTTTGTATTCAATTTTTACTTGATTTGGTGCAGTACAGAGTGAGTTTCATTTATTAGTGTGTAAACAAGGGTTACTAGTTGTTTTGAATTGAAGTACTTGTATGATGCAAGCTTGGATGAAGTGTTTGATTAATCTTAAGTAGTTTTTGGATTATTTTGGATTGAGTTCAAGTGAATTATGATATTTGGAACTTTTGGCTTTTTATATTGGCTTAAGGAAGTGTGTACTTAATGATTATAGTGTTTTGCACAGGTGTTGGTCAACCTTATGTTTAACACTACATGTGAGACTTGCATAAGAATTTTGAAGTTTGTTGGGATCTATTTGGGTCCTAATTACAGATTTTTGTAGGTCACCTTTTATTCCTATCCACCACGAGAATGTTTAGGTGTCAACTTATTTTGAATTTGTATGTATAATGACTAGTGGCCAACATTGGAGAAATTTTTTGAGGTAGAGCTTGATATAAATATGTATGGTTTTGATGCAAGTAAAGGATGAGAAAGATTAAGAAGTAAGATAGATATGAGATTGATGTGAGTGATGTAAATTTGAGCAGAGCAGTGCAAATTTCAATGTTAGGGTTCCTAAAGGCAGTGAGCTAAAGGCATCCAAAATATTTCATGTGAGACTGCCACAGTGTGTGAGCGATTGTGGTGGACTCCTTGTTGCATTGAGAAGTATTCTTTGTGTAACATTATTCTTCCATCTTCTTGCATTCTTTATATAGTAGTGAGCCAATACTATGAGTCTTTTGGACAGTGTGTCCTATTTTGGCAGTGAGCCCTTTTGTACCGATTTTGCTATTACTTATATTGTGAGCTAATCCTCACCATGGTTTTTCCCTCATTAGGTTTTCCACATAAATTTAGTGTTCTCTTGTGTATGGTGTTATGATTTCAATTTATGTTATCTTCATTTCATGTTTAATCAAACTAACAAAATAAGTATTTAATGAATGCTTATGGATTTGATTACTGTTGATGGTTTTGAAGGTTTAATTTTCTACAACTGATTCACCCCCCCTCTTAGTTGTCTTGTTCATTTCAACATTTTTCAAGGTATCCCAATCTACAATAGCATCCTTGCCTAATCCCATAAACCATCTTAGGGTTTTATCTTTTAGAGTGGTTGGGAAGAGCTTGAACCTATGAGCATCAAAGGTATAATCATAGCTCTGGCATAGGACATCAAATTCAAACATAAATGTGTCTAGGTCTTCAGTCACCAACCCATAAAATAATTGTAATGCTAAAGGAGGGATATTCTTCAGCACAATAGCCCTTTCTTGATGGGTGATTGGAAACTCAAAGGTCACATGTTTTGAGTCATCACTTGGTGCATCACCCATGGTTCAATATGTCCCCTCTATAGGTGTTGTAGATGTTGGTGACAGGGAAGTTTTTTCTTTAGTATTACCCTCACTTTGTGTACTGGATTCACCAATTTGTACTATGGATTCTTGGAATATAGAGGGGAGGAGGAATTTTCTCAAGGAGTCTCTCTGCCTCCGCATACAAAGAGTATAGCTTTGTATAGTAGTGGTCCCACACAGTGTTAGTGTAACTTTTTGGTATGTTGAAAAGATTAAGTCTAATAGTCTTAATGTTGAAAATAAAATGTAAACTATGCAATCTTAGAAAAATAAGTCTATGAAGGTAGCACCATCCTCAAAAGTGGTGCCAAAAATGTAGAGTCTAAACTAGTGTCTTGTAAACTTGGTAGAAACTACACAATTCAATGGAATGACTAGCTGAACAATCCACTCAACATTGTAAAGACTTCATTAAATTGTCAACCAAGGTTTGTAAACTTGTGATGGTGTTGCACTATATGTGTCTTCAATGACCTAAGGTTACCTAAGTCATCCTATTAAAGGTATTCTACATGCTAGAAAATTATAGAACACATAACAATGAAAGAAGTAAACTGGTGCTAATGGCTACGAGTGCTTACAACATAACCTGTAGCTGAATTGCTACTAATAGAGAATTATTGAACTAACTCAAAACTGCTTAAAGCTGGTAATTGAACTTAATCTATTCTTCAAAGTACTATAAATCAATTTAATGCATTCATGTATATGGACAATCATTATTGGTAATCACAATATGTGAACCTATTTTAAAGTTCATACAATTTATGAAGTAATGATAACAACTTATGAGCAAAAATTAAACAACTATAAATGTAGTGAAGAACAGTTACCTTGAGTGGCTTGCGCAAGTGGTTGTCTTCAATTAACTAAAACCAAATCTAAATCTTTAGATTATAGACATCCATATGAACTTGAACTTCATTTGTGACATATTCCAAAATATCACATGAAATCTTGTTCAAAGATTGTATTCAAGGAATTCATTTCTAAATAACCAACATATCTATAGATGATAACTGAAAACTAAAGAGTAGTTGATAACAAAATCCAGTATGAGATTTGATAACTAACTATCCTAAAGACTCAACCACCGGCTATATACAAGCATGGGGGAGCTTATTCTAAACAAAATTGTTAACTAAAATCATTAACTAAACTCCCTAGATATCAAAGTAAGTAGTTAGGATTGAATTATTCAAACTGCAACTAAAAAGAAACAAGAGTTCAAATGGGATTGAAACTCTGCAAAATAGATTTGCATGTGGAACATATAATCATTTATCTAGAATCCTATCAACAAAAGAATTATTCTTCTTCAACACCTTATTAACTGTCATAATGATGCAAGACTAACTCCATCAGGTGTCTCCCCATGGTATTTATTACACTCAGCTTGATATGGCACTTCCCTGTTTAGTTGTCTAAGTCCTCCTTTTGCTGTAGACTACAACTTTCAGTTGTTGTAGACTATAGTGTCTTATTGAGCTACAAGGAGTTAATTCATAAAACATATACACAAAGCTAACTACCATGATTAAACACAAAATTCCAACCACAATACATACATATTCACATATAAATTATGCAATGCTACTATATTATAACTATATTTCCATTATTATAATTTAGGTCCAAGGTTGTATAATAAGCATAAAAAGATAACATAGCACAAGAATATGTCTGAAAGGATTGTTTGATAATGTTTGAAAGCATGTATAAAAAAATTAGGAAATGAAGTATTAAATAGACTCATCATATACCACTTTTGATAAAATGTTCAAGTGGAGCTTTCAAACTCAAAAAAAAAATGTTATTTTCACACCATATAAATCAAATTTGATCGTTTGAATGCAACAAAATATATTAATATTATGAATTTCTTGTGAGGAATGAAATTTCATACAAGGTTTGCAAGTTACCATATTCCAATAAGAACAACATGAGATGGAAAATGCTTTGCATGAAAAAGTTTGTTATAAATGTGTATAATTGCACTGATCATGGGTCAAGATCAGTTAGTGTTCAACAAATTTCAAGCTAATGGAAGTAAATCATTTTAGTTTTAATGTGAGTTACTTATTAGTTATGTGTTTCCAAACATGGTATGTGTAAAGCATAATACTCAGATGTTTGCAAAATGTAGAAGACCATCAAGGATACACAATAAAATCATACTAATTATTTTTCTAGTTGACATTTTTCAACTTCTTGTTAAGAGATTCCTTATGCTTCACTTAGACCCTTGATGACATACCATACCATTCCCTACTGAGGAATTCTAACTTCTCCTCAAACAACACCTCCTTGGGAACACTCCTTTGAACATCATCCTTTGTTTGAGGGATATTAGGCTAAACAATAGCTTTACCTTTGGTTTCCTTCTTTTTGCTATAGGTTTTGTTAGTGGTCTCAGGAATAATTGTTTATCCTATATAACAACCTCTTCTGATTTGATTTTTTTTTTTCTTTCCTTAAGCTTAGATTGGAAAACTTGGAGGGAAGTTGTAGTGTTTTCATATAGTCTTTACAAGTTTTGATAAATGGACAATTTTAAGATCTAATAAAAAAAGATTTGACACTATCAAAACATACAGGCCAGAAGGAATCATCAATGACAATGAAATTTTTGTCAATCAATCACAAGGATAAGATTATTGTCAAGCCCTAGATAATGTAGCAATAGCCCCATTTTTTGTTTGCAATAGTTTAATTGCAAACTAATTCTTTTGTTGCATTCAAACAATAGCTTGTCTCTTGGAAAGCAGGTTACATTGTAATTTTATTATAGATTGACCATTCTTTCAATGTAAGAAAATAATTAAATTTGTAGTAAAACTTTTACAAACAAAAAACGAGGGTATTATTTTTCCACGCCCTTATTTAAGGTATGCTCTAGTAATTTATCAAGGCCTAAAAAAATACCTTATTTAAGGTTTAAGAGGGCTCTTTTCCTCTGGTAATTTATAAAGGCCTGAAAAAACAACACCTTATTTAAGGTCTAAGAGGGCTTTTATGACCTTATTACTAGTTTGCTTGCCCAAAATTTTAACTTTTTTTTGGATTTATGAGTTCAAAATATGTTTCACATCAAAATTTCTATGTTGTCAAATCTTGAATACCCATTCATTGAAATAATGTAGTATATTAATTTAAAATTACCTTGCAATCCATAAAATCACTATACATTAGTCCACTACCAAACTCTTTTCAAAACCCTACAAGCATAGTAATAGCAAAGCAATAACATCTCATTACAAGACTTACAAAATCTAAAAGGGACAACTACTTTGTGCCTATTTGAATGTTACACATGTCACAAAAACTCCATTTCTAGTCAAATGTCATGATTTGGTTTCGAGCACAAACAAAAATGAAACCGTCATCAAATTTCATGCACTTCCACTAGACTAAGACATAAGAGAAATCACACATAAGAGAGGAAATGTGGGAGATGAACCTGCTCTTAGTGTATTTCATAGCTGTGCAACAAACCCTAGCTTGATTGACTCAATCTCGCCCTCAAAGACTTTGACCAAACACACAAAAAGTGGGTTAGGCTACTTTTTTTTTAATTTTATATTTAAGGAGGTGATAGATGAGGAGGTTATAGTTTCAATTTTTTCCTTTGGTGTGTTTAAGGCGCTAGGGCCAAATGAATTCCCTCCAACTTCTTTTAGAATTTATAGGATACTTTTAGGAAGTACATGATTGTTGTTGAACGAGTTCTTTTGATCTAGTAAGGTTCTAAACTAGCTTAATAATGCTTTTATTGCCCTCATTCCCAAAAAAATAAAGATTGTCTCCATGGATAACTTCCATCCTATAAGTCTTTACAATACCATTCATAAAGTGTTTTAAAATATTTTGGTCTCTAGGGTCAAATCATTTCTATCCAAACTATTTTGTAACTAGAAAGGGTTTGTCCCTCAAAGATGAATTTTGGATTCCTTTGTCACTACTCATGAGATTATTCACTCCATAGAAAGAAGTTAAAAGGAAGGAATGATACTCAAGTTGTGTTTTCTAAAGACTATAATCAAGTTTCTTGTGATTTCCTCCTTAATGTTTTCAATAAATTTGGGTTTCAAAATAAATTGTTGGGATTTATTTGGGAATTTGTCTCCATGCCTATTTTTTTGGCTCTTACCAATGGAATACCAAGAGGATTTTTTAGTAGCAGTGAAGGTTTATGGTAGGGAGATCCCTTGTGCTGCAATCTATTCAACTTGGTGGTAGAGGTTCTTGGTAGAAATATCTCTCAAATAACATTAGATGGTTCTCTTTAGGGAATCAAAGCAACATCTTTGTTAGCCCCCTCCTCCCTCCAATATTTATTGTATGACACCATACTTTTTGGCAAGTCCTTTATTATTGAGGCCAAATTTTGGAAAAAAAATTATGGGTATGTATGTTTTGATTAAGGGGGAAATACAGGTTTTGAATGGACCCAAAACCATTTACATCAGGTTTTGAATGGACCCAAAACCATTAACAAGCAGGTTTTGACAAGGACTCGAAACCCACAAAAAAGAACAAGCTGCAAAGTCATAAAACAAAGACAATCAACATCAAACCAAAAGCAGATTATACAATAAACAACATGAATACACAAATCTGCACCAAATAAAAAGGTTTTAATGGGATCCTTAAACCCAAAACAAGGGAACTTGCATCCAAGAATTACCTGAAACAACTAGGTAACCATTAGCTTGAAACAACTAGACTGTAGCACTACACTTATTAGCACCAACCAACAACTCACTTCCTAAAATGTCTAGATAACCATCAACTTATATTAGCTAGACTGCAACACAACACTTATCAACACCAACCAATGAAACCAACCTCTCCACCTCAATAGGAGAGATAGGAATCAGAGTACAACACTCAAGGGCCATAACAACCACACAACACTAGTTAACCCACAAAGCCAAGCCAACCTCCACCTCAATAGGAAGGGGCTCCCCTCTATAGGAGAGGATGAAATGAGTCCCTAAACCACAAAAAAAAGAACTTCCTACCAAATCTACAACACACCTCTCCACCTCAAAAGAAGAGGGATCCACCTCCAAAGGAGCAGTCTCCACCTCTAAAGAAAAACAAAGCCACGTCTTGTAAAGAACCAAAGCCTCACCAAACACACCCGCTCCCAACACACTCCAATAAGAAAAATAGCCGCAGCCTAGTCGCCAATGCCCAAACCACAACCAGTCGTAGCCTAGCCCCCAATACCCAAACCTCAACCATCTGCAACCCAACCGCCAGTGCCCAAACCTCAACATCATCCTCATCGTCAAGATCCGAGCCATCCTCACCATCTGCATTAGAGGATTTCAAACTCCCGAAACGACTCTTATTCCTACCTCCTCCTTCACGTGCCATCTCACTATTTACTTCATATTAATGCCAAAAATGTGGGTATGTATGTGTGATCCTAAGAATTTTATCCTACTCTAATGTGCAAAATAACTTAAAAAAGCGGATGATAAAAGACCAAAGACACCTCAAGATTAGCCTAAAGAGTGATAAAACAAGAAGGAAAATGGACAAAACAAGATACAAACAATTTCACCTTCCTTGCTGTTGATGTCTCCTTGATTGGCCCTTGCTTGGGAAGATTTTGTGTGCTCCTTAGATGGTTTCTTGAGTGATTAAATGCAAGATTGTATGTGCAAAATTATTATAATGGATAGCTAGATGATGGTAAATGATTGAGAATGCAAATTGGCAGCATGTAGTTATCAAATGACTAAAGTGTTCCCCAAAATGCCTTTGAGGAGGGGGTATTTATAGGAGAATTTGAATTCTCTAGAGAATTCAACAGTTGAGATGCATCCAACAAGGCCAAGATGAAGGGCTATGGTGGGTTGAGAACCCACAAGCCCTCACATCTTGACATGTGGATGGTGAAGTGGCCAAGAGAAGGTGAGGTGTAAGTGAGGTGTCAAAAAGGTACATGAGGTGGAGGAAGGACAAGCACCTTGGGGAGTAAGAAGATTTCCTCAAAAAGGGATTTCTTGTCCCCAAGTGGGAGTGAAAGGGACATTTGAGGAATTTTGAAATTCCTCAAAAATCTACATGGGAAAAGGAAAGGTGGTTGGGGAAATAAGTGTGAATTAAAAATTCACATTCTTAGGAGGATCTAAAGGATAAAAGGTGGGCTCCAAAAAGGCGGGACTTGGTCACATGTGGAGATTGTGACAAGTCCAAGGTTCTAGAAGCCTTGGAAGGATAGAATGTGAATTAAAAATTCACATATAAAAGAGGGGAATCTAGGATATATAAATGTGAATTAAAAATTCACATGGGAAAGGGGATTCTAGGAGGAATAAAAAGGAATTAAAAATTCCTTGAGGGATGGAGAGAGTTGACCAACGATTAAGATTAATTAATCAGTAATTAGAAGATAAATGAGGATTAGAAGCCAACTTGCAAAAGTTGGAGGATGTGACACATCCTAATCAAGGATTAGGCATGTGCACATCCCTAATGAAGAAATTAGGAGACAGATTAGGATTAGATGAAAATGACATGTGAAGAATTAAATAAATGTAATATTTATTTAATTCATTTGATGAAAAGGGGATTAAAGAGAGTAAAGTATTTAATTATTAATTAAATACTTTAGGGATTTGGCATAATTAAGGGTATTAATTTAATAATAGTAATATTACTTAATTAACTTGGATAAGAGGATGTTTAGACGAAAAGTGATAAATTTGGATAAATTAAGTGTCCAAATTTGGATGTCTACAGTATGTTGCAACTTCTATTTCTTAATACTCATTAATTAATTATGAGAAAAGCAACTTGTATTTCTTTAATACTCATAATTATTTGTACAAAAAAATCCTTAATTTTGAATTGTTCTTGTGCTTAATTTCCAACAACCTATTTAGGGATGTCTCTTTCAATCAAGAAGATCAAACCTTTATCTTGGAATGAGATTATAAAATGTATGCAAATTAAGCTGGTGGGATGAAAAGGGATATTTATATGCCATATTGGGAATCTTCATCTTCTTAAAGCCTCCCCCGAGGACATCCCTATCTACTTTCTTAGACTGTTTAAAATTCCTAAGTACATTTCTAAAAAACTTGAACAAATCCAAAAAAATTCCTCTAGTTTTGTGTTGGAGAGAGAAAAATTGAGACAGAGTTTGTGGGCCCAAAGGTGAAAGGAGGTTAGGCATTAGGAAGATTCACTTAAATAACATGGTCTTATTGGCTAATCTTGGATGGAGGTTGTATGCATGCAAACAATATAAATGAAATATGTATAAAATACAACCCATTCAAACCAAATACATGCAAACCTTAGAAAGATAAAGTGTAGTATGTTGATGTGCTGATAGATTGGATGTGTTTGCTCATGATTCTAGAAAAACAATAGTGTGATCAAGATGATTCAATAGAAATTCCAGTAACATAACAATAGCAAAATATTGAGTATGTAAATGGGATGGAAGGCTTCTCATTTATAAAATTTCCACGAGGGAAATCAAGGGCCGAGATGGATTGGTTAATGGATGACTAGGGTTGAATGAGGATTAGGGCTTGGATCAAAGTTGTAGTCATGTGACAAGTTTCACGTGAGGGATAAGGTCTAAGTTTAGGATTAGGATTATGGCATCATCCTTATCTAGATGGATAGGATTAAGAGGTTAAATGAGATGAAAAATTAGTTTGACTTTTGGAGAGTGTCTAGATTTAATGAATCTAGACAAGGGGTTAGTTAGACATGCGAAAGGGACACTTGTCATATGATTCCAAGTTTAATGGCTAGGATTAAATGGATAAGGATAGAGGATAAAGTAGAATTAAATAATAGAGGAAGAGGTGGTGGGAATTAGTTAGAATAAATCAATTAATTAATTTAGTTGGAGAAATTGGGCATAAGAGTAATATATAAATTAATTGAATAAATAATTAATATTTATTTAATTAATTGGGTAGGACAAGGTGATAGGTAAATTAATTAAATAAATAACTATTATTTAATTAATTAATGGCTTAGGATAGGCTAAAATTAGGTCTGGTTGGGTAAGGTCATATTTTAGGTGGCTACAAAGGCTATTGATAGAGTGTAAAGACTAGGCTTGAATTATGAAAGGTAGATATATGAGGGGGTATGACATGAGCTTTCTCCTAACTGTTAGTGACATTCCCAAGGATTCTAAAATTTCAAATAATTTTTTAAAAGCTAGAAGTATTTTCTTGATGGGATTCAAATGAAAAGTTGGAAGTGATCTTTATGTTCATTTTTGGGAGGATTGTTAGCTAGACAAGTCTTCTTTGTTCTCTCATCAATTGCTCTAGTAGTTATAACCTACTCTCATCACTCATTTTGGTAACATGGTGAGGGATTAATTGATAATACACTATAGTACTATGCAATGGAAAACCATTTTGAACCACCTTTAATGTTGGTGGAGAATCGATTATTGTTGCTTCTATTCTACATAATTGTTTGATGCTTTAGAATCTCAATCTTTCAAAGGGAAGATGAACACTTTTGGACCCTAAACTCCATGGATATTTTTTTATTTGTTCTTCTTACTCTTTATTACTAAACCCTGGCACCATTATTGATTTTTGAAAAAAGGTTTGGAATAAAACATTGTTACCCAAGATCAATTTCTTTTGGTGGATTATTGCACATAACAAAATCCCCACCTAGGAAAATTTAAGGAAAAAATGGTTTCAATTGCCTAAAAAAGTATTTTATAGCTTATGGAGGAAGAAATAATAAATGAACCCCTCTTCTATTGTGATCATTTCATATTTGGAAAAAATATTTTCAAATATTGGATATATCTTGACCTATGCATTGTTTTATGGTTAATTTTGTGGATCGCTTGTTGTGTCTTATTTTCCATCTAGTTCTCAAAGAAGTTTGGTCACAAGTTCCTCCCACCTTGCATGGGGAATCTAAAAAGAGAGAAATAATTAAAATATATAAGATTTTCATGAATGAATGGTGATTTGTTCCATTTTATAACTAGATCCTTTGTGGAAAATGTAGGTCATGATAATATTAAGAAGCCCTCTCTTATCCCCTTGCTTATGAGATTATAATTGTTAGATGTTGTGGCACAAGCCAAAATATTTATAACCTAGATAGTAAGAAGGACCTTAGAATGCATTGGCTTTCTCCACCCATTGGTTGGGTCAAACTAAAATTTGATGGTGCTTTTTAAGGAAATCCTAGCATAACCAATGCATTGGGGAATCAATAGATCCAATACAAGTGACCTTATGACTGCTTATTTTGAAGGAATTGGTATAAAATGTAATAAATGAAGTAGAGGCAACAACTCTAGATATGGAGTAAAATTAATATGTGATATGGGATTTCCCATCATTTTGGTTGAAGGAGACTCTAAACTCATCACACAAATGATTATTATAGTTGAGGATGAAATATCATAAACTACATTGAGTATATTCAAGGGTTTGCAAGTGTTTTATCTTATTTTGATGCTAAACTCATCTTTCATGATAACATATGGAAAATGTATTAACAAATGTTTGAATATGGTTTAGGAAATGATGTCATTGGAATAAAATTTCAAACCTTATGATCTCTCTACACTTGCTTAATACCATTGACATGGAAAAAAATTCAAATAATTAAGTTGTTATTGGAAGGGTTGATTGTTATTCCCTTCACGGTCTTTGGTGGTTGTTTATTTGATAATATTTATCCTAGCCCTATTAGAGGAAATATGTTGCAAACTAATCATTCCTCAAATCATCACTCTGATGATGCAATAAAAAGGATCCTTATTTGGTTTGACATTGTGAGTGATCATTTCCTGATGATTCTTTTGGACTATCTTGGGGATTTAATTTATTTCCATGACATGCAGGTCACATGGGAGAAGTATCAAATCATGGACTATAATGGAGGTTGAGCTATCAATTATGTAATGATCGTCCAAATGCGTCCCCTTATTTCATGTGTGCAAATCAAAGAAGAGTATTCTTTCCAAATTTCAACTTTAAGCATTTAGATGACAAGGTTATTCCCCACTATTGTGTTAGTCTTTACTCAGTGTTAATGCTTAATCTTGATTTCTACCCTTGTATGTTATTGCCCTATCTTTGGTCTAATTTGTTTTATAAAGGTGGGTGATAAGTGCATAACTAAACCCTCTTCATGCGAGGAGATCCATAATAATAATAAAATTATTTGGCACATTTGCAAGGAGGGGGGAATTTCCACATATCTAGAGGCTCTTTGCAATTATGAATAAGTTATCTTTAAGCAATTTTCCTACTCTTGGAAGGACATAATTATCTCAGTCGGAGGTGTGAACTTGTTGTTAAGAAGAGAGTACATTTTAATTGGCCTACGAATTAGCAACAAGAAGCTGAGGAAATCAGGGAAAGTAAAGACACAACAAGCATGAATTTGCCTCTAAAAGAGGAAGAGCTACTTACCAAATTCTAGAATGAATTTAAAGAGAAGGCTTGGCAATCTCATGGGATGAAGTAAGTTACATTTGGATTAAATACTTCACACCATAGAGTCAATTCAAATGGACATTTCATTACCATTTCCCACTTCTAAATCATCTATGTCATAATCTAATGATAAGCTTTCCTTTTTTCATTGTTACCTACCTCAAGTCTTTGGTGATGAAAGTCCATTGTAGGACTAAGGTTTTTATGTAGTAAGGCCTTATTTTTAAGCTCTATAAATGTACCACCTTGCCTTAATCCCTCAAGTGTTTATCACCCCTAGTGGTTTTATAGATCCACGTCTCTAGATGGGTTGCCTTATCAAAATTTTGGAGGTTGGTGTGATGGAGATTGGGAAGCTTGAGGATGAGGAATTAGAGACCAATAGAAAAGGAAAAATACTTTAAAAAATCCCCTTTCCACAAAAAAAATTGGACATTATTGAGGTTACTAGTAATCCTAAAAATACTAAGACAATTTTGTGCTAAATAAGTCTACCACTAACAAAGAAGTGGAGACCTTTGTTATTATACTAGTTCCCCTTAGGACCAAGGAACTCAATGAACTCAATGAACCCTTTGCTAGTAAGGGTTGTATTGTGGTGGGTAGTACTTGAAAGAAGAATAGAGGTGAAAGGGTTCACCAAACCTTGAAAATAAAAGGCATATGTTAAGGAGTCCAATTTTGGAAAAAAGTAAGTGAATATGTATACTCTAGGGACCATTGCTATTGAAAATGTTGTCATCAGATTGTGATTGCTAGGGAAAGTGTCCCCCATCTCAAACAAAAAGAAAAACAAGGTTGGTAAGAAAATGGATTTGACAACATCTATGCTCAAGGCCTTGACGAGGAGTGATGATCTTACTAAACATGGGTATATTGATGGAGATAAATGTTTGGATTATGAGGAGAAGAAGATTAAAGACACTAACATGTAAAGGTCCTCTAAACTAAAATATAAATTCCCTTATAAGGCCGACCTCCACTAAGGGCATTGCTAATGTTTTGATTTATTTTAGTAAAGATACTTTGGGTGAAACACAATATTCAACAAGTATCTTTAACGAGGAGAATAGTGAGACTGAAGTTATGATTTTGGGCCCACTAAAAAAAAGGGTTGTGATCCTATTGATATGGGTGGGGGTTCTATTTTTTGAAGAAATAAATGAAATTGACTTTATTGACCTAGAAACCAAGAATGATTCTTTTGATGAGTTGAATAAGGAAAGCATGATTAATACCTTTATTGATTCAATTGAGGAAGTCAAAGTCTTCAATTTTGGGACCTCATGTGCCAACTATAAGAATAGTTTCAAGCTTCTAAACACCCTTCAAAATATGATAGATACTTTAGAGATCAAGGTAAATAGGATTCTATCATTCAACACACATGTTATGCATGGATCTATCACTAATTTATCAATTATGCAATCTATTATTTTATTTTATTTTGATCGGTAAACACTTTTGACTGGAGCTATGAACCAGTGGGGTCACAATGGGGGACCCCATCCCCAATTTTTGTCTCATGCAGATAGACCCCTTGCTCCTGTCCGCCTCTTCCTCCCTTCCTTAGATCTTCTTCCTCCATCCTCCGTTCTCCCTTTTTTCTCCTCGTCTCCCTTCCTCCGTTCTTCCTTGTTTCCCGTCCTCCGTCTGCCCTCTCTCCTTCCTCCGTTCTTCTTCCTCGACTCCCTTCCTTCGTTCTCCATCCTCCCGTCTGCCTCTCCCTTCTCCCGTTCTCCTCCTCCTCTCCCGTCATCCTTTCTTCCAGCTGTCTCTCCCTTCTCCCGTTCTCCTCCTCCTCTCCCGTCATCCTTTCTTCCATCCTCCATTCTCCTCACTCCTAGCTGCCTCTCCCTTCCTTCGTTCTTCTTCCGCCGTCCGCCTCTCCCTTCCTCCATTCTTCTTCCGCCGTCCGCCTCTCCCTTCCTCCGATCTCCTCTCCGTTTCCCTGTCCACGCTCCCTTCTCCTGTCCTTCTGGTTTTCCCCGCCTCCATACTCCGTCCTCCTCTCACCTTCTCCCGGTCTCCTGCCTCCGTTCATCTTTCCCAACTCTCCCTCCTCTGTCCTTCTCCCGTCCTCTCGGTTCACCTGCCTCCCGCCTCCACCTCCCGTCTTTTCTACCCTTCGTTCACCTTCTTTCTGTCAATCCTCCTGTCTGCCGGCACCAATCTCCGTCAACCGACTGCATCCTCCTACAGGCTCGACCCATCCAGCCTCCATTTGTCTCCTGCGCAGCTTCCACCCTGGCAATCGTTCCCCTGCACCTGCCACGGGATCTTTTTACAACCATCATTCCTCCTTCCTTTTGTGCGCTGAGGAGGGCCTCGAACCTGTGACGCCCTATCAACAGGGCCCGTGACTTAACCGTCACGCTGCGGGGTGAACCCTATGCAATCTATTATTTGTGAGAAAAGAAAAAACTTAAATGATGAAGAAAAGGTAAAGAAAGAAATTATCCTAAATATGGACAAAGTAACAATTTCATGTTGGAGGACTAGGAGGATCTCTCTAGCCCCAAAGATTTGCCTTAGTCGGTGTTGTTTATTTATTGTTTGTCTCCTATTTAGGTTCTAAGCTCTTTGGTTGGGTCTATGTTTCGGGGTTGGTGGTAGCCTATTTCTCTCTATACATTGATTAATATTGCCTTTGGTCTAGCTATGTAATAGGGTTGGGACCCTTGTTTCTCATTTTATCTAATTAGAAAACATAAAATCATTTTGTAATAACTCACAAGCATTGTAAAAAATGATTAAATACATTTAACCATATGAGTTGAACAACCTACATAAAAGACACAAACATTTTCATAGTTTATCATAAGAAGAATCCATACTTGGATCGAAGCTCACAAGACCACACAAGATTCATCTCATAACTTAAGATCAAGTGAGATGGGAATTAAAGCACTTTTTTTCTCTCGATAAAATGCAACCTTGAGGATTGCTTCCATTATATTAGTTAAAAAAATTCATTTCTACATCTGCTACCATGATATGTATAACAAATACATATGCTAGTAAAGAATCCAAAAACTGAGAATGACACAAACCTTATCCTAATTCATGCAACTATGACATATTTTATATTTTCATCTATTACATAGACTCTTTACAACATAACATAAATAACATACATTTTTATCAATGAGGGACAGCTAGAGACTCTTCAAAGAAATCTGTGATGTGATCAGCCAAAACATCCAGCCCTCTGTATCAACTATACCCAATATCTTCTTCAAGAACTTCGCACCCTTCGAGACATTTCATTGACATTCTAAAATTAAAGAGGCATCATAGGATAAAATGAGTCTAGGAAAATTCACCGCCAACAATTCACCATCAACAAATTCGCCTCCAACAATTCATTGCCAACAATTCATCGCCATAACAAATTCGTCTCATAAAAAATTACCACCAACAATTGTTAGAAGTGAATTTATATGAAACCGGATAAAACAAATGAAAACCCCTCCAATATGTCCCCACGCGTCATCAATCTGCAGAAGCCAAGAGGGCATTGGAACACCATTACCCAGGTTCCCCAAGAACTGCCTTTTCACCAATGTCGTGGCTATTTGCTTCACCACCTCTTTCAATTCGCCCAAATATAACAGATAAGCCATAAACATGGACACACTGTCTGAATTTACTCGATACTTGTGATCGACTCGCAGAAAGTTCTCCCCTAAAATCCATCGGACGGCAAATAAAATGAGGCTATGACATGTCGTGTAGACACATTGTAGCCGCCTCTTTGTGATTTATCTAAAAAAAAGCCATTTGGCAATGGAAATATACAAGACGGATGGGCATATGTCCATCTCAGAAAGAAACCAAATACTCCAGAAAAACTGCAGTATTGATGCATTGTGTTTGGTCTAATTAATAGACCCAGGATGTGAGGAAACATGTAAGCGATGCAGATGAAAAAAAATGACATTAATGTTTCATTATGAATCTTATTCTCATTTGTCCTCATTGCCATAAATAATCACCTGTTGAGACATAAAAAAATGATAACTTAGTCTTTTCTACCATTCTTCGCCAATCCTTGAGCAATCATGCTCTAGTCCTTTGAACACCATTTCTTCCTCTCTCTTGATTTTCCATGTTGGCCAATTGATCTGCTTCCACAGAGCGTGTATACGTGGTTGGGGACGAAGTCTTCTAATTCAATAGTTCGGTTCTAAGAAAATTCATTGACAATAATTCACTGATGGAAAATTCACCGTCATGGAAAATTCATCGACAAAAAATTCACCCCCAAGTAAAATTCATTGCTAGCAATTCCTCGCGGTGGAAAATTAACCGCATTAATATTTTTTAATATATATTTCGAAAACTTTAATTTTATTAAAAATATTAATGCGGTTAATTTTTTGCGGTGGTGAATTGCTGGCAGTGAATTTTACTTGGCGGTGAATTTTCCATCGATGAATTGCTGGCGATGAATTTGTTGTATGCCCAATAGTTCACATTGAATTGTCGATAGTTTTGTATTGAGTTTCCACCCGTGAAGGTATTTGGATATTATTGGATTGATTGTCACTAAGGAGTCTCCTTCGATTCCAACCTTCATCTTTTTCAGATCTAAACATATTTGCAGACCTAGTCGTAAAGCTTGTAATTCTGCTTCATTGTTAGTGTTGTTGAGGTGTTTAGATGTTTGAAAAATTATGGTTCCCATCCAATCACGAATAATACATCTAAAGGACCATTCCATTTAGAAGCTTTGTTGATATTTAGTTTCATCCATCTATATTGAGGAAGTATCTACTTCGCCTTTGCTCTTTTCTTGAGGGCCTCAACACCCCCAACCCCATTAACAAGGGTAGAATATCACATTTTTATCTAAGTTAATTGTCTATAATTAATCATCATTAGGAAAATCTATGCATACACATTCAATTAAAATATCATGCATATCTACATAACAAAAGACAGTTGAAGCACAATGTATAACAACCAATGAGATATAATCCAAAAGACGATATTAACATCTTGACCTAATTGAAAAGCATCTACTACTAACATGATTCATATATAAAGATGTACAATAAACAATTACAATGTTAAACTTGATAAAATAAGTATAATCACATATAATAGTGAAAATAATGAAGCTAAAATACTATATAGTTCAAAAGTATAAAATATCATCCATATGGATCCAAAATACATAGTCCATACACCTTGATGACAATACAAAACATCATTACAAATTATGATATATATATCAAAGCTCATTCAAACAACAAAATGATGTATATTCACTTAGGCCTTATATCACCAAGACAAGTTAAGAGTTAACATAAGTGGGGCATTATAAGAGCTTGCTAGATATGAATGATTATGAATAATGTTGATATCATATAACATCTTTGGACAATGACAATAAGATACTATATTGATTTATTATGCTTGATTGAAAAGAAGCAACAATGCATAAACACTTTTTGAACTAACCTTTAAGTGGAGGTATGTGTAAAAAATAAAAGATCTCATAGTTATAAAAAATAATACACAAAAAAAATTATACCATGACAAGATAATTTATGTGGGGAAAATCCTTTCATGAGAATACCCCCACACTTCAAAGCAAAACCAATTTACATTATTCAACAACTAAGCAATTGCAATACAAAAAATAGGCTATACCTTTATAAGAGTATCAACAATGTTTAGGATTTGGAGTAGTTTTGGTAGCATAACAACACTTGTAATTCAATCATGCAAATCATACACTAATGTATCCTCAATTGCTAATAAATGAGAAAAATTGAAACCATAAACCACAAATAGTTTATTAAAACCATGAATCAAAATAATGACCTTAAAAAAATATATCATAATTGATCCAAAATCTAACACCCAAGTTGGTCATGGTCACCTTTGCTAAAATAGAAGATGCTCTTACAATTACCATAACTTGTCATAATTGACTTCTTAATTTAAGTCCTCCATTTTGACAAATTCAAATTATCCCATTGAAATATGTGTTAGGATCCAACAAAGGTCCATGCACATTTGGATGACATTTGCATGTGAATGTGAGATTATCAAAAATATGAAATTTTGTATTTTATACATCTTAATAACATGCATTTCCATAGCCTTTTTAAAGCATGTATCACTCTCAAATGGTTCAAGAAGTGTATTGTTGTAGACCAAATCCTCTTAGTAATTCTACTTAGGTCATTTGGAGTGCTTTGCAATACATCCAACTATTTCATTTTTTATAAGGGGGCTAGGAGTTATGACTCTAAATAATTAATTAACAAATCAAAACAATAGGATGCAAGGTTGCCACCTCACCCAACATTGATGATTGTAGGGTTGCATAAAAGCTACAATTTCCGAACCTTAGCTAGGGGAGAGGGTCCAATAGTGGTGCACCTTAACTTTATGGGTCGACATAACAATGAACATGTAACATTGGGATTAAAATATCCTTGAGTGGCCAAGGACATGGACAATTCAAATATTTCGTTTCACCTGCACAGATTGAGAAAAAAAGGTGTCATCAACATGCTTTTTGTTGAGGGGTCATAATAGACCCCCCAAAAAAGTTAGACCAATAGTGGTGCATTAAATCATGTGTTTTAGTGCGTCAATGTGGCATCATATGATTTGTTGCTTTTTGAATGTAATGGGCATACTTTGTTCAACTATTGGGTCTTCTCTTACAATTACTAGTTCCATACTTCTAAAATATTGGGCTTTGAATGTACATGTACTATGACAACTATTGGTACTTGCACCACTATTGGGCCCTCTCCCCTAGTAGAGACATATTCATGATGTATATTTTATTATGTGTGAGAGCGGTTAATCATCTACATGTGTTCCTAGCTTCTTCCACTATGATATGCTATTGTGATCCTATCCATTAAGGATAGGGTTCCACCTTTAGGATGGTATATGGGCAAGCCATATATCTCCATGGTTTGAAAAATAAAGTTCCTATAATGCTTTCTCTCTCATTAAAGTCTGAAAAAAATCTTCTTGCAAGAATCAATTGTATTATTTCATTTGTTCCAAACTTACTTGAGAGAAATCAAGTCTTAGATGCATATTTGCATTGGAAGATAATATGATTTACATTTTAGTGATCTTCCAAACTATATCAAATGAGAAATTTTGTATTTGTTTTGGTGTTTGCAATTTACCCACACATTAAAAATATGTTTGTCTCTTTTGTGAAAAAGAAAAAGTTTATATTTTATATTTATTCTTCAAAATTCTAAAAATATAGGGTATGCTAGTTGCTAAAAAATGCTTTAGATGAAATTGAGAATGAATACAAATTATGATATGATTTCTTGCAATAATTTGAATTTGAGTCTTTTATAGTTTTTGTTGTTCACGATGTTTTTCATATCCATGCATTTTAAGGTAGAATTTAGTTACATCTCTAAAATAATTTAATAATTAAGGTGAGTTGGTTGACATTAACATATTAAAGTCCAGAAGTAGTTGTACAATTGTTAGTACTTGATTTTAAAGTCGTTACCACCTAAATGTGAGAATAAAACATTAATGTAATATTTCACACTTGATGATTGAAGATTTTATGTAGCATCTACATAACCCTTGAGAAAATAAATATGTTAAAAACTTTTCCATCCACAATATTAAAATATTATTCATGACTATCTTAGAAATCAAAAAGAAAGAAAATAGAAAATATAATAGATTTTCAAAGCTCACAATATCTCTTCTACCATAAATATTTTAAATTTATTTATAAAAAATAACCAAAAAGCCACATATATATCATTAATAACAATTTCAATATAACCAAACTTTTTGAAATTTATTATAAACACCTCTAAACCTATTTCTCCAATTTACGAAAAAAATTAAAAATCAAACTGTATCAATATTGCTTCATCAATAATTACCGAAGTGATGGTCAGTGAAGGTAATATAATACTAAACTTGCAAATAAGTAACAATTCAAATGAAATTTTCCCTCCTTACAGAAGGGATTGTTGCAGGCAAAGAAGAGTCGGATGAATTCCTCTATGGATTTTGTTCAAATTAAATGAAATCAAAGTTCAATGTGGAATGAGGTATGGAATTGGCATCAGCAATGTGTTGGGGAGTGATTTTCTCAGAGCGCGGTTGCGATGGAAAGGCCTCGTAACCTTTCATGTGACCCCCCGCATAAATCTACTGCACAAAACACGCAGCCATTTATCTCCTCGGCTTCCTCTGAAGGCAATAATGAAGCATGTGTAAAAGCTATAGCACAGAGGCCCTCGAGATTCCGGTACCCACTTGTAAGCCTCAAGCGAATCAGAACCATAGGTTAGTAGCGACACATTTTCATTTTCTTATTGTTATTGTTCTTGTTTTAAATTCAATTGTAGATTTGATGTCAGATGACCGCTTTGATCTTGGGATGCAGTTGGATTCCATCTTTTGAAATTTCAAGGGGTGTTTCTTCAATTTTGATTTTGTCTAAGAATTTTTTTTACTAAAACCTAAAAGATTTTTTCAAAGATTCTTCCTCCCAGGGTGTTACTCACAGTTATGCACTTTAAACAGTTAGATTAGGTCATTATCCCTACTTGGGGGTGGATTTTTTTTTAAACAGACCCAGATAATTTGTTTTATTAAGTTATGCTCGCCAATGCACTAGTCACGGTAACTGTGCTTTAAACAGATCAGATAAGGTCAGTCTTCTTAGTTGGGGATTTTTAGCGGAATTTTATCAGAAACCCAAATGATTTGTCTCGTTTTAGATTATGTATGCCAATGCAGTGGTCACAGCAACGGGCTTTGCACAAAACTGGTAAGGTCACTCTTCCCAGTTTTAGAGAATCTCCTGGAAAGCACTAGGACATGATACTGCGTACTTATCTTGAATGAAATTTGAAAAGGTAAACAGTTGAGTCTAATCCCTAAAATACTCTGGTTCAGGGATGGTGACCTTTTCCTTGTACCCGAGTCTTTTGGGAACTATATTTGAGTGTAATACTATCGCATCCTTATTCTTATTCTTCCGTGGTGCCTTATTTCAAACGAGTCCCCATCTTTATACCTACATTCTAAGTATCTAGATGACCAAGCAATTGAGTTGCTCTCTTTGCTTGTAGTTTGAAAGGCATTGCGTAATAGTGCATTGTCAACACAAGAAACCTTTCTCAGAAGCCATTCTGAGAGGAATATCTCTTCCATAAACTCGTCCAATAGTGCACTTGCCCTTCAGGGTTTGGACTGTGGTCATCATCATGGCTATTGGTCCTGCCTTTCCAAGGACTATGCCTCATGTTATCATGTTTCATTTGTTTTATCATTTATCACTCACTCTGACTTTGATCTTGGCTATCCGGGTTTTCTAACATTAACCAAAAATATCGAGGGAGGTGATCTATCATACCCAAAAATTATTTTGTACACGATCTTTTTTCATATCATAATCTAAGGGACCACTTATTTTCTTTTTATTCAAATTATTGGAATGCAGTATTAACTATTAAGTGAATGCATCAGTAAGCCAATGCAATATGGCTAGCATGGTAAATCAGTTTGCTTTTCACTACTATGCTAACTCTTATGCAGTGGTTTCGTGGAGGGGTTTTACAAATTAGTGGCTGCTATAGTTTTAACTTACGGGCCTTTTGCAGCAAGAAGGTTCCATTGGACATTTATATATAATGCCATTACACATTTGGGAAAACCAACAAAACTGCTGTCTTAAGAAACTTTTACAAACAATTATCTATTAATAATTTAATTGCTCTGTTCCGCTAAATGCTTTGGACAGAAACTACCAACAAATTTTTGTGCATGCACCTCTCCAATGTGGAGTGGAAGCTCTTTAGTCATTGTTGGATATTTCCTGCCTCCCTTTCCAAGCAGTTGCTGAAGAGTGAAGAATATACAGCCACTCCTGTTTTCCCACAGCATAGTCCATTTTTAACATCAGCCATGTCCACAAGACCCATGTTGTTGAAAATTTGGAGTAAGCCCTAAGAATGGAAATTTGTTCTGGGTTGATATCTGTCTCTTTTGTTTTCAATATGGGTTGATTTTATATGATATCCATCAATTCAGAATTGTTTTGATTCTCTTCATGAAAATCGTGAGACACTAAATTACCACCTTGTAATTAATTTGATTTCCAGTAATAACATTGTTTTGGATAACTATGAACTTGCAACATGCTATTAACCTGATTCTTAGATGTATGCAAGTACCTTTGTTTTTATTATAGCTTGTTCTTATTTGACATCCAGCAATTTGGCATTGTTTGGAACTTTAGATCACTCTATGAAAATAACAAGACGGTAAATTTATCTACCTTGTTGGGATTATTTTGACAACTCATGTAAGTTATCTGAAGACAGATTGACTACCTCTGAATATTAGTAACTCTGTTATTAGGTTCTGCAAGAACCCTGGTCAAACCTGGAATGGTCCAGACTGGGTATGGATCCTGGTCTGGGTGTGGAACTGGCCTGGGTTTGGCCAGGCTCCTGCCCTGGGCCCATGGAATCAGCTTGGGTACGTTTGGACGTACCAAGGTCAAATCCACAGGGATGGGGCAGGACTGTGGGTGAACCCAAGGAGAACCATGCATGGGGAAAAGAGTCTTTTATAATGAAAAATGCAAAAACAAAAAACTAACTAATCCTGATTCCTAACTGCTAGATTAATGCTTTTGTATGCTTGTTTCAATTTGGCTTGTTGCTTTTGACATCCAGCTATTAACAATTTTTTAGAACCTCTTTGTGAGATGATAATACACAATTATCTGATTTGCTGTACTTAGTTTGTTGGTATCCTGATGTAATCAAATTAATTTTGGACTTACTGAACAAATAGGCACAGAAGAAACCTAAAACAAGTGCAGCATAAGCAGAACAGGGAATCATATTTTTTTTTTTTCAGTTGTCTGCTCTAAATAACAAGGCATAACAATGCCATTGTTTGAGTAAGCAGCTCAATAGAGTCTGTATATTATCAAAGGATGTTTTCTTATAATCAGCTATAAAGAACCTGCCCTGTTTATATTGACATATGAGATACAAATGATACAAGTAACAAAATTATGCATATTGCCAATGCTAAAATGTTGGGTAGATCAATTGATACGAAGTAACAAATTCCATTCTCTTGAAGTTTGCATCATCAATTAGTGTTGTTTCTAAACAATTTGAATTGGGTTGTGTAGGTCCTGCCAGGCGTGTTCTTGTAACTGACACTGAAAGAGATAACACTCTACCAAAAATCAGTGAGGAAGAAAACAGTGACTCACCAGATCAGCCAGCTTCTCTACCAAAAATCAGTGAGGAAGAAAACAGTGACTCCCCAGATCAGCCAGCTTCTTGTGAAAAGGACCTGGTTGAAACTAGCGCAGAGTGTCCTCCAGCTGCTGACAATCCTTCTCCACAGATAGAGAAGGAAACATCCAGGCTGGGCCAACGAAATGCATATGAAGGTATTTTTGGAGGAAACCATGAACCCCAAGAGCATAGAAAGAGAAAAGCTGATATGGGAAGAATAGGTGAAGATGCAACCATTTCTTTAACTGTTAATGTGGGGAGTAGTGGAAGCCCAAATCAAAACAATGCTGATTTGAGGTTAAGTTACAACAAGTGTGATTATTTTGGTACAGGTGAACTTGATTCAGAGGGCGACTTAGAAAAGTCAATGGCAGAGCACAATCTTTCTGTGAATAGTTACAATGCTTACAATGAAGAAGTTAATTTTTACTCTGCAAATAGAAAAATTGATGAATCATCAAGTTCCAAATGCCAATTAAATCAACTAGAGAAGTTATATAATGTGTCTGTTAGATCTGACCACCCAAAACCAATGGTACAAGATGGGCCAAAAAAGGTACAATTTGCAAACATTGACTACTCAAATAGGGGTGATGGAGCGGTCTTTCCAAATTCTTCAATTATGGACATGAAATATAGGCAAGCACATTCAGCATTTGACAACCACCAGATGCATTTGAAATCAAGTAGCTCGGCGCAACTTGCCAAAGATGACAGAAGTACACCTATAATCTCTTCTGTCCAGGATGACTCGATTCAGAGTAAGCCCCATACTTTACTCATAAGTAAACTTAAAAACAAAGAAAAATTTGTTAGAAGAACGCTTTCTGTAGGTTATGATTTTTCTTTGGGTTGTATTAATACTCTAAAGTGTGATTGTTGCATTTCTGATATTGCTGTTAATACTCATAAGTAAGCCTAAAAACAAGATTTATTTTAGAAGAACCTATTCTGTAGGTTATGATTTTTCTTTGGGTTGTATTAATACTCTAAAGTGTGATTGTTGCATTTCTGATATTGCTGTCAATACTCATAAGCAAGCCTAAAAACAAGATTTTGTTTTAGAAGAACCTATTCTGTAGGTTTTTTTTCTTTTCTTTGGGCTTTATTAATACTCTGCTGTTACGCCAACTTGTCTTATAAAACTCATCTTTCATCAATTGCAGAAATGGATAGACTACTTGATTCCTTGTCATCTACTGTTGTTTCTGTTGATTCCAAGGCCTGTGAAGTGGCCACTGATACTGGCGTGGAGAACTTGTCATCTCATTTGAATTCACTTGCATTGACAGAAAACCAGGAGAGCGGGAATTTGAATAACTTAGGGGAATCATTTGCAAATCACCGACAGATTTTGAACCAGACAGGTGTACTTGGTGCACCAAAAGACAAGTTTCTTTCTAAAGAGGTACAGATTACTAAAACAAATGTGCATGTTACAACAGCACCAACAACAGTGGTGGAACAGATCCTAAAGCCAAGAGATAATGCTTCTTCGGGAATTGAGGTAAATAATTCATCAATTCTGTCTGCACCTGCATCTTTGTCATGTAATATACCGGCTTTTGGCATCTCGAATTCAACTTCAGTTCATTGTACATCTGCACTCTCAACATTATCATCTGTTCCAAATCCTGGTCCATGTAAAGGTCTTGTTTCAGCTATAGAGAGAGGAGTGTTGGGAGAATCAAGCAGAATTTCAAAACATTCAGATCCTAATGCTGGTGTAGATGATTCTGAAAGGCATTTCAATCCTAACTTATACAACTCTTCAGCTTCATCTGCATCCATTTTTCCATGCACAGCTTCTTCATTTGCATGCCAGAGTGCTACGTCAATTCAATGCACATCTGGACCATTGACTTCATCGTCCGTAGGGCAGGTTCTCAATATGTCAAGAGAACAGAGTGCAACTGCAAAAAACAGTAGTGGTAGAAGTTTAAGTGAAGAACCAAGCAATGCAAGGTTTCAAGAGCCTCAAGCGGTAATGAAAATAGCCGAGAAAAGACTTCCTCAAGAGATTCGTGTAACATCTAAGGAAAACAAAGAGAGAAGTCAGGTGCCAGAAGTTGCAGGATGTTTAAATCAATCAATTCAACAATCTTCCTCTGAAGTTAACTTGGAAAAAACTTCAGCTGTTAACAACAGAGAAACAGGCACTAGTCGAAAAAAATATTATGATTCAGATGCATTTTTCCGTGTCAATAATAAATTTTATCAGAAGCTAGGTAAGATAGGCAGTGGAGGTAGCAGTGAGGTTCACAAAGTCATATCATCTGACTGCACAATTTATGCTCTTAAAAAAATCAAGTTAAAAGGCCGTGACTATTCTACTGCATATGGTTTCTGTCAGGAGATAGATTATCTAACTAGGCTGCGTGGAAAGAACTACATAATACAGCTTATTGACTATGAGGTATGGGAAACCAGTTGC
>VDFB02056351.1:20866236-20920962 GCA_007258455.2 Sequoia sempervirens
GATCATCAGGGTCCAATTCCTCTTTCTCTTCTTCTTTAGTTTCCTATTCTTCTTCTTCAGAGTCACTCTTATCACCCATGATCATACCTCTTTTTTGACTTGTTTCCAGAGTAGCAAGTCTCTCCTTCAACTCTCTCATCTCGCTAGCATCCTTGTCCTTCAATTCATTCACTTCCCTAGCAATGGTTTTCCCTTTTGGAGACATTTTGTTCACTTTTTGTTTCACACTTTCCTTCTTCAACTCAACATTTTTCCCTTCTTCAAATCAGACCTATGCTCTGATACCAATTTGATGTAGAGCAAGTATCAAAACACAAACTAACTCAACCAAACTCTTGACAATGTTTTAACACATCAAACTCAATAAATTCCTTCACAAATTGACATTCTTCCTAGTAGCATTTAGCAAAAAGGTTTTTCAAGCATAATTTCCAAACCCCATCTCATACTCATAAATAAATTATAGCTTTGAATACCCATTAGCCTCTTTTAAAATGTACTTCAATTTCAAGTGGGGTTACTTTGGAACACAAGGGCCAAAAAATTGTTGCTACGCCTTGAAATAGGCCTAATTAGGCTACCTCAACAAGGCATTTATTGGTTTTACACACTCCAAAACAAAAATATTCATTCCAAAACCTTAGACATGTCAAATTAGATCTACACATGCAATCCCCATCCCCTAGAATGGTCTTCAATCAACTCTTGTACAAAACCCTACTTCTATGCATCACTTTTGCTTAAAAAATATGAAGTATACCCACTAGAGGACATTAACCAAATTTTCCCAAATCCTCATCCCTGCTCCTACCAACTTCAAAAACATAAAATACAACCTACCTACACCCATTCCACCAATTACCAAGAATTTTCATTGGTAAAATGGGTCACAAAACATTATTTTTGCTCTCAAACCCTCAAAACCAAAGTTTCTAACTCATTTTCAGAAAAAACAGTATGACTCACTCAAATCCTAATGAAATCAAATGAGACAAGATGAAAATGAAAGGTAGTTCACTCCTTCATCAATTCCAATACACAAATGAGCACTTCAAGGTCGTACCAAAACGTACAAGTTGTAGCAACATAATTCAATGTAGAAAATGCAGAAAATAGTGAATCTTTATTATTCAATCCTCCAAATGTACTTCCAACCCTTGTTTCAACCATTACAAAGCATATTTAACCTTTTTAAACCATTTCCAACAAACTACAACTAACGTTTAACCTCCTAAATATTCAACTTCCCATTTACATCACAAAATGCAAAAGTGCAAAGTTGTTTTGACAACTTTTGCAACTTTTGTGCAACTTTTACAAACTTGATCAAATTGACTCCAAACCACCTAAGACAACTTAAAAACAACCTAAAAACATAGGAAATGGTCTTATAGACTTTATTACAAACCAAAAACGTGACTTCTCATCACATAACTAGCATTTGCAACAATTAAGAGCCATGGTGCCTTGCACCAAATTGTTTAATGACTTATATATGTTGTGTACATGCATACATATATATATCTAGTTTTTTCAACTAATTTGGTTTGAATGAAATTATTTGTAACTTCATAGAACAATTTAATTCTATAAAAACTTTTAATTGGTTAAGCCAACAACATGCTAGATGTGGCACAATTTTTTTGTGGAATTTTTATGGGTGGACATGGAAAAAGAGAGCACAATGGAGCATGAGCATATGTCAAGCATGCACTTCATCAACATGAACTTGCACATAACACCATTTATGGAATAGAAAATTTAAAAAATTCTATTTAAATTTTAAATTCTTAAACCTTTTAACCTAAAAAATTTTGTCAACATGCACTTGTAGGTAATGCCATACAGAATGCAAATGAAATTGTTGAATGGTGCAAAAGTCATTTTTTTTCTCACAACTCAATATACAACACATGCTATTTTTGGGAAGTTAAAGGTACATAGTCAAGAATTTGTTGTTTTAATTTCAAAGTGTGTACATGAAAATTGAATTTTCAAATTTAAATATATATACAATTTTTAATCACTTAGATGTTTGTAATTTTTTAGATATTGATCGATCAAATCCTTATAATTGTCAAACAATTAATGGTATTAGAAGTCTACATGAAATCATGACAACAGGACTTAGCAAGTCTTATGCAATTAATGTGAGAGAGAAATCATGTTTTTTTGTTAATTGCATTGAGGCCAATGCAAATATTCTACAATGTGAGAATATTAGAGATGGGTGTGTTTCACAAAGGGAAATGAAACAACTAGTATCAATTCCTCCTTTTGAAGATAATAACACGATCCTCTATATTCAGCTAATTACAAATGTGTATCTGATTTAGTTGTTACAAGTATATTTTATTTACTTTTAGTTTAAATTTTAATTTAAAATTTGATTTATATATTCTACCTAAGTTGAGCATGTTTATATAAATATTTAATTGGTTTACAAATTAAAACTCTAATTTTCAATCATGTATTTATATTTGTTTGTACTCAAGAAATATTTTTGTTGTTGCAGATCCTAACAATGTAGAAGGTGTAGATTACTATCTACTAAGATGTATGCAACCAAAATGCAAATTGGTGGAATCAACAACATATAGTGATGGAAAAGAGTATCCCATTGGATCAATTGTTGTTAAAGGCATATATTATCAACAAATAAAGAAAGATAAAAATGGTATTATATTTGTTGATTATATGCCTAGACAAAAGCTTTTACATTATAGTCGCTTAGTTTTAGCAACAAAAATAAATTTTGAAACTATACCTAAAAGAGGATGTTCCAAACAAAAGTGGAGGTTGTCTATTGAAGATCATGAAAAGATTTAAGAGATAGTTAAAGATAGAGAGTATTCAAATTATATGTACTAAGAGCTTTAAGATATTTAAATATGTACATGACATATAATTTTTAGATATGACTGGATATATATATATATATATATATATATATATATATATATATATATGTGGTCCTGGATATATATATACATGTAATATTTTGACTTAATTTTGAAAATCTTTATATTATATATATTGAATTCAAATTTTTTATCTAGATATATATATTGATTCCATGTGACCTGATCTAGAACAATTTTTTTGAAGAATCGATCAAGTTTAGATACTAGGTTGATATATATGTTGAATATTTTCCTTATCATCTATTTTCAATTGTATTTGTTCCATGTGAAATTCTTAAGTTCAATAATCTTTGATTTTATTTGTTCAATTCCACTTATAGCACCTTCTCTCACTTTCTTTGCCTACACATGTAAATTCATATGCAATACAAAACCTCTTGACTTTAAATTCATTTTTCCTTTTCCTTATTAAATCTATTTCCAATTGTATTTGTTCCATGTGGAATTCTTAAGTTCAAGAATCTTTGATTTCATTTGTTCAACTCCACTTATATCATCATCTCTCACTTTCTTTGCTTGTACATGTAAATTTATATGCAATACAAAACCCCTTGACTTTAAATTCATTTTGCATTTTCCTTATAATCTATTTCCAATTGTATTTGTTCCATGTGGAATTCTTAAGTTCAAGCATCTTTGATTTCATTTGTTCAACTCCACTTATGGCTCTTCTAGCTCACTTTCTTTACTTGCACATGTGTAAATTCATATGCAATACAAAACCTCTTGACAAGTTAAAAATTATTTTTTCCTTTTCCTTATTGAATCTTTTTCCAATTGCATTTGTTCCATGGAATTCTTAAGTTCAATAATCTTTGATTTCATGTTTTCAACTCCACTTATAGCATCATCTCTCACTTTCTTTGCTTGCATGTAAATTCATATGCAATAGAAAACCTCTTGACAAGTTAAATTCATTTTGCCTTTTCCTTATTAATTTTTTTTCAATTGTATTTGTTCCATGGAATTCTTAAGTTCAAGAATCTTTTATTTCATTTGTTCAACCCCACTTATAGCATCATCTCTCACTTTCTTTGCTTGCATGTAAATTCATATATGCAATACAAAACCTATTGTATTTAAATTCATTTTGTCTTTTCCTCATTGAATCTTCTTCCAATTGTATTTGTTGCATGGACCATACACTTTACATTGACTAGATATTTCATTTTTGTGTTTAAATATATTTAATTTTCATGTTGGTTGAGAATGTTCATGTATACTTAGATTTGATTTTTATTTTCCCACCAAGATCAATCATGTAATGCTTAGGTTTGATCCTATGTGGCTCAAGATTGACCATAAAATTTAATTTAAAATAAAAAAAATTAAATTGTTTTTTCTTATTAGCTCTTAGGAATTGACCTAACTTACATGTTTGCATAAATTATTTATATTTCTTGGTATTTAAAGACATTCATTTGTGAAATTAATTACATTCATTTTTTAAATACAAAGAGTAACCATTCTAGGAACATTTTTATTTAGATCATGTAAAATGAGGACCTATTACATCTCAAAATTTATCATCCTTATGCATTTTCAAATGTACCAAATATCATAGTAAACTAGGTTGCAAAATATTTAATTCTTACAATATATATAAAAAATCTACACCTCAAAGGATGACTTGTGCATTAATCAAGATTGACTAAAAAATTAATATGCACTCTAATTTTGATTGAGCATATTTAAGAAAAAAAAATTAAGGCAAAAGTGCTAAATAAATAAAATTAGAAGGTAGAACTTGCTAAATAAATAAGAACCATAATGTGATATAACATGACATGTAACAAACCATAATGTGAAATGTATACAATGTGACATCACAAACCATGTAATGTGATGTACAAACCATAATGTGAAATGTAAGTAATGTGACAAATCATAACAAGAGTTCAAACCATAATAATGTACATACATATAACATGACATGACAAACCATAATGTGATGTAAACCATAATGTAAAATGTATGTAATATGACAAATCATAATAAGAGTTTAAACCATAATATTGTGTACATATAACATGACATGAAAAACCATAATGTGATGTAAACCATAATGTAAAATGTATATATAATGTGACAAATCATAATAAGAGTGAACCATAATATCTATAACACATGTGAGTGCATGTAAAACAACTCAAAGAGAAGGATATCTAGTATGGATAGATGAATTTGATCCCTACCTTGATCCCTCTCTTGATCCTTGTCCTGATCCAGGTTGTCTCGATCCCTATCTTGTGCCCTATCTTGATCTAAGTTGTTTTGATCATTGTCACATGCCTTGCCCCAAGCCCTACACAAGTTCAAGTACATACATATAATTTAATTTAATATACATGTGTATATATGTAAAATTATCTAAAACTTATAGTGTACAAGTTTAATTTGTGAACATGTATTAAGTAATTTAAAATTATTATTTAAATGTCCCTCACATGAATAATGCATGCGATTGCTAGCATGCTCCAAATCTCCAAAGTCTAGAGAATCACCATATTGTTGGGAATTTTCAAATACATGATTTCAATCAAGAGTTAAAACTACTCTGAAATTAATTTTATTTATTAAATAATATATGCATGTAATTTTTTTAATGCAATTTATATATAAATTATTCAAGTACATGTCGTGCATCATTGAGGGCTCTACCAATCCCATAGATATCACAAGAACACAAAGACACCTTGGGGACATTTGTACATGGTACAATATCAGTGTCAAAAATAAGTTCACTATATGTGCCATGAACAAGATCAGTTAGCGCAATGACCTCAACATGATTTGGAACATGTTCAAAACCTACACTAGCTACAAGATCAATAGAAACATGTTGCGTAGGGGAGTTTGTAGGATGGTGTGGAATATCATCTGAAGCTGTCACCCCTGGCTCATATGTGTAGTAGGATGTTGACATCTAATAAGGGTCAGTATATAATCCAGAGAGATCCCATGCTCCTCACTAATAATTTGGTAAGCTACAAGTAAATTAGTAACAAAGACTTCACACACATTACGCACAGTCGTGTCACTCATATGGGCCACATCTGATGGGGATGGTAGATCGACATGATTAAACAAATCATAAGTACTAGATGTAACCTCAGTGGGAGGAAAGCTAATCTAGGGTCGTAATAAGTATCTAGCAACATGATTAGATGGCATCTAATCAATTTGTGTGGTAATGGTGGAAATACTATCAAAAATATGAGATCTGATGGGGCCTATTATTGTATCCCATTTTGTTCCTAATTCCAAACATTTTGGAAGAACCAAAAGGTTTGTACCAACTAATGCCCTCTTGTTGACAGGCGATGGTAAATTTGGACATCTATACTTAGGTTTGTCAGAAAAGTTGTCTTTTCCCTGTCCAACATGCTTGAGAAAAAATGTTTAGTCTAAATCTATCTGTAAATGAAACTACATATAATTATTTGCAAAAATAAAGTGGCAGCTTATCATTATGACGCCATCTACGATGAGCTACCAACCATCTAGGATATATAAATGGAGCAACAATATTATATGTACACCTAGTAACTGTATATTCTCTAATTCTATATTTTCCCTTATAAAAAGGGAAAATGTTATACACATTATCTTGTGAAACTAACTTACTAGCAGTTTTCCATTTCTCTAAGTCAATATTAGTCCTAGCAAGAGACAAATAAAATAACTCGGTGCTAATATCATCATAACGATTGTATGATCGAATGACACCAATCATACATAAAATCTCATCTCTAATAATGAATAATCTATCTCTATTGGAAAGATTTGGGGAGTTATGAATGGTTTTCTCTAAACATCTCAATACATTTTCTAATCTCCCAATACTCTCCTTATAAGAATGGTGAGATCCCTAATCATCAGTCATATATGTATAAAAATAAAGAGATTTACATATCATTAAAACAAAATATTTAAATTAAAAATTTATCAAGTTTCAAAACTAAAACATTTTTAATTTATATACATCTAATGAGATAGAAAGTTATCTCTATGAAATAGAACCTTCTACAAAGGACAACATAAGAAATGACAACTCCAAAGAGACATTGAGAAAACAATCTGAAGGTGTAACATAGAAAATATTGAAGAAGGTTATGACCAATCCATATGATTCTTTAGTGACCCTTGGAAGGGACAAAATTAAGGTATTCAATGATGGAAAAACATGCAAACACCTTAGTTAAATTTGTTAAAAAATATAGACCATATTTGATTGGTACAAATTTATTGCTTGTATGCCATATACAACTATCAAGGATATTCTAAAGCTTAAAGTTTTGTTGCCTTTTGCATAATTATTCTAAAACTTGGCATCAAGCAAAAATGTTGTATACAAACCACCAAATTAATATTGAAATTTCATGATTGGTTTTGATGCCATTTGCATAATATTTTTGGAGCTTGGCACCTAGAAAGAGTTGGTTTGATTCATTTTCTAGGAGTGTTGAGTCAAACTTGTGTGCTTGGGCACTTGGAGAGTGTTGGGTAATTGGATTCATTTTCAAACTAATTAAGTGTCCTACTTTTCCTTGACTGGATTATATAATTGGTTGGAGATTGTTACAAGCTTCTAGTTTTATACATAATTCATGTTTTCCTTTCTCTTCCTTATGATGTGAAAATACATATTTTTACTAATTCATAGATCATGTTATTGTTGGCATGTTGTTGCTAGTTGGATTTCATGTAGTACTACAAGAACTAAAACTAACTTTATAAGAACTGATACATGCATTTGAATTTTGAATATCAAGCTAATATGTCACAACTTCCACTACGGAAAAAAGTTCTAAAAAAATATCACTTAGATACCAATCTTAGTGATAAAGCCTATATTCTTGTTGGTTGATAAACAATGGCCTTTTGTTCAAAAATAGACCTTTGTCCTCATAAGTCATAAGACCTAGTTGAAATGGCTACATTAGAACCAGGTGTGTGCTATTTGGGTTTGCTTTATATATTGTAGAGTCTAAACTAGTGTCTTGTAAACTTGGTAGAAACTACACAATTCAAATGAATGACTAGTTGAATAGTTCACTCAACATTGTAAAGACTTTGTTAAATTGTCAACCAAGGTTTGTAAACTTGTGATGGTGCTACACTATATGAGCCTAAAAATACTTGAGGTTACCTAAGTTATCCTATTAAAGTTATTCTACTTATTGGAAAATCACAGAATGCATAACAGTGAGAGAAGTAAACTGGTGCTAATGGGTTGGGTGCCTACAACATAAACTATAGTTGAATTGTTGCTAACAGATAATTATTGAACTAACTCAAAACTGCTTAAAGCTAGCAATTGAACTTAATCTATCCTCTAGAGTATTATAAATCAATCGAATGCATTCATGCACATGGATAATCATTATTGATAATCACAATATGAGAACCTATTTTAACTTCCATGCAATTTATGAAGTAATGATAAATAGAAATAACTGTTGAGCAAAAATTAAACAACTATAAATGTAGTGAAGAATAGTTACCTTGAGTGGCTTGGTCAAGTGGCTATCTTCACTTAACTAAAACCAAATCTAAATCTTTAGATTCTATGCATCCATTTGAACTTAAACTTCATTCAAGACATATTCCAAAAGATCACATAGAATCTTGTTCAAAGATTGTATTCAAAGAAATCATTTTTGAATAAACATTTATGTAGATGATAAATGAAAACTAAAGAGTAATTGATAACAAAATCTAGTCTGATATTTGATAATGAACTATCATAAAGACTCAACCACCGACTTTATACAAGCACAAGGGAGTTTATTTTAAACACAACTCTTAATTGAAATCATTAACTACAACTCCCTGGATATCAGAGTATATAATTAGGATTGAATTATTTAAACTAGAACTAAAAAGAAACAAGAGTTCAAATGGGATTAAAACTTTGCAAAATAGATCTACACGTGGAACACATAATCAGTTATCTAGAATCCTATCAAAAAAAATAATTCTTCTTCTTCAGTGCCTTATTAACTTTCATAATGGTGTATGAATAACTCCATTAGGTGTCTTCACATGGTAGTTATTACACTCAGCTTGATCTGCCACTTCCCATGTTTCGTTGTCCAATTCCTCCTTTTGTTGTAGACTACAACTTTCAGCTGTTGCGGGCTACAATGTCTTCTTGAGCTACAAGGGGTTAATCCATAAAACATATACACAAAGCTAACTGCCATGATTAAACACATAATTCCAATCACATTTCATACATACTCACATATAAATTATGCAATGCTACTATATCATAACTATATTTCCATTATTATAATTCAAGTCCAAGATTGTATAATAAGCATAAAAAGATAGCATAACATAGGAATATGTCTGAAAGGATTGTTTGATAATGTCTAAAAGCATGTATAAAAACATCTAAAAATGGACTATTAAATAGACTCATCACTTCCCCCAACTATACTTTTGCTTTCCCTTAAGGAAAATAAACTAGGGGTGCAAATTGTAATGTAGTGTGATCTCCCTAAGGTCCCGATGAAAAGGGAAACTCTCCCTTTAAAATTTGATTACAAAAACCTCACAACACACATTACAAGAAGGTTGCAAATACATATAATGAGCAAAAAATGGAAGAGAAATTTGCAACTTAATTGATATTCAAATATGCAAAATATTTACATAGAATTGAAGCACATGGGCTTCCCTTCAATCCTACATGCAACACCTACAACAAATGTGTCTTCTACAATCTGGTACAATTTTGGAAATGTCTAGGTATGTGAAACTTCACTTCTCCAAGCCCCCTTCTCAAAATGAAAAGGCATGAATTAATAGAGAAAGTGTAAGGAGAACAACTATTGGTTTCCAAAACAATCAACTGAAAACCACCTTGAGAAAAGTAAATCCAACCTTGGGAGTTTCAAAATTTGTAATAATATATGTGGTATGATGCATTCCAACCCTCTCTTGGGTGCCTAGACTCTTGACCAATTAGATTTTGTGGGTTATGATATCTCACACCTCTTACAGATTCCTTACAGCTTGCCAGTTACAACTTTGCATGCAAAGACATGCAAGCAACATGCAAGATTCTATTCCAGCCCACTTTAAGAAATTTCATGACACATGTACATGCAAACAAGACCTCTTTGACCTCCTCCAAAGTGGGGCACCCAAAAGGCATATTCCTTTACAAGATACTTTTATCAAATTACCGGGGGTCTTTTCCCATCAAAATTTACATTAACATTTTCACACAAATGGAATTTACATTGTTGCAAATGAAAATATTATTTTCTATCACCTAAGCCCTTATTGAAATCAAAAAAAGAAAAAGAAAAATATTTTTGGTGACACAGGATTGTCGATACACCTTGGATGCTCCTACATTAGACACCCAAGGTAGAAGAAAAGTGACCCTGTCACTTCTCAAAAGGGTAACAAAGACATTCAACTTCAGCTTCTAACAACCAATATGAGTCCTCTATAGGCCTCCCAAACAAATTGACCAAGTACCCAAAGTATTGTTTGTGCCTTGTACTCTAAATCCCCCTATTGTCCAAAATTGCCTCTATTTTACCCTCTTCTGAAGTAGGTGTTGGTATATGAATTGTTTCACCTATTGTACCTTCATCACTTTTATCTTCATGAAACTTTGGTAGATCAAAAATATTAAAGATAGGTGAAATATTAAGTCTGCTGGGAAACTCTATTTCATATGCATTACCTGAATCATGCCTACTCACAATTTGACAAGGCCCAAACTTCTTCATTTTTAACTTGTTATAGGTACCAACTAGAAATCTTTCTTTTCTTAAGTGTACCATTACCTCATCACCAACCTGAAACTCCTTATGTATCCTCTTCAAATCAGCTTTGGACTTGTACTGAAATTTCATTTTGTTGATGTTATTTTGCACCTCCTCGTGTATGCTCTTCACGTGTTTAGAAAAGTCCTCTACTTCTACACTAATCTTATCAACATTATCTATTTTTTTTAGATCTGAAACATTTCTTGGGATGTTGCCATAAACAATTTGGAAAGGTTTTTTTATCTCTACTCCTATTAACTGAGTTGTTAAATGCAAATTCTGCTTGAGATAGAATCAAATCCCACCCCTTTGGCTTATATCCAACTAGGCATCTCAACAAATTACCCAAGCTTTTGTTCACCAAATCTATTTGTGGTTGGTAGGCTAAACAAAACTTAAAATTAGTCTTCATCTTCTTCCATAATGTCTTCCAAAATTACCCTACAAACTTTGTATCTCTATCTGAAACAATGCTCTTTGGAAGACCATGTAACCTCACAACTTCCCTAAAAAACAATTCTACAACATTCACATCATCATTAGTCTTCTTGCATGGAATAAAATGAACCATCTTGGAAAATGCATCTACTACAACAAATATTGAATCATTTCCTCTTTGGGTCCTTGGCAAACCCAAATCAAAATTCATACTAAACTCCTCCCATGGCCTCTCAAGTACTGGTAGTGGTTGATATAAACCTGTGTTTTGACTAGTTCCTTTTGCCTCCTGACAAATCCTACAACCTTGCAAATATTTTTTGATATCTTGCTACAACTAAGGCCAATAATATTCCTCTCCAACAAGTGCTATGGTTTTATCAAAATTGAAATGTCCTGCAAGTCCTCCACTATGTTTTTCCTTAATCAAATTTATTCTCATTTAACTCCTAGGAATACACAACTTATTATCTTTGAACAACATATCGTCTTAGATTAAATAATCCAAACACTTGGTTCTATCACCAGAAATGGGCTCTTTACAAGCCTTCCAAGCCTCTCCAAAATTTGGATCCTCCTCATACAACTCCTTCAACTCATTGAATCCAACAACCTCAACTTGCATTTCAATCAACAAACCCTACCTTCTACTCAAAGCATCTACAACCCTATTAGAATTCCCACTCTTATGTTTCAAAACAAAAGTATAACTTTGCAAGAACTCTACCCATTTCACATGCCTCTATTTTAACTTCCCTTGACTACTCAAATACTAAAATGCTTGGTGATCAATAAATAAAACAAACTCCTTAGGTAAAATATAGTGTCTCCACTTTTTCAATGCTTGCACAATAGCATAAAATTCTTGATCATACACTGAATATTTTATTTTTGTATCATTTAACTTCTCACTAAAGTAAGCAATGGGTTTACCTTCTTGACTTAGGACAGCTCCAATCGCATTTCACTTGCATCACAATCATGTTGGAATATCTTTCTAAATTTTGGAAGTGATAAAATGAATTGCTCTATCACTTTTTCCTTCAACAAATGAAAAATTATTGTTGATCCTGTAGTCCATCTGAAATCTCTTTTATCTCCTCTCATAGTCTTAGTTAGTGGTGCATAAATACTACTGAAACCCCTAATAAACTTTCTATAAAAAATTTCCAAACCATGAAATGATCTCACCTCGATAGCACTTCTAGGTGTAGGCCATTCTAAAATAGCTCTCACCTTTTCTAGGTCCATCTTAAGACCTCCTGAAACAACAAAACCCAAGTATACCAATTCCCTCTTTATAAATCTGCAATTTTTCAAGTTAATAAGCAACTTTTCTTTCCTAAACTTTTCAAAAACATATTTGATAAGCAAAAAATGCTCTTCAAGTCTCTTACTAAAGATCAATATATCATCTAGATAAACAATAACAAATCTACCCAAAAAATATTTCAGTACCTCATTCATCAATCTCATAAATGTACTAGGAGCATTGGTTAGTCCAAAAGGCATGACCAACCATTCATACAAACCTTCCTTGGTGTTGAAAGTTGTCTTCCACTCATCACCTTCTCAAATTCAAATTTGATGGTAAACACTCTTCAAGTCAATCTTGGTGAAGTATTCTGCTCCACTCAAATAATCCATGATATAATCCATTCTGGGTGATGGAAAATAGTATTTGATGGTAATCTCATTGATAGCCCTTGAGTTCATGCACATCCTCCATTCTCCTCCTTTCTATTGGAAAAAATAAGGATAGACAACTGAGAGGGGGGTGAATCAGTTGTCACAAAATAATAAAATTTTCAAACTTTACTTAACTTAATCTCATATTTGATGAATAAGCAATTAACACATTAGAGAGACAAAGAACACCAAGATTTTTTACTTGGAAACCCTATTAAGGGAAAAACTACAGCGGATGTTAGTCCACAATATTATACCCTATTAAAAGTATAATGAAAACAATAAAGGGGAATGCACATGCATTTAGGCAAACTGCCTAAAGCTCACTACTCAGTTATAGAAGGGGTTTACTGCCCAATAGTACAAAATAGGATTAAATCCGAAGGGTATGAACTAAGAAAATAGCTTTTGCACAAGCCTGATTACAGTTCCAATTAAGCACATAAAACTCCTTCACTTTTCACTCAAACTACTTCACACTTCGCTTGGTCTTCTTCACACTCTGCTCTACAATCAAATGATATTCACACATACACACATAGGAGCACACCGAACACACTTTACATTGATGAAACTATCACTCCTATATATCCACGTCATGGATTACATCAACAACTTAGTTGACCAGAAAAATAAAACATATTTGCAATGCCAGCCCAAGTTTACAATTAAATTTTCACTGTGGATCTAAACACTATCAACCAAAACAATGATGCGACCCAAAACAATATTCAAGAGCATGCCAAATATTCAAAATTTTACTTTTCAAGGATCCACAATATGTTACCACCATCATGTCAACCAGGAACATGAAAACCCAATCATACAGAGAAAAAATCTTTGACCACAAGCACACCAATCAATGTGGACATACCACAAAGATAGAGCATGATCTAGAAACATCCAAGAACACCAAGAAACAACAGAGAAACATTTGCAGTAGCTAGAATTACCAAAATCACACAAACTTCACTCAGGAACACTGACAAAGACCATAAAAATATTGTCAAACCACAACACGATCAAATATTTACGTGGACCTTTGAAACTTTTGGTAGATCTAGATACTCTTAAAAATAAACCCTTTAGTCCACAGCAGCTGATATTCAACATATAGAACAAGACGCCTTCATGACCTACATAGTTCCACTAGGAACCTGGAACACTTTCTTTTACAATTTTCTCAATATCCTCGACATATACAACCTTCAATACACCAAATGCTAATAGTGTTGACATCAATGACAACCACATATCAGCAACACATCCACAACATCCAACACTTTTTTGGTGCCAAAATAGCAGGCACTACACATGGGCTTAGGCTCTCCTGAATCAAGCCTTCCTACAACAAATTTTGAACTTTCTTGTTCACTTCCTCACTCTCAGTTGGTGACATTCTATGAGATGCTTTGATAGGAAAACTCGCTTCTGGTATTAGATCAATTTGATGAGTTATCTTCCTCATAGGTGGCAACCCCTTAGGTGCATTGTCAAAAATAATCTCTTTAAACTCTTGCAACAAATATGCAACCTCCACTGCAACATCTTCCATATTTTCACAGTTAGACTTAGGAATCAAGGCAAAACAAAAAAATTCATGCCTCATACCATGTAGGAATTTTCTTACATCAACTAAACAAACTCTTGCATTACCACAAACTTGAACCAAATCTTCTTTCAAAGGTTTCAATTTATGCTTCACACCATCCTTAGTTATGGTATATGTATTAGCACAACCATCATGCATTACCTTCTTTTCATACTGCCAAGGCCTTCCTAACAAAATATTGCATGCATCCATAGGAATTATACCACACAATATTCCATCAAAATATTTTCCTATTTTAAATTTTACCAAAAATTGCTTGTTGATCAAGAGCTTTTGATTATCTTGTACCCACGATATTCGGTACGGTTTTGGGTTATTTCTCCTCTCTAGCTTCAATTTTCTCACCATTTCTTTAGATACCAAGTTATCCGTGTTTCTACTATCTATGATGATACTACAATATTTTCCTTTGTATTTTCATCTTTTTCTTGAATAATCTCTTTCTTTGAACTAATTCATCTTCCTCATTCAACAATGCTCTTCTTGTCATCAAGACTCCACCTCCTTTTGCTTCTTCGGAATGTGATGAGCCTACATCCTCCTCATTGATGTTTTTTGTTCTATTTTTATTTTTAGGTCTTCTATTTGTCCTTCCTTGATTATGAGGGCAGTCATATGCTTTATTCCCCTCTTCATCGCATCAAAAACAAGTTCCATGAAAGTCACCTCTTTCAAATCCTCTACTCGATCTTCCTCTACCTCTTGGATTTTGATCTTTGGAAGGGTAATAATTTTTTTATTTTTCATTTTTTTTTGCTACCTTGGTCTTCAAATTTTTTATTTTTATTATTTCCATCACAACTTCTTCCTCTAATTCTTCCACCATGACCTCTTCCTCTTTGTTTGCTTTCAATTTTTTTGTTCAATCTTTCTTCAACTTTCAATGAGAATTGATATGCATTCTCAATGGTGGTCATTCTCACCAATTCCAATTCTTCTTGTATGCTTGGCTTTATCCCATTAATGTAATGAGCTACATTCTCCTTATTTGCTTCAGAATGTCCTATTCAAATTAGGACCTTGTGAATTTCTTTTGTATATTCTTCCATAGTCATCATTCCTTGTCTCAAGCTCTGCATATTTTTTAACAACTCCAACTCATAATCTATTGGGATCAATTATCTCTTAATTTTTTCCACCAGCCTATCCCATTTGGAAAAAAATTCTACCCCTTGTCTTCCCCTTTCAATTTGGATTTCTTTCCACCAAATGCTTGCATGGGCCTTTAACTTTGTTTTTGCAAACCTCACTCAATACGGGTCTTCAATCTCTTCAAACTAGAAAAAGTCTTCCATGTCATTAATCCATTCTATCAACTCTTCAAGATTTAAAGTTCCATTAAAGGTTGAAACCTCCATTTTTGGTTTCTTTCCAATGATTGATATTTTTCTCAAAAATATAATTTCTCCATGATCCATTTGTTTATGTTCTTCCTCTTCCATTTCATCTTGACTATCATTTCTTTCCCTATGCACTTCTCTCCTATGGATCTCTTCCTACAAAGTTTTTAATTGTCTTCTAAGGTCTCTAATTTAATATCTAGGAAGGTCTCCTCCTCCACCACCTTTTCCTCTACCTCTACCATGATTGGAAACTCTTGGAGGCATTTTAATCTTCACCCACAACTCATAGGTCCTGCTACAATCTGCCTCTCTTTGGTGCTCTATTTACAAGCTCAAGATAACCCACTCTAATACCACTGATGAAAATGGAGGCTCTCCCCTTCAAATATGATTACAAAATCCTCATAGCACACATTACAAGAAGGCTCCAAATACATATAATGAGCAGAAAATGAAAGAGAAATCTACAACTTAATTCATATTCAACTATGCAAAATGTTTACATAGAACTAAAGCACATGGGCTTCCCTTCAATCCTACATGCAACACCTACAAAAAATGTGTCTTCTACAATTTGGTACAATTTTAGCAACATTTGGGCATGTAAAACTTCACTTCTCCAAGCCCCCTTCTCAAAATGAAAAGGCATGAATTAATAGAGAAAGTGTAATGAGAAAAAAACTCTTGGTTTCCAAAACAATCAATTGAAAACCACCTTGAGAAAAGTATGCCCAACCTTGGGAGTTTCAAAATATGCAATAAGACATGTAGTCCAATGCATGCCAGCCCTCATTATGACATCTTACACCTCTCACGGACTCCTTACAGCTTGTCAATTACAACTTTGCATGCAAAGACGTGCAAGCAACATGCAAGATTCTATTGCAGCCCACTTTAAGACATTTCATGACACATGTACATGCAAAAAAGACCTCTTTGACCTCCTCCAAAGTGGAACACCCAAAATTAATATTCCTTTACAAGATACTATTTATCGGGGGTCTTTTCCCATCAAAATTTACATTAACATTTTCACACAAAGGGAATTTACATTGTTGCAAATGAAGATATTATTTTCTATCACCTAAGCCCTTATTGAAATCAAAGAAAGCAAAAAAAAAATGGTGACACAGAATTGTCGATACACCTTAGATGCTCTTACATCAGGTCCATAATAGTATCTACTCCCTTGACTTAATTTAATTAGAACCCTCTATAAACTACAAGTCTCTTCATTCTAGTTTTCTCAGTCTCTTCACATTCCCTCATCCTATCTCCTATCCAAAGTGGGTTCTAGATAAATGAGCATAGGGGGTTGAAATGTGAGTGGTATGCATTTAGTTTCTTTATAAACAATAATATCCATGTACCTTTTCACTCTTTCAAGCATACATATGAAGTTATACACTGAATGAGGCTCCTTCCTTGATAGCTTTGGAGTCAAACAGTTCCACCTTTCCTATACATATTTATAACCATTTTTAACTAACCCAATTGCCAACATCTTCATTCTTTCATAATCTTGTGCTATGACCTTCATAAAAAATTTTCCCTGCACCCTTGTGTGTTCAAGAGTTGTATCCATTCATCTACTATTTCATCAAGATCTTTGGGCTCTTTCCTCATTGGTAGTGCAACTGACTTTTCCCTTTCTAAATACTCCATGAGTTAACCTCTAAATTGTTCGTTTCTAAAATAGGATGCTAAAGATTTTACCTGTAAATCCCCTACAAACATTAAGGGATTCTATTTTGCATCCTCTAAAACCACATAATTGTGCAAATAGTATTTACATAGTTGGTCTTGCTCGTCAAGAGTAACATCAACAAAAACATGGAGAAATTCAAACTTGCTACTCATAAAAACTAGTTTATTGCTTATCAGCCTACTAAATTGAAAACTTAGAAATTTTCCCTAGAGAAATAAGGTGTATGTTCTAGCTGGAGGTCTGCACTTGATGATTTGGGTAGCCACATATGCTATTTCTTCCATTCTAACTATCATTTTACTCAATTCAGTGTCTTTCCCCTCCAACACTTTAGTGTGCTCTGCAATTAAAGTCTCTTTTTCTTTTCTCCACTTTTCTTTTTCTTGTGAGAATTCATCTGTAACCACCAAGAGACAAAGTTGTGTGGTGAATTGGGGTTTTTATGGTAAGAGGTTTTTGATTTGCTACTGCAAGTTCTCCATCCCTGTTGTGGTAATGACCAATTGTGCCAATAGGTCCAACTTTATACCATGGCCATATGTTTGTAGCTTATCTTCCAATTCTTGTGTCTTTGTCTCTCTTTTCATAACTCTGCACTAGTTCTTCCAGATGTTTAATTCTTTCCAGAGCTTCCTAACGCTCCTTTTTAACATTTCTATCTTCTATAAACATTTCCTCTATTTCCAAAATATATTCATTACCACCCCCTGTACAATCATAGTATGCATGAGTAGGACTATTTGGGGTTTTCTTTTATGTTTTCTTGGCAACAAATGCATCTTCTAAGTCTAAATCAGAAGTGGTGGATACATAAATCTTCCTCTTTGCAAGTGTATGCACATTTCCAAGGGTATTTCCCTTACCTTATGAGTTTGTCTCAACCAACATCACATCCTCTTTCTATTGTTCAATACCCTTTATCTCTTCTTTAGGTGTTTCCACACTCCCCCTCATATGACACCTTAATTTTTCAAGTGGAAAAATTGTCTTGGGGGTAGGTTTCTCCTTTTGAATATCCTTCTTTTTTTCTTTTGAACATCCTTCTTTTTCTTCTTTGTTTTATGTGTAGATGTTGTGGATGTACTACCTCTTCTATTCTCAATTTAGGTGGTTTTGAAAAAGATGGGGTTTCTTCCACTACTGGTGACCTATACTTTGGCACATTGTGCTCCTTGGGCTCACCTTGGCTACGGGTAGGTGAAGCCATAGGTGAGACAAGAGAACTTCCTCTTGTAGGTTCATCTTGTAGCTCTAGGGTTTCAAGTACTTTAGGTGCCTCAAGTAGACTATTAATATCTTGACAACTCACAAAGTCTTCCCAAGAAAGTTGGGGGTATTGTATTCTTGAGCTCCTTTTTACTAATAGGGTAATCAAATAGTGTTGTGATAAATTTGTGTCACTTTGTTTCGTCTGGTACTCATATGCCATATTTTTTAACATATTATAGAGGAAATTGGGCACATTTACTAGCCTATTGTGGTGAAGATGACTAAGTAATTTGAAATGTATAGTATATAGAATATTTTGTCTACCATCAAAAGTAAGGTATCTAATAACATAGGAAGCACAATTGGACCAAAACCATGCAAGAGAAAGTCTTTTTGTACCTTGGGATGGCGAATCCAAATTTTCTCCTCGCTCACAAAATTCTTCTCTTGCAACCACTACATCTGCTCAAACTGGAAACTCTACTCCAGTTCTAGGCAAACAAGAAACTTGTGCTATTGCTACTTCAGATGCATCTACTAACAACCCTTTTACCATTGCTTCATTATGCTCCAATGTGTCTTCAAATCTCTTTGTTATGTCATTGTTAAATTCTATCGGCTTTAGAAAGTAATTAAGCCAACCAACTCTTGTGAAGATAGGCAATACCATTACATCTTCTAATATCTACTTGTGTGCCAATGACTCTCCTAATAACATCACCTCCCATTGGGAATTTCTTTACCTCTGATTAATTTTCTAACCTTAGAAATTCAACTCAATTTCCACTTCACCACCCTCAAACTCTTATCTTACTCTATTGTTTTCTCATGCATTCTTCACTACAACTTCCCCTTTCCTCTGTATCAGCTTAAAATTTGGTTCAACTTAGCTTAGGATCACAAATTTTAGGAAATTAGCAATTGAAATTAACAACAAAATGTAGATTCAATTTAGGACAAAAAGGGTTTGCATTTGGTTTTAGCTGGTGAAAAACAAAAAAAATTTGGCTAATATTGTACCCTCCCCCCAACTTAAGGTTTAAAGTGACATCACTTCAACTCATGATAGGCGAAGGTATCATGAGAGAATATGGAAATAAATGTTGTGAATATATCGCATGCTTAATTTAATATGGAAATACATAATGAAAACATTAAGAAATCTATGATAATTATGATAGTGTACCTTGTGTACCTATCAGAGGTGATTAACTAAACGCCACACGTGTGAGCTGAATAAAATGTATCCATAGGATAATTTGATGTGACAATAAATAATTGCAGGTGAATGAATGATGAGGTGGCAGGTGCAATGTAATGAAACTAATTAGATGGATGATGGTTAGTGATGTGATAGTTCAAATGCCTAAAATTTGAATTAGTTGTGTGAAATAAGATAAGCATGCTATGGGTACTTATTATGTGTAGACTTGTGTGGCATGTGTGAGACATGTGAGGTGAAAAAGGTGCAAACTGTAATTAATTTGGCATCAATTTTTGAAATTTCCTACTAGATGACATTGCAGGTACCTTTGACATCAAGTCTTGTTTGAATTGTAGTAGCTTTTTGTCCTACAAGTACCGATTGCAATAGGACCCTTATTGAATGTTGACAGTTGTATATATATGACAAGTCCCTCAAGAAAAAGTATGCACATCATTGTAACCATGTTGTGTGTGTATGTCAAGTGGAATAGGAAATTAAACTTGAGTGATTTTAGGGATTGAGTTGTGTAGCTCAATCACTAAATCACCTAAAGAACTTGGTACATCAGCTACTACTGAATCATCATTCTGTGTTTCAAAATCTGTATCTGGATTTTTGTAAGGTCCATATTATTGAAATAGATAAAGAATAAAATCTTCCTTTTGTACTGGTTTCTTATAAAGTTTCAACTTGTGACCATTAACACGAGAGAGAACCTTACTGCATCTATGGTGTGCAACTTTACTGCTCCATTAGGAAAGACTTGGTTGATCTCATAAGGTATCAACCACCTAGATTGGAGTTTCCCTTTGAAATCCTTGTATCTTGAATCATTTAATAAGGCCCAATCTCCCACAATAAATTCCCTTGTCTTAATATATAATTAGTAGTGTCACTTTATCCTCTACTTTTGTACTACCTCAGTGTGATGGATTGCCTCCATCCTGATTTCATCCAACCCATTTAAGTCGTGTAACCTCTCCTTTTGAGTTGTTGTGAGATCCATGTCTAACTCCACTATTGTTCTTAATGTATTGTACTCAAACTCAATTGGGAGGACTATTGTTTTTCCATATACTAGCTCATAGGGTGTGAAACTAGTTGTTTTCCATGTTGTTCTATATGCCCATACTGCTTCTAGTAATCTAGCAACCCAATCTTTTCTATGTAATTGTATTGTCTTGGTTAGAATACTTTCAATTTCTCTTTTGGTGACCTCCACCTGGCCATTGGCCTGAGGGTGGTAAGGTGATGACTTTTTGTGTCTGATTTGATATTCTTCAACCAATTTGGTGATGAGGTCTAAAGTAAATTTTGGACCCTAATCAATCACTATTTCCCTAGGTACTCCATACCTAGTAAAAATATCCTCATACAAGAATTCAGCCACATTGCCATCTCTGGCAAACTGTAATGCCTTCACTTCTACCAACTTAGTCAAATAATCAATGCAAACTAGAATGTACTCCTTTTTGTTAGAAGTAGGTAACATTGGTCCAATGAAGTCTAAACCCCATTTGTTAAAGGGAACTATGTTAATTGAGGTTGTAATGGAATTTCATCACTCCTTGTTGGCTTACCCATCCTTTAACACCTATCACAACTCCTTGTACATTTGATAGAATCCTTATGTAAAGTTGGCTAGTAGTAACTAGATGTGAGCATTTTGAAAGCTATTCTTTTTGCTGCAAAGTGACCCCCACAAGCTTCATCATACCAATCCTTCATGATTTCAAATATTTCATCCTCCCTTATGCACCTTCTCATGATATTGTCTAGGCCATTGTAGAATAGATAACCTGATATCCAAGAATATAGAAAACATTTATGTATGATTTGTCTCTTTTCCCTTGGAAAAATTTGTGTTGGAATATTCCCTATTACTAGATAGTTTGCAATGTTAGCATACCAGGATATATGTATATTAAGAGCAAACAAGTGCTTGTTTGGAAATGAATCATCCACTATCCCTTATGTTGATTGTGTTGGAAACCTTGAGATAAATCTGCTACTACATTAGCCTTACCAGGCTTGTCCACTATTGTGATATCAAACTCTTGTAGGAGTATCCATCTGACTATTCTATGAGCCCTACTACAAGATTTTTCATTAGATATCTACTAGTTGTATGGTCTATGTGGATAAAAATTGGATAACCAATAATGCAATGTCTGAATTTATTGATGGCATACACTATTGCTAGCATCTCCTTCTTTGTAATAGTATAATTTAGCTATTCTCCTTAAAGATTCTTGCTAATGTAGTAAATACCATATTCTTTGTTACCTTCTTTCTGACCCAAAACTACTCCAATAGCAAAATATGAAGCATTTATGTGTATATGGAAGCGTAAGGTCCAATTTTTCCCCCTCAAAATAGGTTCTTGGGTTAAGGCTTTCTTCAATTCTTCAAAGGAGTATTGGCACTATGATGTCCAATCAAATTTTATATATTTAGTTAGTAGAACAAACAATGGTGTAGCAATATTACTGAAGCCTTTAATGAACCTCCTATAATAGCCTGCATGGCCTAGGAAGCTTCTAACATTTCTTTTCCTTTGTGGAATAGGTTATGTAAAAATGATCTTTATCTTATGTGGATCAACTTGTGTCCCTGCACTGGATATGAAATTCCCTAAAGCAATTCCTTTAGTCATCATCAAAAAACACTTTTCATTACTGAGGGTCAAATTATGTTCTTTACATCTCTTTAATACCTTTTTCAGATTGCTAATGAATTCCTCATAAGTTTCCCCATATGTGGTGAAATCATCCATATATATCTTCATACAGTCATGAGCATAATCAGAAAAGATGCTGAGTACTACCCTCTAGAAAGTAGTTGGGGCATTGCATAAACCAAAGGGAATAACAGAGTAAGCATAAGTGCCCCAAGGACATGTAAATGTTGTTTTGTCTTGATCCTCTAGAGCAGTTTTATTTGATTGTAACCATTGAAACCATCTAGGAATGAAAAATAATTCTTTCCTGATAAAGATTCAAGCACTTGATCTATAAAGGGCAATAAAAAGTGGTCCTTCCTAGTGGCTATGTTCAGCTCCCTATAATCTACACATACCCTCCATTTTCCACCTGTCTTGGGAAAAATAACTAAAGGTGAGATCCATTCACTGTCAGATATAGGATAAATGAAGCCTACATCAAGGAGTTTCTAAAGTTCAACTTTAACTATTTCCCTCAAGGCAGGTTTCATTCATCTTTGAGGCTATTTAATGGGCCTATAACCAACATTTATATAGATCCTATGTACACATAAGTCGAGATCTATACCCTTCATACCATGGTAGTCACATGCATAGGTTGTCACATGTGCCTATAGCACTGTGTGTAAGGAATTATGCTATTCTTTAGTCAGTGCATTTTTTATGTTCAACATTTTTACTAGTATAACTTCTAATTCTTTGGATGATTCTTGCATAGATGAGAGGTCAAGGATGAGAATTCTTGGTACAAACTATTGTAGCAGCAAAGAATGGAAGATATGAGATATTTCTTCTGAGGAGTTGGTAGGTATGATGCTTTGCAAGAGGTCTTCTAGGCATGAGAGGCACTCATGTTGCTATAGGCTCCTACAACAATCATTTTGAATTATGTGAGAAATCAAATCATCTTCATCTTGATCTTCCAATAAAGGATTTTGTTCTATTGTCATCAAAGTATGTAGGGAATAGTGGTCTTCCTCATCCAAACTAGGACAAATGGTTTGCTCAAGATCAACATAAGGTTGGGCTGGAGGATGTAGTACCAATTTCTTGGTGACAATCTCATTAGATATTATCATATTTCTAGACCTACAACATATGAATGCATTAGTTGTAGTTAACCATGGTTTTCCTAGGATGAGTGGATATCCTATAAGGTTAAATTTTGGCTGCAATACTATGAAGTCTATAGGGTATTCCCAAGAATTGAATGCAATAACTAAGTCCTCAATGATTCCTTCAAGCTTAACTATTGACCTATCATCCAACTATAAAATAGTTGGTGTAGGTCTAAGGTTGGCTAATTGAAGTAATTGCATTGTTTCTTTAGTCATGACATTGATTTTTGCCCCTAAATCTATCAAGGTGTCCTTGATAAGGGTCCCATTAATCTTAACATCCACTACTAGACTACCAAGGTTTGTGTATTTAGGGACAATTATGTTCCCTAACATGAAATCAACAAGGTTTCCTAGGACATGAACTGTCTAAGGATCCTTCATTTTCTTCCCTGGTTTCTTAAGACATAGGCCCTTGATAGTCTTGGTATAAATTGAGATGTCCTTAATATCTTGGATGAGAGGAATCTTGATGCTTACATCCTTTAATTGACCTAGTAGGTTTTTCTTAGCTTGTGTATGATGTTTTTGAATGGCTAAGAATTCAAGGAAAGGAGGATTTGGACTTGAGGTAGTCTAGTGTACTTGATTTGACTTAAGTTCTATAGGTGATTTATCTAAAGCTTCAAGTGAAAGTTCCTCATCCTCCATCTTAGTGATTTGGGTGGATGAAGGTCTAGCTAGTTGTTTCTCTGACCTGAACTGGACATCACTCAACTCTACCCCATAGGTGGGGTATTGCATAGCCTCATTAGTATAATCTTGTTGGACGAGCCTATTGTTAGGGTTAGGTGCAGGTTGGGCAGGTAATTATGGTTGTCTTGCTAGATGGTATGTTGAATTGGATGGATTAGGCATAATGGCTTGTTATTGTGGCTGAGAAGGAAGCATAGGCTACTGATAATTCATGTTTTGTTGTTGCCATTGTTACCCTTTCTGCCATTGTGGCTGCCATTGGTTCTTCTATGTTGGTCATTAAGGATTGTAATTGGAAACTTGGAAATTTTGTCGGGACCAAGGATTTGGTTGTTTTTGGTTCCAATTTTATTAAGGTTGTTTCCATTGTTGAGGGTTTGGCCATTACCTTTGGTTGTTTGACTAGGATTGAGAACTCCAAGCAAAAAAAAAATGATTACCAATGGGAAAAGATGAATTGAAATTAAGAGGGTCATGTGGCATACCTTGTCTCTATTTCCATGGCCTTCTTTGAGCTATGTAAAATAGCTATCCATCCTCTCCTTCAAGTGGCTAAAAATCAATTTTCTTTATTTTTTCTTGTTGAATACTAGCCACTCTCTTGCATTTATAGTTTGCTTTCCTTTGCCTGTAGTTGGAGAAATATTTAGTGAGCATTGCTTCAACTTCCTCTTGCTTCTTCTTTATGTGGAGAGTGTCCAACTAAGTTTCCAGGTGACTGATAATTTCCTCCTTCATGTTGGACAACAAAATGATTAACTCTATTTTTGAAACCCCAATAGATGATTTACTAGTAGTGGATGCCCTCTCTCCTCTTGGCCTCTTAGTGAAGGCCCTAGAGTAATTTCTACAGACCTTGCAAATTTCTTTACCTTGTCCAATAAGATTGAGGGAATCCATAAAGTCCTCATTGACTCCCCTCAAAAATACTAACTTGAGGGATTCTTCAAATAACTTGGTCTATAGGTTTTTCTTTAAACAAAAATGAAATCTCTCCACATGGTCTTCTAATAGCTCATCCTCCTTCTGTGACATTCTAAACATTTCATCTCTCCTCCTATCAAGGCCTCTAAAATAGTCTTGGTATTTCTCCAAGAACATTTTTTTCTGTTGCAAGAATGAAGGTGTTGTCATTGATGTCAACTATGGGTTGAAGATGTTAAGGATATTGAGAAAATTGATAAAAAAAAAAGAAGTAAACTATGTTGTAGTAAGCCCTGGTATTGTGCTCTGCATTTTTTCTATGCTAATGTTATGCCCACACAGATCTTACAGATTATTCAAGGTTGACAAAGGTTTCTATATTTAGAATTTGTATTTCTAGATCATTGTACAGTGCGAGATATTTTCAGTAGTGTGTGAACCAGTTGTTCAGTGATGTTTTTTGTGGCCTAGGAGAAATGTATTTTCTTTGCGTTTCTCCTTTGTTTGGATTTAGGTTGTACATATTTGGAAGTTTATTATAATGCATTTATCTTTTTGTATTCAATTTTTACTTGATTTGGTGCAGTACAGAGTGAGTTTCATTTATTAGTGTGTAAACAAGGGTTACTAGTTGTTTTGAATTGAAGTACTTGTATGATGCAAGCTTGGATGAAGTGTTTGATTAATCTTAAGTAGTTTTTGGATTATTTTGGATTGAGTTCAAGTGAATTATGATATTTGGAACTTTTGGCTTTTTATATTGGCTTAAGGAAGTGTGTACTTAATGATTATAGTGTTTTGCACAGGTGTTGGTCAACCTTATGTTTAACACTACATGTGAGACTTGCATAAGAATTTTGAAGTTTGTTGGGATCTATTTGGGTCCTAATTACAGATTTTTGTAGGTCACCTTTTATTCCTATCCACCACGAGAATGTTTAGGTGTCAACTTATTTTGAATTTGTATGTATAATGACTAGTGGCCAACATTGGAGAAATTTTTTGAGGTAGAGCTTGATATAAATATGTATGGTTTTGATGCAAGTAAAGGATGAGAAAGATTAAGAAGTAAGATAGATATGAGATTGATGTGAGTGATGTAAATTTGAGCAGAGCAGTGCAAATTTCAATGTTAGGGTTCCTAAAGGCAGTGAGCTAAAGGCATCCAAAATATTTCATGTGAGACTGCCACAGTGTGTGAGCGATTGTGGTGGACTCCTTGTTGCATTGAGAAGTATTCTTTGTGTAACATTATTCTTCCATCTTCTTGCATTCTTTATATAGTAGTGAGCCAATACTATGAGTCTTTTGGACAGTGTGTCCTATTTTGGCAGTGAGCCCTTTTGTACCGATTTTGCTATTACTTATATTGTGAGCTAATCCTCACCATGGTTTTTCCCTCATTAGGTTTTCCACATAAATTTAGTGTTCTCTTGTGTATGGTGTTATGATTTCAATTTATGTTATCTTCATTTCATGTTTAATCAAACTAACAAAATAAGTATTTAATGAATGCTTATGGATTTGATTACTGTTGATGGTTTTGAAGGTTTAATTTTCTACAACTGATTCACCCCCCCTCTTAGTTGTCTTGTTCATTTCAACATTTTTCAAGGTATCCCAATCTACAATAGCATCCTTGCCTAATCCCATAAACCATCTTAGGGTTTTATCTTTTAGAGTGGTTGGGAAGAGCTTGAACCTATGAGCATCAAAGGTATAATCATAGCTCTGGCATAGGACATCAAATTCAAACATAAATGTGTCTAGGTCTTCAGTCACCAACCCATAAAATAATTGTAATGCTAAAGGAGGGATATTCTTCAGCACAATAGCCCTTTCTTGATGGGTGATTGGAAACTCAAAGGTCACATGTTTTGAGTCATCACTTGGTGCATCACCCATGGTTCAATATGTCCCCTCTATAGGTGTTGTAGATGTTGGTGACAGGGAAGTTTTTTCTTTAGTATTACCCTCACTTTGTGTACTGGATTCACCAATTTGTACTATGGATTCTTGGAATATAGAGGGGAGGAGGAATTTTCTCAAGGAGTCTCTCTGCCTCCGCATACAAAGAGTATAGCTTTGTATAGTAGTGGTCCCACACAGTGTTAGTGTAACTTTTTGGTATGTTGAAAAGATTAAGTCTAATAGTCTTAATGTTGAAAATAAAATGTAAACTATGCAATCTTAGAAAAATAAGTCTATGAAGGTAGCACCATCCTCAAAAGTGGTGCCAAAAATGTAGAGTCTAAACTAGTGTCTTGTAAACTTGGTAGAAACTACACAATTCAATGGAATGACTAGCTGAACAATCCACTCAACATTGTAAAGACTTCATTAAATTGTCAACCAAGGTTTGTAAACTTGTGATGGTGTTGCACTATATGTGTCTTCAATGACCTAAGGTTACCTAAGTCATCCTATTAAAGGTATTCTACATGCTAGAAAATTATAGAACACATAACAATGAAAGAAGTAAACTGGTGCTAATGGCTACGAGTGCTTACAACATAACCTGTAGCTGAATTGCTACTAATAGAGAATTATTGAACTAACTCAAAACTGCTTAAAGCTGGTAATTGAACTTAATCTATTCTTCAAAGTACTATAAATCAATTTAATGCATTCATGTATATGGACAATCATTATTGGTAATCACAATATGTGAACCTATTTTAAAGTTCATACAATTTATGAAGTAATGATAACAACTTATGAGCAAAAATTAAACAACTATAAATGTAGTGAAGAACAGTTACCTTGAGTGGCTTGCGCAAGTGGTTGTCTTCAATTAACTAAAACCAAATCTAAATCTTTAGATTATAGACATCCATATGAACTTGAACTTCATTTGTGACATATTCCAAAATATCACATGAAATCTTGTTCAAAGATTGTATTCAAGGAATTCATTTCTAAATAACCAACATATCTATAGATGATAACTGAAAACTAAAGAGTAGTTGATAACAAAATCCAGTATGAGATTTGATAACTAACTATCCTAAAGACTCAACCACCGGCTATATACAAGCATGGGGGAGCTTATTCTAAACAAAATTGTTAACTAAAATCATTAACTAAACTCCCTAGATATCAAAGTAAGTAGTTAGGATTGAATTATTCAAACTGCAACTAAAAAGAAACAAGAGTTCAAATGGGATTGAAACTCTGCAAAATAGATTTGCATGTGGAACATATAATCATTTATCTAGAATCCTATCAACAAAAGAATTATTCTTCTTCAACACCTTATTAACTGTCATAATGATGCAAGACTAACTCCATCAGGTGTCTCCCCATGGTATTTATTACACTCAGCTTGATATGGCACTTCCCTGTTTAGTTGTCTAAGTCCTCCTTTTGCTGTAGACTACAACTTTCAGTTGTTGTAGACTATAGTGTCTTATTGAGCTACAAGGAGTTAATTCATAAAACATATACACAAAGCTAACTACCATGATTAAACACAAAATTCCAACCACAATACATACATATTCACATATAAATTATGCAATGCTACTATATTATAACTATATTTCCATTATTATAATTTAGGTCCAAGGTTGTATAATAAGCATAAAAAGATAACATAGCACAAGAATATGTCTGAAAGGATTGTTTGATAATGTTTGAAAGCATGTATAAAAAAATTAGGAAATGAAGTATTAAATAGACTCATCATATACCACTTTTGATAAAATGTTCAAGTGGAGCTTTCAAACTCAAAAAAAAAATGTTATTTTCACACCATATAAATCAAATTTGATCGTTTGAATGCAACAAAATATATTAATATTATGAATTTCTTGTGAGGAATGAAATTTCATACAAGGTTTGCAAGTTACCATATTCCAATAAGAACAACATGAGATGGAAAATGCTTTGCATGAAAAAGTTTGTTATAAATGTGTATAATTGCACTGATCATGGGTCAAGATCAGTTAGTGTTCAACAAATTTCAAGCTAATGGAAGTAAATCATTTTAGTTTTAATGTGAGTTACTTATTAGTTATGTGTTTCCAAACATGGTATGTGTAAAGCATAATACTCAGATGTTTGCAAAATGTAGAAGACCATCAAGGATACACAATAAAATCATACTAATTATTTTTCTAGTTGACATTTTTCAACTTCTTGTTAAGAGATTCCTTATGCTTCACTTAGACCCTTGATGACATACCATACCATTCCCTACTGAGGAATTCTAACTTCTCCTCAAACAACACCTCCTTGGGAACACTCCTTTGAACATCATCCTTTGTTTGAGGGATATTAGGCTAAACAATAGCTTTACCTTTGGTTTCCTTCTTTTTGCTATAGGTTTTGTTAGTGGTCTCAGGAATAATTGTTTATCCTATATAACAACCTCTTCTGATTTGATTTTTTTTTTTCTTTCCTTAAGCTTAGATTGGAAAACTTGGAGGGAAGTTGTAGTGTTTTCATATAGTCTTTACAAGTTTTGATAAATGGACAATTTTAAGATCTAATAAAAAAAGATTTGACACTATCAAAACATACAGGCCAGAAGGAATCATCAATGACAATGAAATTTTTGTCAATCAATCACAAGGATAAGATTATTGTCAAGCCCTAGATAATGTAGCAATAGCCCCATTTTTTGTTTGCAATAGTTTAATTGCAAACTAATTCTTTTGTTGCATTCAAACAATAGCTTGTCTCTTGGAAAGCAGGTTACATTGTAATTTTATTATAGATTGACCATTCTTTCAATGTAAGAAAATAATTAAATTTGTAGTAAAACTTTTACAAACAAAAAACGAGGGTATTATTTTTCCACGCCCTTATTTAAGGTATGCTCTAGTAATTTATCAAGGCCTAAAAAAATACCTTATTTAAGGTTTAAGAGGGCTCTTTTCCTCTGGTAATTTATAAAGGCCTGAAAAAACAACACCTTATTTAAGGTCTAAGAGGGCTTTTATGACCTTATTACTAGTTTGCTTGCCCAAAATTTTAACTTTTTTTTGGATTTATGAGTTCAAAATATGTTTCACATCAAAATTTCTATGTTGTCAAATCTTGAATACCCATTCATTGAAATAATGTAGTATATTAATTTAAAATTACCTTGCAATCCATAAAATCACTATACATTAGTCCACTACCAAACTCTTTTCAAAACCCTACAAGCATAGTAATAGCAAAGCAATAACATCTCATTACAAGACTTACAAAATCTAAAAGGGACAACTACTTTGTGCCTATTTGAATGTTACACATGTCACAAAAACTCCATTTCTAGTCAAATGTCATGATTTGGTTTCGAGCACAAACAAAAATGAAACCGTCATCAAATTTCATGCACTTCCACTAGACTAAGACATAAGAGAAATCACACATAAGAGAGGAAATGTGGGAGATGAACCTGCTCTTAGTGTATTTCATAGCTGTGCAACAAACCCTAGCTTGATTGACTCAATCTCGCCCTCAAAGACTTTGACCAAACACACAAAAAGTGGGTTAGGCTACTTTTTTTTTAATTTTATATTTAAGGAGGTGATAGATGAGGAGGTTATAGTTTCAATTTTTTCCTTTGGTGTGTTTAAGGCGCTAGGGCCAAATGAATTCCCTCCAACTTCTTTTAGAATTTATAGGATACTTTTAGGAAGTACATGATTGTTGTTGAACGAGTTCTTTTGATCTAGTAAGGTTCTAAACTAGCTTAATAATGCTTTTATTGCCCTCATTCCCAAAAAAATAAAGATTGTCTCCATGGATAACTTCCATCCTATAAGTCTTTACAATACCATTCATAAAGTGTTTTAAAATATTTTGGTCTCTAGGGTCAAATCATTTCTATCCAAACTATTTTGTAACTAGAAAGGGTTTGTCCCTCAAAGATGAATTTTGGATTCCTTTGTCACTACTCATGAGATTATTCACTCCATAGAAAGAAGTTAAAAGGAAGGAATGATACTCAAGTTGTGTTTTCTAAAGACTATAATCAAGTTTCTTGTGATTTCCTCCTTAATGTTTTCAATAAATTTGGGTTTCAAAATAAATTGTTGGGATTTATTTGGGAATTTGTCTCCATGCCTATTTTTTTGGCTCTTACCAATGGAATACCAAGAGGATTTTTTAGTAGCAGTGAAGGTTTATGGTAGGGAGATCCCTTGTGCTGCAATCTATTCAACTTGGTGGTAGAGGTTCTTGGTAGAAATATCTCTCAAATAACATTAGATGGTTCTCTTTAGGGAATCAAAGCAACATCTTTGTTAGCCCCCTCCTCCCTCCAATATTTATTGTATGACACCATACTTTTTGGCAAGTCCTTTATTATTGAGGCCAAATTTTGGAAAAAAAATTATGGGTATGTATGTTTTGATTAAGGGGGAAATACAGGTTTTGAATGGACCCAAAACCATTTACATCAGGTTTTGAATGGACCCAAAACCATTAACAAGCAGGTTTTGACAAGGACTCGAAACCCACAAAAAAGAACAAGCTGCAAAGTCATAGAAACAAAGACAATCAACATCAAACCAAAAGTAGATTATACAATAAACAACATGAATACACAAATCTGCACCAAATAAAAAGGTTTTAATGGGATCCTTAAACCCAAAACAAGGGAACTTGCATCCAAGAATTACCTGAAACAACTAGGTAACCATTAGCTTGAAACAACTAGACTGTAGCACTACACTTATTAGCACCAACCAACAACTCAATTCCTAAAACGTCTAGATAACCATCAACTTGTATTAGCTAGACTGCAACACAACACTTATCAACACCAACCAATGAAACCAACCTCTCCACCTCAATAGGAGAGATATGAATCAGAGTACAACACTAAAGGGCCACAACAACCACACAACACTAGTTAACCCACAAAGCCAACCCAACCTCCACCTCAATAGGAAGGGGCTCCCCTCTATAGGAGAGGATGAAATGAGTCCCTAAACCACAAAAAAAAAAACTTCCTACCAAATCTACAACACACCTCTCCACCTCGAAAGAAGAGGGATCCACTTCCAAAGGAGCAGTCTCCACCTCTAAAGAAAAACAAAGCCATGTCTTGTAAAGAACCAAAGCCTCACCAGACACACCCGCTCCCAACACACTCCAATAAGAAAAACAGCCGCAGCCTAGTCGCCAACGCCCAAACCACAACCAGTCGTAGCCCAGCCCCCAATACCCAAACCTCAACCATCCACAACCCAACCACTAGTGCCCAAACCTCAACATCATCCTCATTGTCAAGATCCGAGCCATCCTCACCATCTGCATTAGAGGATTTCAAACTCCCGAAATAACTCTTATTCCTGCCTTCTCCTTCACGTGCCATCTCACTATTTACTTTATATTAATGCCAAAAATGTGGGTATGTATGTTGCAACTTCTATTTCTTAATACTCATTAATTAATTATGAGAAAAGCAACTTGTATTTCTTTAATACTCATAATTATTTGTACAAAAAAATCCTTAATTTTGAATTGTTCTTGTGCTTAATTTCCAACAACTTATTTAGGGATGTCTCTTTCAATCAAGAAGATCAAACCTTTATCTTGGAATGAGATTATAAAATGTATGCAAAATAAGTTGGTGGGATGAAAAGGGATATTTATATGCCATATTGGGAATCTTCATCTTCTTAAAGCCTCCCTCAAGGACATCCCTATCTACTTTCTTAGATTTTTTAAAATTCCTAAGTACATTTCTAAAAAACTTGAACAAATCCAAAAAAAATTCCTCTAGTTTTGTGTTGGAGAGAGAAAAATAGAGACAGAGTTTGTGGGCCTAAAGGTGAAAGGGGGTTAGGCATTAGGAAGATTCACTTAAATAACATGGTCTTATTGGCTAATCTTGGATGGAGGTTGTATGCATGCAAACAATATAAATGAAATATGTATAAAATACAACCCATTCAAACCAAATACATGCAAACCTTAGAAAGATAAAGTGTAGTATGTTGATGTGCTGATAGATTGGATGTGTTTGCTCATGATTCTAGAAAAACGATGGTGTGATCAAGATGATTCAATAGAAATTTCAGTAACATAACAGTAGCAAAATATTGAGTATGTAAATGGGATGGAAGGCTTCTCATTTATAAAATTTCCACGAGGAAATCAAGGGCCGAGATGGATTGGTTAATGGATGACTAGGGTTGAATGAGGATTAGGGCTTGGATCAAAGTTGTAGTCATGTGACAAGTTTCACGTGAGGGATAAGGTCTAAGTTTAGGATTAGGATTATGGCATCATCCTTATCTAGATGGATAGGATTGAGAGGTTAAATGAGATGAAAAATTAGTTTGACTTTTGGAGAGTGTCTAGATTTAATGAATCTAGACAAGCGGTTAGTTAGACATGTGAAAGGGACACTTGTCATATGATTCCAAGTTTAATGGCTAGGATTAAATGGATAAGGATAGAGGATAAAGTAGAATTAAATAATAGAGGAAGAGGTGGTGGGAATTAGTTAGAATAAATCAATTAATTAATTTAGTTGGAGAAATTGGGCATAAGAGTAATAGATAAATTAATTGAATAAATAATTAATATTTATTTAATTAATTGGGTAGGACAAGGTGATAGGTAAATTAATTAAATAAATAACTATTATTTAATTAATTAATGGCTTAGGATAGGCTAAAATTAGGTGTGGTTGGGTAAGGTCATATTTTAGGTGGCTACAAAGGCTATTGATAGAGTGTAAAGACTAGGCTTGAATTATGAAAGGTAGATATATGAGGGGGTATGATATGAGCTTTCTCCTAACTGTTAGTGACATTCCCAAGGATTCTAAAATTTCAAATAATTTTTTAAAAGCTAGAAGTATCTTCTTGATGGGATTCAAATGAAAAGTTGGAAATGATCTTTATGTTCATTTTTGGGAGGATTGTTAGCTAGACAAGCCTTCTTTGTTCTCTCATCAATTGTTCTAGTAGTTATAACCTACTCTTATCACTCATTTTGGTAACATAGTGAGGGATTAATTGATAATACATTGTAGTACTATGCAATGGAAAACCATTTTGAACCACCTTTAATGTTGGTGGAGAATTGGTTGTTGCTGCTTCTATTCTACATAATTGTTTGATGCTTTTTAGAATCTCAATCTTTCAAAGGGAAGATGAACACCTTTGGACCCTAAACTCCATGGATATTTTTTTATTTGTTCTTCTTACTCTTTATTACTAAACCCTGGCACCATAGTTGATTTTTGAAAAAGGATTTGGAATAAAACATTGTTACCCAAGATCAATTTCTTTTGGTGGATTATTGCACATAACAAAATCCCCACCTAGGAAAATTTAAGGAAAAAGTGGTTTCAATTGCCTAAAAAAGTATTTTATAGCTTATGGAGGAAGAAATAATAAATGAACCCCTCTTCTATTGTGATTATTTCATATTTCGAAAAAATATTTTCAAATATTGGATATATCTTGACCTATGCATTGTTTTATGGTTAATTTTGTGGATCGCTTGTTGTGTCTTATTTTCCATCTAGTTCTCAAAGAAGTTTGGTCACAAGTTCCTCCCACCTTGCATGGGGAATCTAAAAAGAGAGAAATAACTAAAATATGCAAGATTTTCATGAATGAATGGTGATTTGTTCCATTTTATAACTAGATCTTTTGTGGAAAATGTAGGTCATGATAATATTAAGAAGCCCTCTCTTATCCCCTTGCTTATGAGATTAGAATTGTTAGAGGTTGTGGCACAAGCCAAAATCTTTATAACCTAGATAGTAAGAAGGACCTTAGAATGCATTGGTTTTCTCCACCCATTGGTTGGGTCAAACTAAAATTTGATGGTGCTTTTTAAGGAAATCCTAGCATGACCAATGCATTGGGGAATCAATAGATCCAATACAGGTGACCTTATGACTGCTTATTTTGGAGGAATTGGTATAAAATGTAATAAATGAAGTAGAGGCAACAACTCTAGATATGGAGTAAAATTAATATGTGATATGGGATTTCCCATCATTTTGGTTGAAGAAGACTCTAAACTCATCACACAAATGATTATTATAGTTGAGGATGAAATATCATAAACTACATTGAGTATATTCAAGGGTTTGCAAGTGTTTTATCTTATTTTGATGCTAAACTCATCTTTCATGATAACACATGGAAAATGTATTAACAAATGTTTGAATATGGTTTAGGAAATGATGTCATTGGAATAAAATTTCAAACCTTATGATCTCTATACACATCCTTAATACCATTGACATGGAAAAAATTTCAAATAATTAAGTTGTTATTGGAAGGGTTGATTGTTATTCCCTTCGCGGTCTTTGGTGGTTGTTTATTTGATAATATTTATCCTAGCCCTATTAGAGGAAATATGTTGCAAACTAATCATTCCTCAAATCATCACTTTGATGATGCAATAAAAAGGATCCTTATTTGGTTTGACATTGTGAGTGATCATTTCCTGATGATTCTTTTGGACTATCTTGGGGTTTAATTTATTTCCATGACATGTAGGTCACATGGGAGAAGTATCAAATCATGGACTATAATGGAGGTTGAGCTATCAATTATGTAATGATCATCCAAATGCCTCCCCTTATTTCATGTGTGCAAATCAAAGAAGAGTACGCTATTACTATTCTTTCCAAATTTCAACTTTAAGCATTTAGATGACAAGGTTATTCTCCACTATTGTGTTAGTCTTTACTCAGTGTTAATGCTTAATCTTGATTTCTACCCTTGTATGTTATTGCCCTATCTTTGGTCTAATTTGTTTTATAAATGATCTGTAAAGCGGAAGGGATCTATGACAAACGTTGCTTAAGTGATTATGAACAAAGGCACACAGACATCAACAATGGAGTAGCAGGAACATTAAGAGAGAATTCAAAACATAGAACCAAGAGAGAGAAAGAAGACACCGATTTGATTATGGAGTTCGCCACAAATGTGACTACGTCTCCGGGCCGAGCTCAATCGAGTGACCAATCTATTGAAATGTTCTGAAACACAGTACAATCTCCACTAGAGCCTCTTGCAACACTGCTTTACAATATCTTGTAGCCTTTCCACAAAGTCATACAAAAGTTTCTCACTTACACCCCTCTCAAAAGCTCTTAAGGCTAGGGATGGCTAACAAAGAGGAAGAAAACTAACTTTGCCTAATAGGATCTACTACAAGACTCAGAACAACACAATACATCACTATAAATATTCTCCTGACTCCCACTGAAATTCTCTCTCACAAAAGGCTCTCACAGCCGAGAGAATGGAAAACAAGAGGAGAATGAACTCACTTGAAAAGTGATGATGAAAAACACTCCAAGACTCCTCCCTTTTATACTTGAAGTTGGGCCTATGTGGTTAAAACAACCAAAACCAGCTGACTTGGCATTTTTCCCCTTAATGGAAAATAAATAACCTATTCCCCATTTTTTTACAAATGTAAACCATAATCCCCCTTAAAATAATTAAATTTGTTTTCGAGCCCTTGTTTATAGCTTATTCAGGCTTTTGAGGTTAGAGGTTGTTTGTTTATTTATTAACAAATAACCATTTGTTGGTTATTTGGTTTAGGCTTTGGCCTAAACATTAGGTTAAATAAAACCAAGCACTCTATATTGTTGAAAGGATTTCGTGGCTCAACGGTGAGCATACCTTTTGGGAGCCCGGTGGTTTCGGGTTCAACTCCCGGTCGCCGGTTCTTTTTAAACCGTTTTAAACAAAACACATAACAAAAGAAACGGGAGGCTAAATATAGTAGCGAACCCGTGGGTGATGTAACAGTCCAACTGTGGGCTGTTTCGGGTGAAGTCAAGGGGTCGAGCCCCACAAAACTTTTGTTAAAATAAACCGACAAAATCGCCGACCACCAACAAGCCACGTGTCAGAGTCTATTTGCCGAAGAATCCAAGTTAGCATGCCATGTGTCGGAACGCTACTGCTCCACATCATCAGCCTTCGTCCCCTGTCCAGTCATCGCCACGTCAGCTGGAGGACACGTGTCAAGACTTCATTCACCGATCGTGCTGACGTGATCTGATGACTATACTACCACGCCACTTGCTGTCTGTGCATCTGCCACGTCGTACTCGGTCTGCCACGTGTCAATAGTTAATTCGCTGACCAGGCTGACGTCACCTGCCACATCATTGTGCCACGTCGACATGTACGAAATGTACAGATTGCCACGTGTCAACTCCCAATTGGTCCACATCAATATCTGTACGATGGACCGTCTGCCAAGTCAGCAGGATGACATCATGCTAACGTCAGCAATCGTACCTCATGGTACCTTGGTCAACCAGAAACTTTGACTGGCTTTAACTCGTGCACATGACGTTCGATTTGCACGAAACGAACGCTGTTGGAAAGGTCTCGACAAGCTCTTCGCGATGGTACCACTTTTTCCAAATTCTGTGACGATGAATTTTCCACCTTTTTTCGTCCCTGATCGCTGAGTTGACTAGCGTTTGACCAAGCTTTGACCGGTGATATCTTGCACAAACGAACTCCTTTTTTGCTCGTTCAAGTTGCGTCGGATTCAAAATTATGTGCTCTACGTGATGGCACTACTTCTGAGAGAAACTGGAACACTTCAATTTCAGGTCCTGAAGATCTGCCTAGATCAATAAAGGTGGGTGATAAGTGCATAACTAAACCCTCTTCGTGCGAGGAGATCCATAATAATAATAAAATTATTTGGCACATTTGCAAGGAGGGGGGAATTTCCACATATCTAGAGGCTCTTTGCATTTATGAATAAGTTATCTTTAAGCAATTTTCCTACTCTTGGAAGGACATAATTATCTCAATGGGAGGTGTGAACTTGTTAAGAAGAAAGTACATTGTAATTGGCCTACGAATTAGCAACAAGAAGCTAAGGAAATCAGGAAAAGTAAAGACACAACAAGCATGAATTTGCCTCTAAAAGAGGGAGAGCTACTTACCAAATTCTAGAATGAATTTAAAGAGAAGGCTTGGCAATCTCATGGGATGAAGTAAGTTACATTTGGATTAAATACTTCACACCATAGAGTCAATTCAAATGGACATTTCATTACCATTTCCCACTTCTAAATCATCTGTGTCATAATCTAATGATAAGCTTTCCTTTTTTCATTGTTACCTACCTCAAGTCTTTGGTGATGAAAGTCCTTTGTAGGACTAAGGTTTTTATGTAGTAAGGCCTTATTTTTAAGCTCTATAAATGTACCACCTTGCCTTAATCCCTCAAGTGCTTATCACCACTAGTGGTTTTATAGACCCACGTCTCTAGATGGGTTCCCTTATCAAAATTTTGGAGGTTGGTGTGATGGAGATTGGGAAGCTTGAGGATGAGGAATTAGAGACCAATAGAAAAGGAAAAATAGTTTAAAAAATCCCCTTTCCACAACAAAAAATTGGACATTATTGAGGTGACTAGTAATCCTAAAAATACTAAGACAATCTTTGTGCTAAATAAGTCTACCACTAACAAAGAAGTGGAGATATTTGTTATTATACTAGTTCCCCTTAGGACCAAGGAACTCAATGAACTCAATGAACCCTTTGCTAGTAAGGGTTGTATTGTGGTGGGTAGTACTTGAAAGAAGAATAGAGGTGAAAGGGTTCACCAAACCTTAAAAATAAAAGGCATATGTTAAGGAGTCCAATTTTGGAAAAAAGTAAGTGAATATGTATACTCTAGGGACCATTGCTATTGAAAATGTTGTCATCAGATTGTGATTGCTAGGGAAAGTGTCCCCCATCTCAAACAAAAAGAAAAACAAGGTTGGTAAGAAAATGGATTTGACAACATCTATGCTCAAGGCCTTGACGAGGAGTGATGATCTTACTAAACATGGGTATATTGATGGAGATAAATGTTTGGATTATGAGGAGAAGAATGTTAAAGACACTAACATGTGAAGGTCCTCTAAACTAAAATATAAATTCCCTTATAAGGCCGACCTCCACTAAGGGCATTGCTAATGTTTTGATTTATTTTAGTAAAGATACTTTAGGTGAAACACAAGATTCAACAAGTATCTTTAAAGAGGAGAATAGTGAGACTGAAGTTATGATTTTGGGCCCACTAAAAAAAAGGGTTGTGATCCTATTGATATGGGTGGGGGTTCTATTTTTTGAAGAAATAAATGAAATCGACTTTATTGACCTAGAAACCAAGAATGATTCTTTTGATGAGTTGAATAAGGAAAGCATGATTAATACCTTTATTGATTCAATTGAGGAAGTCAAAGTCTTCAATTTTGGGACCTCATGTGTCAACTATAAGAATAGTTTCAAGCTTCTAAACACCCTTCAAAATATGATAGATACTTTAGAGATCAAGGTAAATAGGATTCTATCATTCAACACACATGTTATGCATGGATCTATCACTAATTTATCAATTATGCAATCTATTATTTGTGAGAAAAGAAAAAACTTAAATGATGAAGAAAAGGTAAAGAAAGAAATTATCCTAAATATGGACAAAGTAACAATTTCATGTTGGAGGACTAGGAGGATCTCTCTAGCCCCAAAGATTTGCCTTAGTCGGTGTTGTTTATTTATTGTTTGTCTCCTATTTAGGTTCTAAGCTCTTTGGTTGGGTCTATGTTTCAGGGTTGGTGGTCCTATTTAGTTCCCTTTCTTTCTATTGCCTTCGAGCCTATTTCTCTCTATACATTGATTAATATTGCCTTTGGTCTAGCTATGTAATAGGTTGGGACCCTTGTTTCTCATTTTATCTAATTAGAAAACATAAAATCATTTTGTAATAACTCACAAGCATTGTAAAAAATGATTAAATACATTTAACCATATGAGTTGAACAACCTACATAAAAGACACAAACATGTTTCATAGTTTATCATAAGAAGAATCCATACTTGGATCGAAGCTCACAAGACCACACAAGATTCATCTCATAACTTAAGATCAAGTGAGATGGGAATTAAAGCACTTTTTTTTCTTGATAAAATGCAACCTTGAGGATTGCTTCCATTATATTAGTTAAAAAAATTCATTTCTACATCTGCTACCATGATATGTATAACAAATACATATGCTAGTAAAGAATCCAAAAACTGAGAATGACACAAACCTTATCCTAATTCATGCAACTATGACATATTTTATAATTTCATCTAGTACATAGACTCTTTACAACATAAAATAAATAACATAAATAACATACATTTTTATCAATGAGGGACAGCTAGAGACTCTTCAAAGAAATTTGTGATGTGATCAGCCAAAACATCCAGCCCTCTGTATCAACTATACCCAATATCTTCTTCAAGAACTTCGCACCCTTCGAGACATTTCATTGACATTCTAAAATTAAAGAGGCATCATAGGATAAAACGAATCTAGGAAAATTCACCACCAACAATTCACCATCAACAAATTCACCTCCAACAATTCATTGCCAACAATTCATCGCCATGACAAATTCATCTCGTAAAAAATTCACCACCAACAATTATTAGAAGTGAATTTATATGAAACCGGATAAAACAAATGTTAACCACTCCAGTATGTCCCCACGCGTCATCAATCTGCAGAAGCCAAGAGGGCATTGGAACACCATTACCCAGGTTCCCCAAGAACTGCCTTTTCACCAATGTCGTGGCTATTTGCTTCACCGCCTGTTCAATTCGCCCAAATATAACAGATAAGCCATAAACATGCACACTGTGTCTGAATTTACTCGATACTTGTGATCGACTCGCAGAAAGTCCTCCCCTAAAATCCATTGGACGGCAAATAAAATGAGGCTGTGACATGTCGTTTAGACACACTGTAGTCGCCTCTTTGTGATTTATCTAAAAAAAAGCCATTTGGCAATGGAAATATACAAGACGGATGGGCATGCCCATTTCAGAAAGAAACCAAATACTCCAGAAAAAACTGCAGTATTGATGCATTGTGTTTGGTCTAATTAATAGACCCAGGATGTGAGGAAACACATAAGCGATGCAGATGGAATAAAATGACATTAATGTTTCATTATGAATCTTATTCTCATTTGTCATCATTGCCATAAATAATCACCTGTTGAGACATCAAAAAAATGATAACTTAGTCTTTTCTACCATTCTTCGCCAATCCTTGAGCAATCATGCTCTAGTCCTTTGAACACCATTTCTTCCTCTCTATTGATTTTCCATGTTGGCCAATTGATCTGCTTCCACGTTAGCTTCGTGTATACGTGGTTGGGGACAAAGTCTTCCAAATTCAATAGTTCGGTTTTAGGAAAATTCATTGACAATAATTTACTGATGGGAAATTCACCGCCAGCGATTCATAGTCATGGAAAATTCATCAATGAAAATTTCACTGTCAAGTAAAATTCATTGCGAGCAATTCTCTGTGGTGGAAAATTAACCGCATTAATATTTTTTAATATATATTTCAAAACTTTGATTTTATTAAAAATATTAATGTGATTAATTTTCCGCGGTGGTGAATTGCTGGCGGTGAATTTTCCATCAATGAATTGTTGGTGATGAATTTGCCGTATGCCCAATAATTCACATTGAATTGTTGATAGTTTTGTATTGAGTTTCCACCCGTGAAGGTATTTGGATATTACTACATTGATTGTCACTAAGGAGTCTCCTTCGATTCCAACCTTCATCTTTTTCAGATCTGAACATATTTGCAGATCTAGTCATACAGCTTGTAATTCTGCTTCATCGTTAGTGTTGTTGAGGTGTTTAGATGTTTGAAAAATTATGGTTCCCATCCAATCACGAATAATACATCTAAAGGACCATTCCATTTAGAAGCTTTGATAATATTTAGTTTCATCCATCTATATTGAGGAAGTATCTACTTCGCCTTTGCTCTTTTCTTGAGGGCCTCAACACCCCCAACCCCATTAACAAGGGTAGAATGTCACATTTTTATCTAAGTTAATTGTCTATAATTAATCATCATTAGGAAAATCTATGCATACACATTCAATTAAAATATCATGCATATCTACATAACAAAAGACAGTTGAAGCACAATGTATAACAACCAACAAGATATAATCCAAAAGACGATATTAACATCTTGACCTAATTGAAAAGCATCTACTACTAACATGATTCATATATAAAGATGTACAATAAACAATTACAATGTTAAACTTGATAAAATAAGTATAATCACATATAATAGTGAAAATAATGAAGCTAAAATACTATATAGTTCAAAAGTATAAAATATCATCCATTTGGATCCAAAATACATAGTCCATACACCTTGATGACAATACAAAACATCATTACAAATTATGATATATATATCAAAGCTCATTCAAACAACAAAATGATGTATATTCACTTAGGCCTTATATCACCAAGACAAGTTAAAAGTTAACATAAGCGGGGCATTATAAGAGCTTGCTACATATGAATGATTATGAATAATGTTGATATCATATAACATCTTTGGACAATGACAATAAGATACTATATTGATTTATTATGCTTGATTGAAAAGAAGCAACAATGCATAAACACTTCTTGAACTAACCTTTAAGTGGAGGTATGTGTAAAAAATAAAAGATCTCATAGTTATAAAAAACAATACACAAAAAAAATTATACCATGACAAGATAATTTATGTGGGGAAAATCCTTTCATGAGAATACCCCACACTTCAAAGCAAAACCAATTTACATTATTCAACAACTAAGCAATTGCAATACAAAAAATAGGCTATACCTTTATAAGAGTATCAACAATGTTTAGGATTTGGAGTAGTTTTGCTAGCATAACAACACTTGTAATTCAATCATGCAAATCATACACTAATGTATCCTCAATTGCTAATAAATGAGAAAAATTGAAACCATAAACCACAAGTAGTTTATTAAAACCATGAATCAAAATAATGACCTAAAAAAAATATATCATAATTGATCCAAAATCTAACACCCAAGTTGGTCATGGTCACCTTTGCTAAAATAGAAGATGCTCTTACAATTACCATAACTTGTCATAATTGACTTCTTAATTTAAGTGCTCCATTTTGACAAATTCAAATTATCCCATTGAAAGATGTGTTAGGATCCAACAAAGGTCCATGCACATTTGGATGACATTTGCATGTGAATACGAGATTATCAAAAATATGAATTTTTGTATTTTATACATCTTAATAACATGCATTTCCATAGCCTTTTTAAAGCATGTATCACTCTCAAATGGTTCAAGAAGTGTATTGTTGTAGACCAAATCCTCTTAGCAATTCTACTTAGGTCATTTGGAGTGCTTTGCAATACATCCAACTATTTCATTTTTGATAAGGGGGCTAGGAGTTATGACCCTAAATAATTAATTAACAAATCAAAACAATAGGATGCAAGGTTGCCACCTCACCCAACATTGATGATTGTAGGGTTGCATAAAAGCTACAATTTCCAAACCTTGGCTAGGGGAGAGGGTCCAATAGTGGTGCACCTTAACTTTATGGGTCGACATAACAATGAACATGTAACATTGGCATTAAAATATCCTTGAGTGGCCAAGGACATGGACAATTCAAATATTTCGTTTCACCTGCACAGATTGAGAAAAAAGGTGTCATCAACATGCTTTTTGTTGAGGGGTCATAATAAACCCCCAAAAAAAGTTAGACCAATAGTGGTGCATTAAGTCATGTGTTTTAGTGTGTCAATGTGGCATCATATGATTTGTTGCTTTTTGAATGTAATGGGCATATTTTGTTCAACTATTGGGTCTTCTCTTACAATTACTAGTTCCATACTTCTAAAATATTGGGTTTTGAATGTACATGTACTATGACAACTATTGGTACTTGCACCACTGTTGGGCCCTCTCCTCTAGTAGAGACATATTCATGATGTATATTTTATTATGTACGAGAGACGTTAATCATCTACATGTGTTCCTAGCTTCTTCCACTATGATATGCTATTGTGATCCTATCCATTAAGGATAGGGTTCCACCTTTAGGATGGTCTATGGGCAAGCCATATATCTCCATGGTTTGAAAAATAAAGTTCCTATAATGCTTCCTCTCTCATTAAAGTCTGAAAAAAATCTTCTTGCAAGAATCAATTGTATTATTTCATTTGTTCCAAACTTACTTGAGAGAAATCAAGTCTTAGATGCATATTTGCATTGGAAGATAATATGATTTACATTTTAGTGATCTTCCAAACTATATCAAATGAGAAATTTTGTATTTGTTTTGGTGTTTGCAATTTACCCACACATTAAAAATATGTTTGTCTCTTTTGTGAAAAAGAAAAAGTTTATATTTTATATTTATTCTTCAAAATTCTAAAAATATAGGGTATGCTAGTTGCTAAAAAATGCTTTAGATGAAATTGAGAATGAATAAAAATTATGATATGATTTCTTGCAATAATTTGAATTTGAGTCTTTTATAGTTTTTGTTGTTCACGATGTTTTTTCATATCCATGCATTTTAAGGTAGAATTTAGTTACATTTCTAAAATAATTTAATAATTAAGGTTAGTTGGTTGACATTAACATATTAAAGTCCAGAGGTAGTTGTACAATTGTTAGTACTTGATTTTAAAGTCGTTACCACTTAAATGTGAGAATAAAACATTAATGTAATATTTCACACTTGATGATTAAAGATTTTATGTAGCATCTACATAACCCTTGAGAAAATACATATGTTGGAAACTTTTCCATCCACAATATTAAAATATTATTCATGACTATCTTAGAAATCAAAAAGAAAGAAAATAGAAAATATAATAGATTTTCAAAGCTCACAATATCTCTTCTACCATAAATATTTTAAATTTATTTATAAAAAATAACCAAAAAGCCACATATATATCATTAATAACAATTTCAATATAACCAAACTTTTTGAAATTTATTATAAACACCTCTAAACCTATTTCTCCAATTTACGAAAAAAATAAAAAATCAAACTGTATCAATATTGCTTCATCAATAATTACCGAAGTGAGGGTCAGTGAAGGTAATATAATGCTAAACTTGCAAATAAGTTACAATTCAAATGAAATTTTCCCTCCTTACAGAAGGGATTGTTGCAGGCAAAGAAGAGTCAGATGAATTCCTGTATGGATTTTGTTCAAATTAAATGAAATCAAAGTTCAATGTGGAATGAGGTATGGAATTGGCATCAGCAATGTGTTGGGGAGTGATTTTCTCAGAGCGCGGTTGCGATGGAAAGGCCTCGTAACCTTTCATGTGACCCCCCGCATAAATCTACTGCACAAAACACGCAGCCATTTATCTCCTCGGCTTCCTCTGAAGGCAATAATGAAGCATGTGTAAAAGCTATAGCACAGAGGCCCTCGAGATTCCGGTACCCACTTGTAAGCCTCAAGCGAATCAGAACCATAGGTTAGTAGCGACACATTTTCATTTTCTTATTGTTATTGTTCTTGTTTTAAATTCAATTGTAGATTTGATGTCAGATGACCGCTTTGATCTTGGGATGCAGTTGGATTCCATCTTTTGAAATTTCAAGGGGTGTTTCTTCAATTTTGATTTTGTCTAAGAATTTTTTTTACTAAAACCTAAAAGATTTTTTCAAAGATTCTTCCTCCCAGGGTGTTACTCACAGTTATGCACTTTAAACAGTTAGATTAGGTCATTATCCCTACTTGGGGGTGGATTTTTTTTTAAACAGACCCAGATAATTTGTTTTATTAAGTTATGCTCGCCAATGCACTAGTCACGGTAACTGTGCTTTAAACAGATCAGATAAGGTCAGTCTTCTTAGTTGGGGATTTTTAGCGGAATTTTATCAGAAACCCAAATGATTTGTCTCGTTTTAGATTATGTATGCCAATGCAGTGGTCACAGCAACGGGCTTTGCACAAAACTGGTAAGGTCACTCTTCCCAGTTTTAGAGAATCTCCTGGAAAGCACTAGGACATGATACTGCGTACTTATCTTGAATGAAATTTGAAAAGGTAAACAGTTGAGTCTAATCCCTAAAATACTCTGGTTCAGGGATGGTGACCTTTTCCTTGTACCCGAGTCTTTTGGGAACTATATTTGAGTGTAATACTATCGCATCCTTATTCTTATTCTTCCGTGGTGCCTTATTTCAAACGAGTCCCCATCTTTATACCTACATTCTAAGTATCTAGATGACCAAGCAATTGAGTTGCTCTCTTTGCTTGTAGTTTGAAAGGCATTGCGTAATAGTGCATTGTCAACACAAGAAACCTTTCTCAGAAGCCATTCTGAGAGGAATATCTCTTCCATAAACTCGTCCAATAGTGCACTTGCCCTTCAGGGTTTGGACTGTGGTCATCATCATGGCTATTGGTCCTGCCTTTCCAAGGACTATGCCTCATGTTATCATGTTTCATTTGTTTTATCATTTATCACTCACTCTGACTTTGATCTTGGCTATCCGGGTTTTCTAACATTAACCAAAAATATCGAGGGAGGTGATCTATCATACCCAAAAATTATTTTGTACACGATCTTTTTTCATATCATAATCTAAGGGACCACTTATTTTCTTTTTATTCAAATTATTGGAATGCAGTATTAACTATTAAGTGAATGCATCAGTAAGCCAATGCAATATGGCTAGCATGGTAAATCAGTTTGCTTTTCACTACTATGCTAACTCTTATGCAGTGGTTTCGTGGAGGGGTTTTACAAATTAGTGGCTGCTATAGTTTTAACTTACGGGCCTTTTGCAGCAAGAAGGTTCCATTGGACATTTATATATAATGCCATTACACATTTGGGAAAACCAACAAAACTGCTGTCTTAAGAAACTTTTACAAACAATTATCTATTAATAATTTAATTGCTCTGTTCCGCTAAATGCTTTGGACAGAAACTACCAACAAATTTTTGTGCATGCACCTCTCCAATGTGGAGTGGAAGCTCTTTAGTCATTGTTGGATATTTCCTGCCTCCCTTTCCAAGCAGTTGCTGAAGAGTGAAGAATATACAGCCACTCCTGTTTTCCCACAGCATAGTCCATTTTTAACATCAGCCATGTCCACAAGACCCATGTTGTTGAAAATTTGGAGTAAGCCCTAAGAATGGAAATTTGTTCTGGGTTGATATCTGTCTCTTTTGTTTTCAATATGGGTTGATTTTATATGATATCCATCAATTCAGAATTGTTTTGATTCTCTTCATGAAAATCGTGAGACACTAAATTACCACCTTGTAATTAATTTGATTTCCAGTAATAACATTGTTTTGGATAACTATGAACTTGCAACATGCTATTAACCTGATTCTTAGATGTATGCAAGTACCTTTGTTTTTATTATAGCTTGTTCTTATTTGACATCCAGCAATTTGGCATTGTTTGGAACTTTAGATCACTCTATGAAAATAACAAGACGGTAAATTTATCTACCTTGTTGGGATTATTTTGACAACTCATGTAAGTTATCTGAAGACAGATTGACTACCTCTGAATATTAGTAACTCTGTTATTAGGTTCTGCAAGAACCCTGGTCAAACCTGGAATGGTCCAGACTGGGTATGGATCCTGGTCTGGGTGTGGAACTGGCCTGGGTTTGGCCAGGCTCCTGCCCTGGGCCCATGGAATCAGCTTGGGTACGTTTGGACGTACCAAGGTCAAATCCACAGGGATGGGGCAGGACTGTGGGTGAACCCAAGGAGAACCATGCATGGGGAAAAGAGTCTTTTATAATGAAAAATGCAAAAACAAAAAACTAACTAATCCTGATTCCTAACTGCTAGATTAATGCTTTTGTATGCTTGTTTCAATTTGGCTTGTTGCTTTTGACATCCAGCTATTAACAATTTTTTAGAACCTCTTTGTGAGATGATAATACACAATTATCTGATTTGCTGTACTTAGTTTGTTGGTATCCTGATGTAATCAAATTAATTTTGGACTTACTGAACAAATAGGCACAGAAGAAACCTAAAACAAGTGCAGCATAAACAGAACAGGGAATCATATTTTTTTTTTTTTCAGTTGTCTGCTCTAAATAACAAGGCATAACAATGCCATTGTTTGAGTAAGCAGCTCAATAGAGTCTGTATATTATCAAAGGATGTTTTCTTATAATCAGCTATAAAGAACCTGCCCTGTTTATATTGACATATGAGATACAAATGATACAAGTAACAAAATTATGCATATTGCCAATGCTAAAATGTTGGGTAGATCAATTGATACGAAGTAACAAATTCCATTCTCTTGAAGTTTGCATCATCAATTAGTGTTGTTTCTAAACAATTTGAATTGGGTTGTGTAGGTCCTGCCAGGCGTGTTCTTGTAACTGACACTGAAAGAGATAACACTCTACCAAAAATCAGTGAGGAAGAAAACAGTGACTCACCAGATCAGCCAGCTTCTCTACCAAAAATCAGTGAGGAAGAAAACAGTGACTCCCCAGATCAGCCAGCTTCTTGTGAAAAGGACCTGGTTGAAACTAGCGCAGAGTGTCCTCCAGCTGCTGACAATCCTTCTCCACAGATAGAGAAGGAAACATCCAGGCTGGGCCAACGAAATGCATATGAAGGTATTTTTGGAGGAAACCATGAACCCCAAGAGCATAGAAAGAGAAAAGCTGATATGGGAAGAATAGGTGAAGATGCAACCATTTCTTTAACTGTTAATGTGGGGAGTAGTGGAAGCCCAAATCAAAACAATGCTGATTTGAGGTTAAGTTACAACAAGTGTGATTATTTTGGTACAGGTGAACTTGATTCAGAGGGCGACTTAGAAAAGTCAATGGCAGAGCACAATCTTTCTGTGAATAGTTACAATGCTTACAATGAAGAAGTTAATTTTTACTCTGCAAATAGAAAAATTGATGAATCATCAAGTTCCAAATGCCAATTAAATCAACTAGAGAAGTTATATAATGTGTCTGTTAGATCTGACCACCCAAAACCAATGGTACAAGATGGGCCAAAAAAGGTACAATTTGCAAACATTGACTACTCAAATAGGGGTGATGGAGCGGTCTTTCCAAATTCTTCAATTATGGACATGAAATATAGGCAAGCACATTCAGCATTTGACAACCACCAGATGCATTTGAAATCAAGTAGCTCGGCGCAACTTGCCAAAGATGACAGAAGTACACCTATAATCTCTTCTGTCCAGGATGACTCGATTCAGAGTAAGCCCCATACTTTACTCATAAGTAAACTTAAAAACAAAGAAAAATTTGTTAGAAGAACGCTTTCTGTAGGTTATGATTTTTCTTTGGGTTGTATTAATACTCTAAAGTGTGATTGTTGCATTTCTGATATTGCTGTTAATACTCATAAGTAAGCCTAAAAACAAGATTTATTTTAGAAGAACCTATTCTGTAGGTTATGATTTTTCTTTGGGTTGTATTAATACTCTAAAGTGTGATTGTTGCATTTCTGATATTGCTGTCAATACTCATAAGCAAGCCTAAAAACAAGATTTTGTTTTAGAAGAACCTATTCTGTAGGTTTTTTTTCTTTTCTTTGGGCTTTATTAATACTCTGCTGTTACGCCAACTTGTCTTATAAAACTCATCTTTCATCAATTGCAGAAATGGATAGACTACTTGATTCCTTGTCATCTACTGTTGTTTCTGTTGATTCCAAGGCCTGTGAAGTGGCCACTGATACTGGCGTGGAGAACTTGTCATCTCATTTGAATTCACTTGCATTGACAGAAAACCAGGAGAGCGGGAATTTGAATAACTTAGGGGAATCATTTGCAAATCACCGACAGATTTTGAACCAGACAGGTGTACTTGGTGCACCAAAAGACAAGTTTCTTTCTAAAGAGGTACAGATTACTAAAACAAATGTGCATGTTACAACAGCACCAACAACAGTGGTGGAACAGATCCTAAAGCCAAGAGATAATGCTTCTTCGGGAATTGAGGTAAATAATTCATCAATTCTGTCTGCACCTGCATCTTTGTCATGTAATATACCGGCTTTTGGCATCTCGAATTCAACTTCAGTTCATTGTACATCTGCACTCTCAACATTATCATCTGTTCCAAATCCTGGTCCATGTAAAGGTCTTGTTTCAGCTATAGAGAGAGGAGTGTTGGGAGAATCAAGCAGAATTTCAAAACATTCAGATCCTAATGCTGGTGTAGATGATTCTGAAAGGCATTTCAATCCTAACTTATACAACTCTTCAGCTTCATCTGCATCCATTTTTCCATGCACAGCTTCTTCATTTGCATGCCAGAGTGCTACGTCAATTCAATGCACATCTGGACCATTGACTTCATCGTCCGTAGGGCAGGTTCTCAATATGTCAAGAGAACAGAGTGCAACTGCAAAAAACAGTAGTGGTAGAAGTTTAAGTGAAGAACCAAGCAATGCAAGGTTTCAAGAGCCTCAAGCGGTAATGAAAATAGCCGAGAAAAGACTTCCTCAAGAGATTCGTGTAACATCTAAGGAAAACAAAGAGAGAAGTCAGGTGCCAGAAGTTGCAGGATGTTTAAATCAATCAATTCAACAATCTTCCTCTGAAGTTAACTTGGAAAAAACTTCAGCTGTTAACAACAGAGAAACAGGCACTAGTCGAAAAAAATATTATGATTCAGATGCATTTTTCCGTGTCAATAATAAATTTTATCAGAAGCTAGGTAAGATAGGCAGTGGAGGTAGCAGTGAGGTTCACAAAGTCATATCATCTGACTGCACAATTTATGCTCTTAAAAAAATCAAGTTAAAAGGCCGTGACTATTCTACTGCATATGGTTTCTGTCAGGAGATAGATTATCTAACTAGGCTGCGTGGAAAGAACTACATAATACAGCTTATTGACTATGAGGTACGGGAAACCAGTTGCAGTTTGTATGTCATATGATGGAAGGATTAAGAGTTAAGTTTATTTTTGTAAAAGTAATTTTAAATCTATTTCTAAAAATAGTGAAGATCCATTGATTTATCTGTTTTATTGGGACAGGTGACTGACAAGAATTTTTTTAGGGATGTGGTTGGAGGAAAATTGGGAAATAAGGAAGCAAGAATCAGTGAAGATGCTTATATTTACATGGTACTTGAATATGGAGAAATTGACCTGGCGCAGATGCTTTTACAAAAATGGAAGGAGATGGATGCTGGCAGAAATCAAATAGATGAGAATTGGTTGCGTTTCTATTGGCAGGTTTGCTATCTCACCAATCTCCACTTCTGTGTATATGTAACTCTACAAGTCTCATCATTTCTAAACAAGATTATGTATAAAGCTTCTGTAACGTCATAAGGCAGAAATTCAACAGTTTCATAGCAATTTATCCAAAAACGAACAGTACTCAGAATATTTAATTTCATTGAACATACAGAATAAGATGATTGAGCTCAGACAATTAGATAAGTGGCCAGAAACAGTGTATCTGTATATATTTTGAGAAATGATTACAAATATGCACCTGAGTTGCTTTTGTTGGTAGATGCCTGCACACTGATGGCTGCCGTTTCTAAAGATTGTAAAACCCGGCTTGTGTTCTGGATCCGCTCAGGGAAAAGAGCCTCGATACCTGTAGACTACGCTTGGAGAGTGTCATTGTTGCTGTGATGAATGGTATCGATCTTGCTCAAGGTGATCAAAAGATCGCTTGGTCAAAGCCAATAGGCTCGGCCAAAGTGATGTGAAATCAATCTCTCCTGATCCTGTGTAAGCTGTAGATGTGGCGTCTGGTGATCGCGTGATACCAATAGGCGATGTGGCCTGTGTGATGTCGATAAATGCCTCCTTCCGAATGATGGTGAACTCTGCACAGGATGATTTGCTTCCTCATGCGCGAGAGGCCTGTAGCCAGAGCCAGCGGCCCAACTCCACAGTGGAATCGTGATTCTTACATAGCAACGAATTGCTCAACCTCTGTGACTACGTCCAGGGATGAGTTCCATCCAGAGCGACTACGTCCTCTGACAGAAAGCCAAAGCTCAGATTCGTCATACCTGTTCTAGACCGAAACTGGCATATAAATACTAACTAGTTCGCCACTTCAATTGAAGTTGGCCACAACAACAAAAAATTAAAATTAAAATTTCAAAATTATAATAGCGCCAACCACAAGGCAGGTCGGCCCAGCATCTACTAATTAATTATTTTTCAGTGTTAAAAAACACTAGTTTGCACAAATATGTCGGCCCCGACTTAAGGAAAATTCGGGACATGACAGCTTCAGGAGTGCATCAGGAGAGTATTGCCTTGTCTATAATTGTTTTGCTGAAACAACATAAATAGCTGAGTTTATAACAAGAGTTGGAAACATCTTAAGGTTGGTTGTATAACTAATGTTTATAATCTTTTCTTGGCAACAATGCTAAATTGAGTTACTTGATTGTTGCACGGTCTCAAGAAATAGCTTTTCCAGCAATCTCAAGTTCAGCAGATAATGATTTCTTGCGGTTAATGTTGTTGAGAATCAGGGCTGCAATATCAATCTGGCAACAATTATTAAACATGTATATGCAATTAGAAGATGCAGCAAATTCAGTCTGCAAATGCATTAGGAGACTCAAAATGATAGCACAAATAAATATCTAATTCTTATACAAGAAAAACATCAAGGAAATAAGCTTCTTAATAATACAAAACAACTATTAGCAGGGAGCAATGCTTAAATGAATCACAAAAAATCTTCAGTTTTAATTGATACAAGTGTACCTATATTGCATGACACAATTATTGGACAATTCAAATGTTTTACATTCTTCTGTCCACCTCCTCGAGTACAATAAAAATATTAGGAACATATGCACACTAAAAGACAAAATTACTTCCTAATTGCTACTGCTGGTCAATTGTCCAGCTGTTTAATTTCTAATGTTCTTCCTAGAATTAACATCCAACTAGCCGTTACTCCCACACAATCAAACCATAATTTCTTAAGATATAGCTTTTCCAATGATCTCAACAGATGCTGTTGAGAATCAGAGCTGCAATATCAAGCAACATACTTCTGGCAACAATTGTTAAACATGAATATGCAATTAAAAGATGCATCAAATTCAGTCTGCAAGTGCATCAGGAGACTCAAAATAATAGCAAAAATGAATATCTAATTCATATAGAAGAAAAAATAAAGGAAATAAGCTTCTTAATAATACAAAACAACTATTAGCAGGGAGCAATGCCGAAATAAATCACAAAAAAGCTTCAATTTTGCTTGTTGCAAGTGTACCTTTATTGCATAACACAACTATTGGACAATTCAAATGTTCTACATTCTTCCTTCTACCTCCTCGAGTTCAATAAAAAAAATTAGAGACATATGCACACTAAGACAAGACTACTTACTAATTTCTATTGCTGGTCAATTGTCCAGCTATAATTTCCAACATTCTTCCTACAATTAACATCCAGCCAGCAATTGCAGTGTCCCCTCCTAGCCTCTGAGTAGTGCATATGACCTTTAGCCTATTCTAGAGTTCCTGTAGGCTAAACAGTTCTAGTAAGGGAACTCAATTCCAGTTCATTATGTTGGGTTTTTGGAGTTCAGGTGGACTTTCTATTTTTAGTAGGGGACCAGTCCTATGCTTACTGTTTATAGTAAGCCCTTTGGCATATCTATGATAATTCTAGCTCGAGTCTTTGGTGTTTTTACTATTTTTAGTACTTACGAAAAATAGTAAGTCTATTTGTGGAGAGCTAGACTAGGTCAGGCTACCTTCAACTGCATTATTTCAATTGGGGCGTTGGGTTGCTAAGGTCGGATTATTTTAATACTTTTATTTCCTCTCTGAAAATGAATTAAATAAAGTTACTTTATAATTTTAAGTTGGGGGTCGGAGGGGACATAATGTGTACCTTGATGCCTAGTTGAATAACTTAAAGTTGTTTTTAAAGCATCAAAAATACTTTTGAAGGCTAGTTAAGTTGGACGCCCAAATAGCCTAAGGATGAGTTAAAAATTAAAATAAAACAAAAGCAAATTCAAAAGGGGCATTGGTTTTAGTGGAGGATTAAGGTTTTCTCAAGGTGTTCGCACTAATTCTTTGTTGAGGCTTTAAAACTTCATTTTGCAGCCTCATATAAATATGTTGAAATGGTTGCATAACGAGATGCTGCTGGTTTTACACTAGAGGTCCGAAAACAGGTGTTTAGGATGAAAGCCCTTGGCATTGAGGAGCTGGCTTCGATAGTGCAATATCTACCCTAACTGGTAAAGGTGTGGTTCCATCCAGGGATCACATTTTGAGCTTCATTGTCACAGTTTCAGTCAAGTAGGATGAAGATTTTTGAGTATTTTTGATGTGCGATCAAATGGGTTTTGGTTTGTGACAGCATAGTTTCATTTTGGGGTGATTTTCAGAGTATTTTGAGGTGGTTTTCAGTTTTTCTGGGCACTTTTTTTCAAGGATTGAACCTGGTTTTGGGGTCATAACTCTCAAATGGCATGAGATTCCAATGTGGGTATTGTACCATTTGAAAGCTCACA
>VDFB02056351.1:20927174-21013566 GCA_007258455.2 Sequoia sempervirens
TTTATGGGTTTGGCGATTTTTTTCATCAAAATTCCTACTTTGTTGTAGTCTGTTGCACTTTAAAGTGTTGTGAACATTTGCACTAGTGGTTTCTTGTAGTCTATTTTGGAGCGTCGTGCTCATTTGCAAAAGTTTGTAGAGTTTGCCGTTTTTTCCTCAAAATCATGGTAGTTGTTTTTCAGTGTCTCTAGCTACAGGGAGGGACAACTTTGTTACCCAACATTAGGTTGGACGTTTTGTGATGATTTTTGGTTATTTCTAGAAGTTTTGTAGTTTTTGGGAGGGTTGATGGCAGACTCATCTCAAGTGGCAAAGTCAGTGGTAGGCTCTTATCGTCAAATTTAGGGAGCTTCTTGGTGTAGTTGTACGATGACCATTAAGGGAGGTTATTAAATATTAAATGCAATATTAATGGTCATTTTAGCTTTATTTAGTCTTTAGTTAGTCATAAGTTAACTTGTAGTTAACTTAGTCTTTAGCTTTAGTTTGTTTTAGTTAGCTGTTTGTTTATTGTCTGTTTAATGTTTAGTTAACTCTTTCAATTAACTACTACTCCCTAATTTGTAGGGTTTGTAAAGTCTATAAGAGCAAGGCTCTCCTATCAATAAATCTATCTGATTATTTGCTAATAGTAACAAAGATGATAGGGTTTGGGAGAAAGATCTTATTTCCAAGATCTTGTCACATATATTCACTCATAAGCAATGAATTCAATCAATCATATCTGCTAGTAAGTTGTGCAATACATGTTCAACACAAGAATGGATAGACAAATTTCAAGTTAAGATCAAAGGGACATTTAGTTTTATCAGATGATTGCAATCAATGTACAATGTCTATTATTAGGTTTTGATAAAATTGGTTATTTGATTATGTATTAATTGGTTGTTGGCTTCAAGTAGTTATAAGTGTTGGTTGGTTAATGGTTGTTTTCTTTTTGGCAACCATCATGTCATTTAAATAGATTGTGTATCATCAAGGAAAGTAGTATGATCTAGTTAGATTGACTATGATCCTTGATTGACCATCTTTGGTCTTTTGTAATAATTTTATGTGTGAATAAAGATATATTTTACTCTAGTATTTGGTATGCATTGTCATCTTTGTTATTAAAACATGTACTCATTTTATTGGATAGAGCAATAAACATTTGGTGCTATTGCCTTAAAGAAATTGGGTTAGATTTGAGAGATCCATGCCCTTAGGCCCCAATAAAGGTGGGAAGAGACCACAACGTGGTCAAGATCAAGAGATCAGGCGATCTTTAAGGACCATCAAGCAAAGGGAACAAAGGAGAAGATTATGAGAAACACTTGAGAAAAATTCAATCGTACAATTTCCAAGTCGGAGCCCTTTCTAAGAATATAGTCAATTTGAAAAGTCAAGACAACCTTTTCTAGACGAGGGAAGCTGGGAGACAAAGTCACATTCCTTAACAAAATTGTATGAGAGTAGCCTTTGGGGCATTGAAAAGTTGTCAATTGAAGGAGAAGAAGTTGAGCCAAGGGTGTATTAAAGAAAACCTGAAGGTGAAATAAGTGCGTGGAAGGTTGAAGCTGAGGGAAGAGGTGAGGGTTCCTACGTGGCCGAGAGTGTGAGAGAAGCACCAAAGCGTCTAAATCAAAACTCCCTAGCAAGCAGATTCCAGGCGCTAGGTTTGCATTTGAATAAAATGATGGTAAGCCCTAGTGGAGAAAAGCAAAAGTTGCTCAAGTTTATAGGCAATGGATCGGAGGATCCTGTTAGGCACTGTGAGACTTGTGAAATGATTTGGACAACAAATGGGCAAGATGATAAAACAATTTGGCTATGATCTTTTCTAGCCACCTTGCGAGGTGTACTGATTGATTGGTATACAAAAATTGATGAAGACTCTTGAAGCACATGGGAGAGATTAAAGAAGGCCTTTGAAGAAGAGTTTAAATTCCTTTGTGATGACAATGAAATAGTAGCAGAAATTTACAATACAAAACAAGGTAAGCATGAAAATATATGAACTTATAATTGTAGACTTAAAGAATTGATTGTAAAGTCAGAAACAAAACTAGTTGATAGTCTCAAGAAAATATGGTTCATCGAAGGTCTACTTTGGTCATTAAGAAAAAAATGAAGGTAGTACCATGTGCTTCCTATTCAAAAGCCTACAATTGGGCAATGGACATAGAAAGTGAAGATAAAATGTCCTCGCACATTTAAAGAAAAGAAAAGGAAGATGGAAGTTCAAATGACAATAGCGATGATGAATTGGGAATGGTACAAGCGCTCCAAAGGGACATGCTTCAAATGATGAAAGAATTGGAGGTGGAGAAAGAAATCAACAAAGAAACTAACAAACTATGGTGTATTGAGTGCAAAATTGAGGGGCACACAAAAGGTAACTGACCTAGAAAGATGTTTTGTGAGATTTGCCAAGTTATGGGTCATTCAATAAAGGAGTGTCCACACAATTCAAAGACTAAGAGTACACAAGTACTCTTTACATAGGGAGAGGAGTCCACTCCATTGAAGCCACATGATGCATCTCCAGGCAATTATCAGAATCAAAGAGGAGGACGAAACCAAATACAATATGACCCCAAAGGATGCCCCACATACAATGTCGACAATGTAACAATTGGGGACACTTTGCAAGGGATTGCTAGAACAAACAGGATAAAGTGGAATTATTGTGCAAATGATGTGGACTTGGAGATCATGAAGACATTGGATGTTTGAAGCAAAAGGCTAGTGTCAACATGATTGATGTAAGGCGTAATGAAGTACTAGCTGTTACTTGCACCCAAGCAAAGAAGACTATGTACTTGGACCTGTTGATGCAGATTTTGTGACCTCAACCAACATTAGAATAAAATACACAATGAAATATCCTACTCTCTCTTGAACAAAGTTTCCAATGTGCTAAGCTGAGTGATCACAAAGTAGACTCCAAGGTTCCTTGTGCATATAGGATAGTCTTAGTTGGTTTTGCTATTTTTCTGGTATTGCAAGGGTGACTTACACTCTATTTATTGGTTCGATCTTGCTTCCTTTAAGACTTTAGCAACAACTTTTCAACACTTTGGAATACGGATACTATTGTCTATGAGTGCTGAGATCTTACTATTGTCAACTTTGAAAATAAAATAGAAAAGGATAAGGGCATTAGAGGCTAGGCCAATTCTAAATTATTCCTAGGAACTCAAGAGAAGTGTTGGACGGCGAAATTAAAACCTGTCTTTGTTTTGCCAAGTACAACAACTAGATAAAGATGGTGCAATTTTCAAAGGGATTCACAAATGATATCCTATTACTCAAGGCCATCTTCAATTTGAACAATGAACATAAGTAATAGAGTTCAAGTTTAGCAATTTGAAAGTTCAGACTAACCTTTTACATCAAATTGAAAATCATTCAATTTAAAAAAGGTATGAACAAACTTCACCATTACCAACACTATCAATCCTTCATTCATTTAAAATTGCGGAAAACAAATCTATTCTATTGAGGAAATATGAAACCATCCTGACTTTCAAACTAACAAATGCTCATCAATGAGTCCAATTATTATTTTGATAACGCTCTAGCAACAATTTCACAAGTCTCTCCGAACAAATGAAATGAGAAAGGGTTTATATAGGTACCCCAATTACAAAGCAACAACCTAGATTAAACCTGAGATCAACAGCCAAGATTATCCCCATAAACCATAACTAGAGTTCACTTAGAAAAGCATAACTAACTTTTGTGACACATGGCGCAAGGAAGAAGAGCCACTTGGAGCATGGAAGACATTGCCACCTTGCAAGCTAATCAAGCAAGCTAGATTCCAAAATGCAATTCCCCTTGGCTTGTTCTATGGCTGCAAATGCAATGAACCTTGCCATTACTAAATTGAGTTCCTCTATTGATATGCTCGGCAAGGTATCCAATTGCACTCCAATTACATCCAAGGCTTCAATGCATTGAGCAAAAGTGTCCTCCCACTTAGATGATAGCTGGGATTCTGGATAAAACCCCTTGAGAACCTCCTTGACTTGATTCTTCCTAACTCCTCCCACATTCTTTGATGTAGACATGGCACCTGTATGAAGCTTGAAATTAGAAAGCATGCATAAATTATAAAGAAGGTATTATGCTTAAAACCCTAAGGCTAGGCAAGTGCATTAATGGTGAAATAAACTGATTTAGAATTCCAGAACTTCAACTTGACTGCAAGGATTGATTATAAACTGAAAAATCAGGATTTAGCCTGGAATAATAAAAAAAAAAAAATTCTCATTACCAACCCTTGTCCCTTCAAGAATATTCAAAGAAATTTAATTTTTTGACTGGAATTTGAAGGTCTAAGCTGGAATTTATCTGTAGGTCTGCAAACTTAAGATTTAAATCCTTATTTCTCCTTTCAATACTCTCCAAATTCGCAGCTTGTGAACTTGTAGAAGCCTGAATTTCTTGACTAAAACCTGCAATTTGTGAATGTATTTCACTTCTTCTGCTTGTAAACTCGGATTGATTAACTTTACAACTCATGAACATTGTGTGACTTGATAAAGTTGCAAAATTAAGAGAGGTGCCTATGAACTTGTTTGTAATTTCTCATGGCTGTGCTGTAGCTTCTTGAGAAAATTCTAGGATTGTGTTGAATGAAAATGAGACTTCAAGTGCTTCTCTTTATAAGCAAAATCTTTCCTTATTTAAGGAATTCGGCCCATCTCATGATTGGATGCTCTATTTAGAAAAAGAAGAAGAAAGCTTATCCTTAAGCTCCCTCTTTCTAATTTCTTCTTGGGCACATTCCTTGTTTTTCTCTTCCTTTGGCTTGCTTGTGAAGTTTCCAAAAAAGACTTGAGTTAACTTTGCTTTAACTTGCTAGAGATATGAACTTAGGAAAGTTGGATTTTTTTGATTTTGAACTAGATTCTTTATACCTCTCCCAAGTAAACTTCATGCCTTAGGCAATCTTATGGACCTCCACTTGGGAAATACACCCCCCAACTAGATTTCCTATCATTTCAAATGAATTTCTTACCTTAGGGGTATCTTTGGATTTTTTGGAAACTTCAACATGGATTTCTTGAGGTTTCAATTGAATTTTACTCATTTGCCTTAGAGAATTTCATCCACAATTGGATTTCTCTTGACTTAGACATATTTTCCCAATTAGAATTTTTACTTCATTAAATTGGATTTTTACTCTTGGAGGTGTGAGAACTTCAATTGGATTTCATGTGACCTTTAGTGGATTTCCTCTTTGATGGATTCTATTTCAAGCTATGTTACATGGGGACGCGTCCCTTGCCCCAAAACCCCCCGTCCCCATCCCCTGCTGTCCCAGGGACGGGGGGATGCAAAGGGGACGTCCCCTTGCCGTCCCCGAAAATGCAAAATCCATCGAAAATGCTAGGAAACGTTTCCTTCACTTTGGGGACGTTTCCCCGTCCCCAATACGGATTGGGGACGTTTCCCCGTCCCCAATATGAATTGGGGACGAATAGGGGACGACTAGCCGTCCCCTACAGGCTGCAAGTCAAAATATATTAAAAAACAATTAAAAAATGATTTTTTAAAGGTTTGGCTCCTTCGCGTGGGGCCCACCAACTATTTAATGTTTTACTTGTTTGGGCTAAAGTATGAAAAAGACTAAATATTAAATCTTTTAGTTCCACTCTTGCCAGAGGATGATAGTGATTCAGATAGTTCTAAGTCTTTGGATATTCATAGCCTGAATGAGGCTTAATTTCATAGATTGTTGTATTTAATATTTTGATTTTCATGTTTGAACTTTGAGACTTTTGGATACATGTTTGAGACATTTGGATGTTTCATATTGATAGACCATGGTTTTATTGATGTTTGATACTGCTGTGATAAATTTTATAATGCTTTAATGACATTTCTTATGCTATTATAGTACTACTCTCACGATTTACTTACATATTGATATTGTTGTTATCAATTATTAATTTATTGACATATCTATCTCTCTTTCCCTCTCTCTCTCTCTCTAATAGATTAATAAATTTTGAAAAAATCATATATATATTTATGTATTTTGTATGTCGCCGTCCCCTAAAAATTGCCCCTTAGGAAACATCTCGGAAACGCGTCCCCTGCCATCCCCCCGTCCCCGTCCCCGACAGGCCGTGGAACATAGATTTCAAGTGGATTTTCCTCTCAACTGGATTGGATTTTAGCTTGATTTTCTTCCAACTAGATTTCTCAAGAATTCAACTAAATTTTCATCATGGACAAACTATGGCTTGAGGAAAATTTCTTCTTGTTTGGGGCAGACTTTATAGGTTTTCAACTTAGCATGCCTTGACACTTTCGAAACCCTAACACTGACATTTTCTAAAAATAGAAATTTCTAAAGATAGAAAAAGCAAAATTTCTAAATTTAGTAAGTTCCCGATTGGTCCCAAAATGCCAAAAATGAAACTTTTCAAAAAAGCAAAAAAGCACATTTTTCTAAAAAAGTAGGTTGTCCAAAATTGCCCAGAGAGTAGTCATTTTTACTCCAATAGCCCTTCTGAACACCTCTGTGGCATCAAAAACTTCATTTGACCTTTTGAGCAGTGACTTGACCTACTCAACTATCCCAAATCTTGACAAATTTCAACTCAAACCCAGACCTCGGACTTGCCGACCCACCTCTGCCTCGAAAGAGACTCAAAGAAATTGAAGCTAATGCTAGAACCAACTCTAACAATAAGACACAAGACAAGACTAAAGGGGGGTCCCCATTTGCAATGGGGTGATGTGTGATTAGGTCACAACATCTGGCGACTCCACATGAGGAATGTTCCTGAACATTCCAAGGATAAAGACCCATTTTGAATCTGAAATCTCGGATTAAATCAAACTAACTTACCCATAGGTTAATAGGTGTACTTAGAAAGGAAAGGAATCCTAAATTGGATTGAGACACTTTTCCTTTCAATCACAAGTGTGTGCAAATGCGTTTATTTCCACCTCATAAGATCATTGGAACTCCTAGAATTGGCTGTAACGGGTTACATAGTAATCCTTACTTCAAAAGCATCCTAGACATTGCCTCGCTACCAGTTATGCGTCCATAGCCCCGACGAGGTTATTGCTGTGATTCTTATGAATATTGCTCCATTGCCAGCTAGGCATCCATAGCCCCGATGGAGTAACCCGCATGCTCCCATTAGCCAAATGTTTCAATATTTTTCTTTTTCTCTTTTCAATTTTCTCTTTTTTCCTCTCTTTTGATTTTGCTTCTCTTTTCTCATATTCTTCAATTGGCTCATAAGCAGTGAAGCTCATTTGGGTTTAAGAATCACAGTGGTGTTGAAGCAGGACTTAAGATTTTTCACCAACCATGGCTTTTCCTAAAAGAACACAATGACTTAGAGCAATTGATTACATATGTGTAAAAATATAGTGATTTTCAAGACTTAGTGTGAAGACATAATAGATGATTCCCTTTCTAGCCAAGTACAAATCCTAACCTAAGGACAAAGTAGAAAGACTTAATCTTGGATTCCAAAATCCCTAACAAACATTTATCAAAGGAATGATCCATACATTGCTTTGTGGAATAAGACCAGTGTGTGCTTGAAACATTATCACCCTTTTGCAAATGCGGATCCCTTTATTTTGGACTAAGCCAAGCTAAACTAGGAAAGCAAAGCAACTAAACCTAAGCAAACCAAACCAAAGGAAACTAAACTAAGACCAAAACAAAACAAAACAAACAAAACTAAACTAAGACGCGACTGGAAAGAAAACTAACCTAACTATGTACAAGAGCGGGACTCACTAGGAACTTAAGATTGGAAATAATACTTGAGAAATTGCCCATTGACTGGCAATGGGACATCTTTTCTAGTTAATGTCTTCAGTCTAAATGCATTATCTCCCAAAATTTCTGAAATTTTATAAGGACCCATCTATAGGGTGTCAAATTTGTCATGGTCTCCTCTTTGTTCAGGGGCTTTGTCCCGACAAAGGACTAAATCAGAAATTTTGAATGCTTTTACTTTCGCTCGTTGATCGAACCATCTCTTTACAACACCTTGATGTTTTGCAAAATTTTCCAAGGCTTGGTCTCTTTTTTCTTCCAAAAGCAATAGTTGTGACAATCTGGTTTTAACTCTTTCCTCTTGATCCAGACATTCTTGCATAAATTGTAAAGTTGGAATCCTCAATTGTATTGGAAACATAGGGTCTTGTCTGTACACCAGATGATAGGGCGATGTCCCCAAGGAACCTTTCACTCTTACTCTATTCGCCCAAAGAGTGAATTTTAACTGTGTATGTCAGTCCCTTGGATTCTTGTCCAACAACTTCTTGATAACGTTCAACAAATTTTGTTTGTGGATTTTGCTGATCCATTACCCTGGGGATAATAATTTGATGAGAATTTTAAAGTGATATCGTACTCAAATGCCTAGCTAGAAAATTTTAAAGAAGAAAATGCAGGACTATTATCACATACCAGAGCATGAGGACAACCAAATCTAGTGAATGTTTTCTTCTAAAAATTTAATTACAATATTAGTTGTGCATAATTTCAAAGCTTGAGCTTTTGACCACCTTGTGCAATAGTCGGTCGCGGTTAGAATATACCTGTGTTACGCAGGGGAAGGTTGGTTGATCATACGGATAAAGTCAAGTCCACACTTCACGAAAGGTCTTACTTCTATGATAGGTTGAAGCGGCATAGCTGGGTTCTTCTCTCGTACAACAGTTACTTGGTGTGTGTGACAAGTCTTCACATAATCATATGCATCTTTAAATAATGTAGGCCAATAGTAGGCTGCCATTAGGACTTGATGTGCTATTGCTAATCCTTCTCCATGACTTGTCCCAAACTTGGAATGAAAATGCTCCATCATCTGTTTTGCTTCCTCCTTTCCGGTGCATCTCAGGTAAACTGCCCCATGGTTCCTTTTGTATAATACTGATCCTTGTAACATGTATCTTTGGCTTTTCATTCTTAAGGCCCTCTTTTGTATTGGATTTAGATGACTTGGGCACCTATGGTTGAGCAAAAAGTAGGTTACATCATCGTCCACTCACCTGGAGATACCTCTTGTAATTCATAAACCTATTGTACCAGTCTTGGCCCTGCCACAATAGTTTGTGTTAAGGCTTGGCCATGAACAATCTTCATTGGTTGGATTTCTACATTGTACTCCTGAATAATGGTAACCCACTTGCCTCTTCTTTCTCCTAATTCATTTTGCATCAAGAGGGTTTTAACAGCTACATTCGGGTCTATTGTAAAGACTTTGCTTTTCAAAATGTAATGTCGGAACTTTTTGATCGCCTTGACTAAAGCATATGCTTGTTTTTCTATGTTCAAGTATCTCAATTTCACATCCTTAAATGGTGCACTCATGAAAGCTATGGGGTGTTCAGCTTTTTCATTTGTCTTTTGAGTGAGCATTGCAGCACAAGAATGTTCGGATGCAAAAGAATAGAGGCAAAAAGGCTTCGTGCAGTCAGGGTTGACCAAGACAGGAGCATCAATTATGGCTTGTTTGATTTCTTCAAAGGCCCTCTTTGCTGGTGTTGTCCACTCTATTTTTGCACCCTTCTTCAATATTTCATTAAGAGACTTGACTATTTCAGCAAATCCTATTATGAATTTTCTTACAAAATTAATCTTTCCAAAGAAAGACCTTAACTCTTTCTAACTGGCTAGCAAATTGATCCTTGATATAGCTTCTGCTCAATTAGGGTCGATAAGAATCCCTTTCTTTGTAATCATATGGCCTAGTAGCTTTCCTTCGGTCACTCCGAATATGCACTTGTTTGGGTTCAATGAAATTCCATACCTTTTGCACCTTCGAAATATTTTCCTTAGGTCTTCAACATGACTTTCCCTTTTCTTGGAAAATATTGTGAGGTCGTGCATGTAGACAATGATGCATTTTCGTACAAGGTCTTTGAAGGCGATATCCATAGCCCTTTGAAATGTGGCTCCAACATTGATCAACCCAAATGGCATTCTTTTGTATGCAAATGTACCCCACTTTGTTGTGAATGCAGTCTTAAGTCTATCCTCATGTTCTACTAGCACCTGATTGTACCTTGAATATCCATCAAGAAAAGACATCATCTGAGACCCATTTACAATTTGCAACACTTCGTCCAATGACAACAAAAGCTAATTATCCTTTTCTGAAGCCTTATTAAGATTTCAAAAATCTACACAGCCGTATCTCTCTATTCTTCTTGTGAACTAGTACTAGGTTGGCGACCCATGTCGAATGGCGTACTGGAAAGATAATGTCTGCTGATATTAATTTTTTACTTCATGGAAGTTAAGGGGCTCCAATAAAGGGTTTATTGGCCTCCGACGCTGTCTGAACAGTTTGCTACCTATCTTGAGGGGAATTGTATGCATGATGATGGATGTGTCATACATCTTTAGATCATCATAACTCCAGGAAATAACATTTGAAAATTCTTTTAGGCTTTTGATTATTCGTTCCTTCTCTTTAGATGTGCACACTTTGCCAATGAGAACATTCTTGCCTTCATCTTTCGTTCCTAGATTTATTTGCCAATGAGAACATTCTTACCTTCATCTTTCATTCCCAAATTTACCGCTTCATGTTGGCCATCCTAATTCCTCTGGTATTTGATTGCATGGATCTGGTCTTGATTGAAGATCCTTTCAAGTTGTATCATTCCCCTTGGGGATGGTATTGGTCTTCAAATTCATTATACCATCTGCATCAAATTCAGCTTCTCCTCTTTCTTCTTCTTCATCGATGATCTGTGTGAGGAAGATGTCAGAATTTGTGAAGAATTCCAGAATATGTTTGTCATCATCAAATACTTGAAAATTCGTGATATTGTCAGGAACTAATGGATTGAGGTGATTTCAATTGTAAATTTCTTCAAAGCATCCATCACAAGTGGTTCCAATGAGCTTGCTGATTGCGCCAATGAATTTGCCACTTTATTTTGGGAGCAATATATGGATTTGATATTGAAAGCATCAAAACTTTCAATGAGATCCCAAACCCGATTTCTGTATCTTGACAATCTCTTGTCATGGCAAACATACTTCTTTTTTACTTGTTTTACTACAATTTCCAAATCCCCATAAACATGCAAAATCTTGACTCCTTTTCCAATTGCGTGTAGCAATCCGTGAACCAATGATTCATACTCTATCACATTGTTGGTACATGGGAATTGTAACCTTAGTGCAGCTAGGTAAGTCTCACTTGATGGACTAATCAATTCATATCCAACTCTATTTCCTTTCTTGGACTTTGAACCATCAAACCTTAGAGTCCGAACTTGCTCTAGATCTTGTAGTTGCTCAGAGCTGAGTATTTCTTTCTTTTGAACTTTTGAAACTGGATGATCTACCTAAATTTTGTTCTCTCTTTGAGTCTTTTCCTCTTTTGGTGAAAGCTCTTTATCGGAGTCACTACCTTCGTCTTCCACTGTCAAATTAAAGTTCTCATCACCTAAGAGTTGGGAAATTCTTTTGTGAACTTGGTCTAAAGCCATCTTACACATTGTGCAAGAGAATTCAGAATGGAAGGCATTATGAATATGGCACCAATTGGGCAATAATAAATCTTGTACAAAAGCACAACTTCCCAATTCTTTTTCTTGCCTTGCGCTTTTGAGAACAAATCTTCTGAAATTTTCAAACATGCTTGCACCTTCATCCGGTGATAGCTCATCGTCACTCTCAACAAGAACTTTTGTTGAGTCTGAAACCTCTAGTGAATCTTCTTGGCCATTTGAGCAATGCAACATCAAAATCTCTTGTGCCTTTGGTCTATATTGACCCAGATCTGTTTCACAAAACAAAACTTCGTTGTTTTCTCTGTATTCGGTAATCATCAACTTAATTCTTGGTGTGCTTTCAATTCTAATCTGATTAGGGATACCCCTCCATGGTAACCACATGTGTGAGAAGTCAGTAGAGAAGTAACCATTCAACTTGTGGGTCCAATCTCTTCCCAAAACCATTCCATATCCATCTAGGATATCAACTACAAAAATGTTGATGAATTGCTAAATCCTTGGATCAGCTGATAATTGCATATGGATATTGTTTAACTCCCCTACAACTAGGACCTCTGTCTTATCCAATTGTGTTAACTTCTTGTTTGTCTTTGTAGAAGTCAAACCCAATTTGCGACACACAGCTAGAGGCATCACATTGCTGGATGCTCCTGAATCAATCAGACAGTTATGTAGGAGCTTATTGAAAATACGAAACAAAAGGAAGAAAGGAGCTGGCTCATCTTTTCCTTGTTAAAATACTACAAGTCTTCCTTTTTGTACATTGACGTCTATCTCCCTTGCTTTCATCTTATTAGTCTTCTCAACTTGTGGAGCTTCTGCATCTCTTGTCGAATCCTCCATCTTACTTTCCTTTGAACTTTGAATTACTTGCTCGGTTTTAATTGTCTTCTGATCTGGCATTTCTTTATCTTCTTTTACTTTATAGATGCCTCGGGTTGCTTTAAAATTTCAAGACCCTTGAGCAACATTTACTGACTGTGGTTGTCCTTGAGTAAGTTGTGGTTTCACATCTTGAACAAAGTTTATATTGCGTGTGGTATTTGTAGTATTTTGAACTGTGTTGGCTGGATTTTGCGTTGTATCTCTCATGCTATCAAGAAATGTATCCCTTATCTCTGGTACTTTCATTAATTCGAACAATGACATGCTCACCTTGATCTTCTTCACCTCCTTTGTCACATATTGACTTAGTCTTTTTAGTTCATCTTTAGGAGGAGTAGAGTTACTAGCATTACCACCTTGCCTATATTGTGGCGCATCTCTTGGAAAAGGTGGATTATTGCTTGCATTCAGTGCGGTGGAGTTTGAAAGTTGTGCAGAGGAACGGATGAAGTCAAAGGCTCTTGATTCTTCCTTTGACAAGCCCTTGGATGGTTGTTCCCTGTCTGTTGAAATGCTTGTACCTCTTTTATGCCTTCTACCAATACACTATTATACATTGGGGGGAAATAATAATTCATCGTGTCTTCAATTGGTCCATTAGCAGCTACAGGTGGGCACATAGGAGGCGACACCTCCATTGGACTGTTAGCCGATGTTGGTGGAAATCTTCCAAATTGATCAGGTGCCTAATACTGTTCAAATTGTGGTGGAAATGTGAAGTCCTCCAAAACTAGAGCTTGATTGTATTTTACTACAAGGACTATAGCAATGGATGGGTCATTTGGTGTTTCCGTTTGTATCTCTCTTTGGAAAATATCTGCTGTGAGTTGAAACTCTCTACATTGTGTTTTAGAATGTTGATCAGTGTTGTGCAATCGACACCATCCTAACAAGGCTGATTCAACGAGGAGTATATTTTCTGTTGGTCGACTCCCTCGAGTTGTAGGATTGTCTAGTGGTGACGACACATTTCCATTGTTTGGTCGTGTATTCCATGTCCTCTTCCGATATCCTTAATTATTACCACAACACCCTTGAGCATTGCTTTGATAAGCTTGATTACTTGGTTGACCTTGGTAATTTTGATAATTCTAATGACCTTGATTTCCCTGAGGAGTATGTTGGTACCCCTGTTGGTTCCCTTGGTAACCTTGATAATTGCCTTGGTATCCTTGTGGATTCCTTTGCATGTTTTGAAGTTGATTGTTCTGATTTCTTAAATGAGTTACCTCAGTAGATATCTTCTTTACCTGTTCAATCAATTCTTTCATCTCTTCTTTTTCTTCTTGTGTCCTTGTAGATGTTGATGTATTTTGCAAATACATTGGCTGTGAAGGTTGCGCTTGAGAAAGGGGACCTTCTAGATGAATTACCAATTGATTATTGGGAGGTGGAATAGGATTCATTATTGGCATGTGATGTGCCAATGCTTGATTGATCCTTGATATATGGTTTGGCATAGCAGTGTACCCTAGGTGATTGAGTGGTCCGACAACATTCATACCTAAATCAACATTAACCTTGATTGCTTCTGCATAAGCTTCCTTGAGATCGGTTGGAGTTGGATAGTGATCCCACTTTATGGCCAAATCAGATTCACATCGTATGACATCATTCTCTACACTATACGATGTCAGTGAGCAACTTGTTTATACTGTACGATGATAGGGTGTCCTTGATCAACTTGGTTATATTGTACGACATCAACAATCCTCTCAATTGTACAATGTCAACTCTCACAAGTAAATCACCTTACATTGTATGTCTCCTCTAGAGTTCCATTGTACGACGATTTAAAGTTGCAAATAATCCTATCGTAGGGCTTGGGTACAACGCACGACACACATAAAAGCTCCTAACAACATCTTGCATTGTACAACCCTCTCTTGCTAGTAGATGTACGCCCTTCCCTACGCGACAATCACTCTGCATCCACATTGTACAACAAACAATTCAAAATTCTGGGGTTTTGGTGGTTGATGTGATACGACCATCAACCATCATACAACAACTTCCTTCCCTGTTTGTCATCATATATTGGTTAAACCCTTCAAAATCTCTATTTTTTGGCTTTGTAAGCATTGTTTTTTGCCTCATAAAAATTCATGAAAATGATGTGCACCATGAAGTTTTGTGTGGTTCTGAAGGTCTTAAATTGGGCTTGGTGGTGGGGACTTTGCTCCTTGACCACGCCTTGTACTTCGACAAGGAGTGCGTTGAGGGCATTTCCCTCCAGACCTCACGAGGGGCATTGCTCCTCGACCTTGTTGGGGGCATTGCCCCCAAACCCCCTCAATGGGTGCTACCCCTTGACCCTATTGGGGGTGTTGCCCCCATACTCCCATCACACTCATTTGATTTGCCAAGTACACTCCATGTCCGAGTTTGGAAAGTACACTTCTAAGTTTGTTTACAGGTTCTTGTCTACAATGCCATCATCAGTTCAATACCATCATTAGTTTGGAAAGTCCTTGCTAATGTTACTTGACATTTCCTTGTCATTTGAAAGAAGACTTTTCTTTTGGGGGGATGATGTAGTCAGTGTACAATGTCCTATTATTAGGTTTCAATAAAATTGGTTATCTGACTATTTATTAATTGGATGTAGGCCTTGGGTAGTTATAAGGGTTGGTTGGTTGATGGTTATGTCCTTGGCAACCATTAGGTCCTTTAAATAGATTGTATCAAGGGATTAAGGTACTCTTGTATTTGGTATGTATTGTCATCTTTATTATTAAATCATGTACTCATTTTATCAGATAGAGCAATAAACAATGACCATAGATGTATGCACAGTCTGATTGAGTTAAATGCAATTCCTTCTACTAATTTGAAATCCGGTAAATAAATTATAACAAAATAAAATTGTTCAACACACATACACCAGTGAATGAACATACTAGAATGCATGAGATGGTTTAGCAAATCCACTATGAAAATGAGTAACTAGAGAAGATTAAATCTCACAAAACAGAGTAATTGTGTAGTCTTTCCTCCTTGATAGACTTTAAAAACATAGCAAACTGGTTATAAGTTTTTGGTTCATGATCATTGGATCAAACAGTGCCACAAAATAAAACATGAATTAAAAAGATCCTAAGATATCTAGTCTCTGCTGATTCAAACTGAGATTAAAACTGAAGCTACTTTTTCAGTTTGCATGCCACCTTTTCTGTCACTGATACATGGAATAGTTTTTATCCATCTGTTGATTAGCACTGGTTTCTCTGCCTTTGCATGTCTTCGAATCCTCTGGGCATGCTTTGCATGTCAACTGGGCTAAACTTTGAATAATTGTAATCTGCTCCTCGTGCAAATTAAAAGACCCTAAAATACTCATAAAAACATGGAGAAAAGATGATAGAAAACTAATTTTGAGGGGTTTATAGTCAAAAACCCACAGCAAGCATGAAAAAACTGCCAGTTTTGCCAATTAAAAGAATTGTGATTAAATGGGTTAATAGGTCTATAAAAGAGTGAATTGTAAAATATATATTTGCTTAGATTGCAGAAAAATAAAAGTTTCAAATGGTGGCACTGCATTGACTAGCAAAGGTATTATTCATCTTGAAGCAATTTGCAGCTAGCCAGTAGGGTTTGGATGATAACCATCAAATAAAAGCATTGGTTTTCAATCAAGAAGAGTTTTAAATAAGATTAATGATGGGAAAGCCTCATAAACAAAATATGATCATATGAGAGTTGATGAATGTAATTATTGACATTAACTGATCTAAAAGTTGTTAGGAAAAGTATCTCAAACTTGCATTCTAATGTTAAGAACAAAAAAAAGCAACTTTTGGGCTATAGAACATAAAAATGCAAAATTTCAGGGCTCTAGAGGTCAATTTAACCCCTGAAAAAATGTTGAAATGGGCCTTAACCAGAGCAATTTAGTTATGGTGAAATGGAGTTCTTTGAGTTTTACAATTTAAAAAATAATGGGCTCAGTCAGCTTCTTGGATGAAAAGTTATGGCTGCTAGAAGTTGGGCCTTGTACATTGGAAATGTAAGAGAATCTATGATGCAAAAGAGACTTGTAAGAAGTTACACTTGGTGACCAACTTATGATGCATGTTATGACACACCATTTTTGAATGGAGATAATGGAGCCAAAATGGAGCACCCAAGTTGGTGAATGGATTATGAGAAAAGCTTTAGCAAGTGGAAAGAATATGCTATTTTTAGCCTATTGACTCATCTTGTAATTTGGATTTTGGATTATTACTAGGGATTTCTGCACTATATTTTGGGCGGTTTTAGCTCATGGTTTCCTAATTACCATTGGATGGTTTCATGTATTGCTTCTTCTATTTATTGGATGTTGAGATGGAGGTTATGTAGTGAGTTTTGTTGGTACCATTTTGTTGTTAGAAATGCTCTAGATCTCTTGTTGGTGATACTCCTATAAGGGCATGTCTTTGTGATTGTATTAACTTTTGTTGCTAATAATAGAATTGGTTCATGCTTTGGGGTTTGTCTCCGAAAGGGTTTTCCTCATGTAAACCTGTGTTATTGTATAATTTTTGTTGTGTATTTTTTCATGTAATTGCAAATATTTAATTTATTTGCACATATCCCTCGAAGATTAGATTAGGAGGCATTTCTGCACTCTTGCTTCCTTTCAAAAATCTGATCATAATTACGATCAAAAGGTCAATTTAATGCAACTCAGTCAAGGAGTTCAATTATAATCCATTTTTGTGTTGGAGTGTCATTTCTGTCAGTTGGGCACATCTAGGTGTGTGCAGGGTTGATGAAGACTTAGGGGGATCTTGGAGATGAAGATGATTTTGTACAGAACTTAAAAAAATGGAGTTTCTGGCTCAAATTGGCAGGTTCACCACTTTTAAGAATCCATTCACCTTGATGAATAGTACTGGGGAAACTGGTGAACTCAGATGGTTTGAATGCTGCAAGAAAACTGAAAAGAATTGTCAGTTTGTTTGAACTTTCAGGGATCAGAATTCTTGATTTCTGTTACATGGGAAGTTGAAGCATCTACTTAAGGAGTTTGACAATCAATTGTGGGGGTGGGCACTCTTGTTTACCTTAAGGAAAAAGAGGAATTATGCAGGGTTGACCTTGTTGGAACAAGGTATTAGGAAGAGCAGCTTGTGTATGGATGGAGTCACTCTTGTCACTTGTTGGAGAACTGTAAAGGTCTTCTTAGGTTGACATTCATTCATATTCATTGTACTTGACTGGTTATGGTGAATTTTGGAGAGTATATACTCAACCAACCTGAGTTTTTTCCCCTTTTGGGTTTCTCTAAACCAAATCTTGTGCCAGAGTCATTGTGTTTGGCCTCATTTTATTATTTCTATTGCTTTGGATTTTTGTACTGTATTTCTCATATTATACTCATTTGAAGGTTAGAGTACCTAGCATTATAAATCTGTAATTGGTGAGCTGTTTGGGAATATGTAGAGCAGTTTACAGATCATTGTTGGATTATGAATACTTCGGAAAAGTCATAAGGGTGCTTGCAAGAAAATAGTGAGGCGGCTTTTCAGTTAGGCAGCTACTTGGAAGATGTAAAAAATACATCCGAGGTAAGAGTTTAATTTCCCAAATCTGAAAACATGCTACAAATCAACTAATATAGAACCAGTCCTGGGAACAGCTGCAGCTTTAAGGCTTTATATAAAGAAGCACAGCTGGAGATTTCCTGCTCATTGCTGATGCCACTTAATAATTTTTCCTCATCTATGAGTGTTTCAACAGATAAACCAGCTGGAAATTTACTTAATAATTGAAAAAGGCTACAAGAAAAAATCTAAATGTATGGATCTGAAAAAGTTAAGTTGCCGAATGGGCAACGGATGCGTGCGATACGTGGATACGGCAAAAATTTTGGGGGGTTGGGTACGGGTATGTCCGTACAAAAATATAATAATATAATATATATATACACACAAAAATGTCGACATATTATATATAATTTTTAAACTATAATATATAATATTATATTATATATAATAAATATATATTATAATATAATATATTAATATTATAGTTTAAATATTATATATTATTATTTATTAATAATTTAATTATATAAGTTATAATTATATTAATAATTTAAACTATTTAATATATAATATATTTATTATTTAATAAATTATTTAAATTAATGAAAAATGTATATTATAATATATTATAAATTTTTATATAATATAATATAGTGTAATTTAATAATTTATTATTTAATAATAATATTATACAACAAATTTTAAATACTAAATAATAAATATCAAATATCAAATACTATAATAGTTAATTATTAACCATTACAATATTACAATATTTGATATTTGATAATATTTAATAACTTAATAGATACCTAAGGGTTTTACGTTTTTAAAAAGAAATGAAAAAAAAAAGAACTAAAAAGCGAAAAACCATTCCGTGTCTTCATGCTCTGGCCTTGCTTTTGCTGAATCGCGCAGAGATCTGCTGGCGTCGAGATCTGCCCTGGTCCGACATTTTTTCCTTCTGGTCGCAGCATGTTCTTATGGTCGCGTGTTCTTCTGGTTGCGGCATTTTTTATCCTGCAGGGTTTTTTCGCCTATTCAAACGCGAAATAAAATACAGTGAAATTGCACATGTTTTCCTTGCCCTTAGTCGATGTTTTCAGCCCTTAGTTTTGCGTTTTTCAAGAGAAAAGAAATCTAAAGACGTCTGGAAACGGTCCAGAAATGCCCTGGAATCGCCACGTCTGCCTCTGAATCGCTCAGATACGTTTGCCAAATCTGGAAACGATTCCACAAGGCAAAAATCGATTCCAGGACGATTCCAAAGCGTTTCGTACCCGAATCCGTACCAGAAACGTTTCGTCTCCGGAAACGCTGTCCAAAGTTGGATGATTCGGTAACTTAGGAAAAAACTGAATTTTGAAGAAAATATTCAACTATTACAGCTTTGGAACTAGTTGATACAACTGAAACCCTATAGAAAAGCATGGAATCTGATTGTTTTGAAAATAGTAAGGGGAGAGTTCAAAATAACAAAATTAACAGGAAAATCTTCATAAGTAGGACATCTTATCCACAACATAATATCTCTGTTCAGAATGTAAAATAAAGGACTTTCACAAGAATCTATGGGAAAATAACAGTATGGGCACCATACTTGGCAAACATAACCTTACCTCTAGAATAAGCCACTTATTGTACAGTTTACCATGAGGCAACCTATTATCTCATGCCTACCAAACAGCTTGGGTTCAGTGTAACTGGACACATTAACAAAATGATTACGTTAAATGATCCATTCCATAAAAAAATGTTTTCTTCACCAATCGCCAAATTGTTGTCCAGAAACAAATGATTGAGGTGCACACTTTCTCCAAGGGTTTGGCATGCTAACCATAAAAAGATGGTTGGGCCTACCACCCAGCGGTAGCAAAGTTATTGGCATCCTAAAAATGAGAGATTATTATGGAAAAGAATTTCTGGGTTACGCCTTAAAAAGCATTTGTCTATTTCTTATGTACCTTCTGGCCGGCAAAGAATGCGAGTGATTCCTGCATAGAATTGATGAATTACTCACCTTGTGTCAATAGACTCTTATTCAACTGAACATATTTAAGTCAGATCTGAAGTAAAGTCACGGAGTGATACTTGTGAATGAAAACAAAAGTGCTCTATACTTAGTACCAGATATGGGAGGAGGAGGGTTGAGCAGATGTTCACGTGATTCTGCTTGCCATTCCATGTTCTGTACGTCATTCTTTTACTGCTTTGTTATCCAACTCTAAAATGTCTTTGAAGTTTGTAGCTTACCTAAGTTGATTTGAAGTTGGCACATTTTTCAAGTTGCCATACGTACGATTCTGGATTCCATCATCATTTATGTATTTACTACTTTGAATGTAAATTTGTGATAGGTATAAAGACTTCTGAAACTATACTAGTGTATTATTTCTTTTTGTCCTACAAAAATATATTTTTTGCTTCTTAGCATTCTTTGTAATTTAGAAATCTTAATTGGAGCTTGTTTTTGATAAGCATCATAACTTCTTGTCAGCAAATTCTCAAGGCTGTCAATACAATACATGAGGAGCGTATTGTCCATTCAGATTTAAAGCCTGCCAATTTCCTTTTAGTAAAAGGCGTATTAAAGCTGATCGACTTTGGGATTGCTAAGGCGATACAAAGTGACACTACAAATATTCAGAGGGAGTCACAGGTTTCAGAGAAAATCTCATTCCCAGGCTTTCTTCTTTTATGTTCTGGAATACTCATAGTGCTTTCAAAATTTAAGTACACACCAGTTAATATATGACTGACCTAGAAATGTAAAATATGCAGGTTGGCACATTAAACTACATGTCTCCAGAGGCGTTTTTATGCAACGATGAGGATGAGAATGGAAACATAATAAAATGTGGGCGACCTTCTGATATTTGGTCACTTGGTTGCATTCTATACCAAATGGTATATGGAAGGACACCTTTTGCAGATTTCAAGACGTTTTGGGCAAAATACAAAGAGATAACAAACAAAGATCACAAGATCACATATGGCCCTGTCTCTAACCCATCGCTTCTAGATATTATGAAAAAATGTTTAGCTTGGAATCGGAATGAACGTTTACGAATCCCTCAGTTGCTAGAACATCCTTTTCTTCAGCCTCCACCACCATCTTTAATGCTTACTCAGGAGGAGCGTCATTGTAATGCTCTTGTTGAAATATCTAATACTTATGGATCTGATGCTGAGATTTGCACATTATGTGAAAAGCTGCAGGAACAGATTAGGAACCTTTCGAAGCTGTCAGATAGATAGAAGTAGATATGATAGATAATGTTCTTAAAGCTGAAAGTTACTGAAGCTTCCAAACACAGGCAAAGTGATGCATGCTGCATTGAGATACAGTTGATTCATATTTTAATTTGTTCGGCCCCTTTTTTGATAATGAGCTGTATTTTGATGCTTGAAAGATATAGGTAACTGCTGTCATGTTATCTATGATAATCTACTTCAGTCCAGGATGGTAACAATCAGAAAGTGGCAGATTCTGTCTGAGCTAACTTCGGATTGGCTAAGCCGAGAAGAGTCATTTTGTGTGTATACATAGTGCCATATGTTCCAAGTATTCTGCACTAGAAGCTTGAATATTGTATGCCGATTGTAGTTATAATCAGGCAACTTTATTAGTATCTTCTTAACTGTCAGGTTTCTGTAATGTTGTAAAGTTATTCTTACAGAGTTCTCTGGTCTTGAGTTGGCCTCACTTTTTCTTTAAATTTGAAATTAAAATTTTGTAGATACAAAGTGCATATTTTGATAACTAGACAAAGTGCTTGCACTTCTACTTGAACTTCAATTGTGATCAGGCACACTTTGTTCCTGTGGTGCTCTTTCCGAGTGGGTTGTGGTTAATGCAGATGACATTATTGATGATACGCTGTGGAAACTATTTATCAATATTTCTGCAGAAACTATTAATCAATATTTCCTGTACGCCATAACTAATATCTGACAGATCCAAGAAGAGTCAGTTAAACATGTGTTATTTGTTTTATTGGCTGACGTGTAATTTAATGTTAACCAAAATATGAAGTTTAGTTACATCTATTGTACATAAAAGTGATGATCTATATAACTTGTATTTGCGGAACAAAAGTTTTGTGGACTGGTCAAGATGACCTTATGCAGAAAATCGTAAATATAAACAGTAGTTATAGGCATAAAAAGTGTACCCTACTGTTTTTCTGTGCATATATTGATTAATAAGGTGTAAGTGATTAGACTGAATTCTGGCCAATATAAATAGTATTGTAGTTAACACTTGCAGAAAATTTACCCAGCCTTCAATAATCTCGTGTGGGGTAACAAAACTGATATTCAGTCTAATATAATATCTCATAGCTATTGGTTGGGGCTTTGTCATGAACTTCAAACAATTTTCTTAAAAAGAAGTAAAATAAAGTTGTCTTTTTAACATTTTATCTTCGTCAATTTGAAGCTATTTTTTAATGCTAGATACACTTTGTAACAGCCATTTAGATCTGTTGTATCTCTGGCTCTAAATCATGTTTGTTTAGGGGTTCTTTGTCTGTATTTGCTTGCTTTTTGTTTTGCATTAAATCTGTTTCTTGTTTATTCATTTGAATTTGTCCATAAGATACTTCAGATTATACGACTGAGTTAGCCTAATGGTGAAGCCTTATGAACTGTATAGAGGTCACTTTAGCAAATGGTAAGTACTTTTATGCTACATAAATGTGTATGCACATTGCAAACTTAAAAAGTTACATTATCTTTGTAACTTTATTCTATATATGATCTATAATTAATGTGAATGGTCAATTACATAATTTATCTTGATATAAAATCTTACTCAGCCTTAATGTGCATTGGTTGATTAAGTGATTGTTGTAATTATAAATCTAGGAAGAACAGACCTCATGCACTAACTCCAGTGTTGAATGTAAACAACATGAAATGGAATGAAGCATGTATAAACCATGTAGAAAGCATAAAACAAATATAAAATGAAGTAGACAAATTCAATTGACTCGGAGAAATCCAAAATGGCAGAAAACTGGAGAGGAATCTCCCCTTCAAGCCACTCTTATGAGCTATTATAAAGGAATTCTGCACTGTAGAGGCCTTCATGGACATACCATACACCAACAACAATGTCCAAACACCACACAGGCCTTGCAACTGCTCACGTTGCCTTGATCATAGAACTCCTCAAAGACTCATGGGTAAGTAATACAATCTCATTTCAACCAATTTTTAAAGAAAACACGAAGGATAACTTGTTTACGATGACCTCTCTTGCACATATTTATGAATATGAATTACAAGATGTCAAAGAGGAGCTCAAGAATCTTAACTTAATGGAACTTGTGAATCCAGAGCTCCTCAGCTTCGTCATACTTTGTAGGCTGTCCTTTTATCTTATACAATCGTTTTGACCAAAGTTTGAAAATTTGGACTCGGCGTGGACTTGGCAGCCCAAAATAGGACTTGGACTCAGGACTTGGCATAGACTCAGCAAAAAACTCGGCTAGGATTCGGCAAAGAAGAAAACTGTACTTTTATAAAAAAACAAAAATAAATTAATGCAGTTAGAGAACATAAGAGCCTAATTTGATTATCAATTTCTCATAATTTAAATATTACACATGTTAAATGATCTTCAAACACTCAATATTCGAAATTTCATCATTCATACTCATAGTTTCAAACTTTCAAATGAAAAAAACAAACAAAAAACAAGTTTTAAACATTTATACTAATTGTTTCCAGGTGATACCAAGTGTCCTAAGTTGAAACTCGAGAGTCTAACTCTAGGACTCGCGCGAGTCACTTGCTAGGACTTAGGAGTTCTAGCGAAGGCTTAAATTTGATGGCCGTATGGCTGTATTTAGTCATTTTAGCTGTAAAATACAATTAAAATTTTAGGACAATTGTATCACATGAAAGGAAATTTTTTAATTAAACTATCAAAATTTCTATGTAATTATTCCTATATATGTTTTTCAATCTACATATATTTTTCTTAAAATAGATAACCTTTAATATTTGAAAGACAATTTCAAATAAATGACTCACAAAAAAATTGCTTGACAGGCAAGGTCAACCGTCAAATTTAAGCCTTGGTCCTAGCCTAGACTCTCTAAGACTAGGCTTGAGAGTCCTTGATGAGAGACTCGGCCAGCCCTGACTCATGAGAGTCCCAAGAGTCTCTTTCGAGGACTCGCAAAGTCCTCAAACTATGGTTTTGACCACCAACAAAATTGTCTTAATGACTGCAGTTGCACCGATTTAGGTTCTATTTATTATTTAGAAACATTTAAGTTTATCACTCAAATCTTACTTTAGACAAATAAATCTTCTTTCAGAGTGAAGTAGCTTCTTGAAGAGTTATATTTTAAAGGAAAGCAATTTCTCTTTGAATAAAAATTCTATAGTATTTAAAAGAACTAACTGTTCTTTCTATGATCAATTGGCTGCCCTTTGATTTGTGACTGCTTAATTTTTATTGTGGCTTTAAGATTTTAATCAATCAATTAAAAGTTTTATAGATAGCCATTACAAAAATGATATAAGAATCATTTATAATAAAATAAAATAATATCATGATGTCAAATAATGATATCATGAGAATCAAGTTGAATAAGTAGTATGTTAACAAGTTTAAAAATCATAAAAGTTAGTAATGCCTTGATAATCAAAATACGTATAAAAAAAGTCTATGAAGTTAGAAAAAAAACAAATTGAAATAAAAGGCACCTTTAAAATAGGAGTAGCATCAACAAAACCAGTTGATACTTTGCCTTTATAAGGCCCTTTGCTACATACAATTTACATGAGGCTCATCAATATCTAGAGAAGTTTCCTTCTTGGATTGAACTTAATCTTTATTTTCTTAACCACCTTGGGCTAAGCATGTGGGGATATGGCAAGAGGTAGACACAAGAAATCTATCATGTTTTGGAGATGCACAACCCTTACTAAATTGAGGCAATGGAGACAAACTAATAAAACAAACTTAAATAGGAGAATTTGTAAGCTTGAGATCTTGTCTCTTATTGTTTGAATTTGGTCCCTTGTCTGAATATTGAGCAGAGCCAGTGTGTTTTTTTTATGATCTTATTCATTTCTAGTGGGAGAGCACTTGCTAAAAGTGTTATTCTAAGTGCATCTACTCCACTTGCTTTGAATTGGTGGTTGATGAAGATGTCAATTTGTAGGTCTATTCATTGCTTAATATAATTATTTGCACAAATTTTCTACATAATCAAATATAAATTACTCATATTCTAAAACTTATATACATTATAAAATCATATCCTTATATACTAACAATTATCAGAGGAGGTTTATTAAAGGAGGTGAATATCATTGTAAGAATATGTGAAGAGTATGGTATTACATTTGAGATCCCTTGTAGATATAGCTTGGATATTTGGGTATCTTGGCCCACAAACATTTCATGATGTGATCTCCTTTCCATGTTATCTTATTACCATCATTATGTGTGGATCTTATCAATTGGTATATGAGCTTCAAATTGAGCAAATATGTGTACACGAACAAAACCCATTTTGAATATTCACCTATATTTCATACACATTTGTGAATTTTTCTACAGTTTTTAAATTAGAGTGGGAGAATAATTTAAGGAATGTACAGTCCAATTTTAGCTTTTTGTAATCAATATTAACTTATTATAATTTTAGGGTTTTTTTAATAAATTTTCTCTACAAACTACAATTTGTTGTTCATTGATCTATTTACACTTCTAGAAATCTTGAATTTTTTTATTGAGGATTTGTTGTTTGCATTTTTGGATTTCGGGTTGACCTTGTTTTGAAATGATTTATTCAAAATTTGTTCAATAATGTTGTGGAAAGGTGATCCATTGGAGGATTTTTTAGAAACCCTAGTTTCAATGGGGGTTCCTATGTTTGATGGAAGTAATGCAATAGAATGGTGGCTCCAATTTAAAAGACCTTGTAGTCAAGATCTTACATGGAGAGTGAATTTTTATTTACATTTGGAGGGTAAAGCTAAAATATGGTTTTGTCAATCACCTATAGACATTTGTCTTTGGATGAAATGGAACTACTTTTCTTAGAGAGATGAGTACCACATAAAATGATAGTTGACAATGATAAGAATGAAGTAGAGGAAACAAAATTAAAAGATGATGGTAAAAAGAGGATGATGAAGAGAAGATGAATGATACAAGTACATGAATTAAATTCTTCAATTCAATGGATGTATTCAAAAGACAATGGTTATAATTTCTATAAACCTTAGTAGTAGGTATAACTTCATTACTATGGACTTAAGCCAACAACTACCAATACAAGTAAAGTAGATCAAGGATAATCAAATGGAGGTTAAGGATATTCAAAATTTTGAAGTTGTTAAATTTTCAGTGATTAAATATATTTTGCACTCATAGTTTTTATCCTTTAGATATGGATGGTTGGGTATTGTTCTTGGATATCCTTGGTTAGAAACTTTGGGGTCACTAAATATTAATGTGTAGAAGAAGGTTATAAAGTTTTGGTATAGAAAGGGAAAAAATAATTGTAGGATATTACACATAATGGATATCAAAGGAAAGTCAAGGTGGAGCAAATTTAGGAATCTATTGAAGAATGCATCAAAGAATCAAAGGATGAACACAAGGAACAAGATGTAAAGAAAAAAGAGGAAAATAATGTTTCCCTTCAAGAGCTAGCAAAACAAGTGGCGAAAAAAGGTAAAGGATCAAATAAGTTTTTAGAGATAGTGAAGGGTGCAATATATAAACATCTACATCATTGTGAGATGCAAGAATCATGGAGGCATGTTGCTACATATTAATAGGAAATTCACTATGGATTTACATGAAATCAAAGGAGTAAGTACAACAATTAGTGGCATTACATAATTAATGGCTATTTAGGGAAAAAAATGAGGACTTCTTGTGACAAAGAATGGAATCAAATTGGCATGATGAAATATGAATCAAGGATGGTATCTAGGTACAATCCAATTGAAACTATTGTGAAGATCACCTATGGATGGTTGGATGATAAGGCATGTCATCATAGTTATAATGACTTGCAATGATCTTACTATTTGACTTCTCATTTTTTGGGGACAAAACATGTCAAGGAAGGATGCCATGTTATGTGCCTAAGGCTATGATATTATAATGTATATATATAGGTTAATGGAGCTATTGACATGTGACACACATGCCTTAAGTTTTTGATAATTAAAACAACAAAACAAGGGTGTTGGCCCATATACAGAGAGCCCGAAGGTTGAAAACAAAGTCCATAGACCATAAACAACACATCAACACTGCTTTAACAAAACATTAACAAGAGTAAAAAACAATGAACAAAAGGAGACACTAGCTTAACTAAACAACACATGCCTTAAGTTAGTTACATTGGGTCTCATGGATAATTTGTGTGATTAATTATGCATGGGTTTAGTGGTTTAACCCTCCATTATGCTATTAGGAGGTCTATATAAAGGAGGTGAATATCATTGTGAGGTATTGCATTTGAGATCTCTTAGAGATATGGTTTGGAATGACTTCTTCCATAAGGAGTCTTGTACAACAAGGATTTCTTTCTATTTCTTCGTATATTAGAAATTTGGACATCTTGACCCATAAATATCTCTTGTATTGGTGTGATCTCCCTTCTACATTATCTTATTGCTATTGTTATATATGTAAATCTTATCATAATATTGAATATAAAAAAAAAATCCTAATACAAGACATTATTTTTCAATTATTGATATTTCACATTAGTTCCAATTTAGAATGTAGTTGCCAAAATTTGCATCCCCCAAGTTCTAAAATAATACCTTAACCAATGTTGCACTTTTGATCTCCCTTAGAAAAAATTAATCATGCATTTCCTTAGTTATATCTTTGTACAATTGGGATATGGTTTTGATCCTAGTGATGTTAAATATTCACATATAATTTGGTTTGTCACATATAGACTTGTGGGCTTTGACTTAATAATGTGGTCATTTACCTGTATTTGGTTTGGTGATGTGGCAACATTTGATTACCATTTATAGATCTATAGTTGAACTTTATCGCATCTCTAGATTTATAGATCTCTCGAAATTTATTGTGTGACACCACATGGAATAACTTTTTACATGATCATTAGATTGGTATACATATAGCAATTTTATTATTGGGTTAGGATTATGTATTGGACCCCATAAAAATAATAATATGGCATAAACAATTGAAAATCAAATCTCTTGACCATCTTGTCATCTTCACCTGTGTGAAATCTATTGATGATGATAGTAGTTATAGTTCTAGTAGGACAAGTTAAATACTAATATATCATAATTATATTTCTTAGAGGCACCACAATAAGTAGGCCTAATAAAATATTAGTGAATATAAAGCCTATTATCTAGTTAAGGTATGGGTCCTTTATGTTATCGAGGGTATTTATTGGATTTGTACTTCCTCCTTAATGGTCATAGAATTTTTTTCTTATACCCAAGTGGTATTAGCCGAATAATCCACCATATGTGATGTCATATCAAGTAGAAACACAAGTTTGAATGATAGTATTATCTTTTCTTGTGAATGGAGATTTTAGTAGTCCCAATTTTTCCATCAATTTTGTCCATGTTCTAATAAAAGAAAATCCCATCAAAGTAGTAGAAACATTAAGAGAAGGAATGATCCTTGAAGTGAGATTTAATTTTAGGATAATTACACTAAACATGATACCAATCATTGTGCTCACAAAAATTACTGTAAATGTGATCTACTTCAACCAAGCAAGTGCCTTCTTGCTCTAAAATAACTTTTGTATACATAAATTCTTCTCATATTCTTCATTTATCTCCACCAATGCACAATCCCTATCAAGACTAGGGGAATCCTCAACATTCCTAGTTTTATTGACTAAACCTTCATCATTTTATAATTCAAAAGGATTATAATTAGAGACATCCATTTCTACCAAACCAACATATTTCTCTTTTAAGACACTCTTAACAAACCTTTTAACCTCATTTTACTTGCTAGAAAGGATGGTAGATCCTCTTGACCTCAACAAACCATATCCCTCCACCCACTCTCTTCTCCTCTTGCACACCCTCTCTAATGAAAGTCCTTTATCCTTTATTCTTTGGAGGATATCTATAGATTGTTCGAAAGCTCCCATTTCATCCCAATAAGGGAGGATGCCATCAAAGGTTTTGGAGTTTGGTATTTAGACTTTTTGAATACCTTTGCTTAAAATTTTCTTAAGCCTTCTTAACAAATTGACTTGTGCCTATCTTGCAATCATGTCTCCTCATCATCCTTCTATAGGCACTATTAAATGGTGAGAGGGGGAACAACATTCCTCCATTATGGCATGAAGGATATACCCCCCTCTCCATACCATCCTCCTTTTATATATTTTTTAATTTGTCCTTTCATGTAGTCTTCCATTGTGGAACAATTGATAGAGATGTGAGAAATTGATAGAAAGTTTGATACTATTTAATCAAATTTATTTCTACACTACATTGATATTTTTTAGTTTATTTTCAAGTATATATACAATTTTCAAACACAAATGCACACACACATAATTCTATTTGAAATTAGAAAGTATATATAATCTAAATTTTTATCTATGCAATGAGATTACTAAGGAAAAAAAAAAAATCATCCAAAAAAATAAAGAAAGAAGAAATAAATGTATAATTTTTTTAATGAATGGTTTTGTTTTAAGGGCACAACCCTAAAAGTAGGTTGCGACTTGTGTAAAGGTCACAACCCATCAAGGGCTATAACCCTTTGCACATGTTGTGCCCTATATAAGGAGCCCAAAACCTTTCAATAAGGTGTACTTTTTTTATTTTATATAAAGTATAATATTATATATAAAGTAATCAAACTTATATTGACATATTCTATTTAAAGAAAAGTTTATTTTATAAGATTGAAATTGATTTCTCTTAGAAGTAAATCTATTTATAAATTTGTTTGACATAAAAAGAATACTATCTTTTAAAGAATTTGATCAAATTTGGAAATTGTGAATTAAGATGATTTTTTTAAAGTTGAAATTTAAAGTTAGTAACTATATCAATTAGTTGATATTATTAAAATAATATTAATTTTAAACTTATTTCAATAGGCAATTTTACTAATTGATACTTTTTAAATTAGATGTCCATTATTATTTTTAAACATTATTCTATTGTGCAACGTAATTAGTTGTTAGTTATTCTATTCCTTATTTTTTCAAGCTATGTTTAAACATTTAAAACAAGATATAAAAATCAATGCTACTCACAATGTTTGGTATTAACAATATCTTTGGTTCTCATCTATGGATCATGTTGTCATGATTGAACTATTACATCTATCACCAGAACATAACTGCAACAATGACATGCGACATTGCCCTTATAAATTGTTAGGGAGTAATAAGGGACACATTTTTAATTTAAATTCAAATGAACATAAAGTATTCCTTGGATAAATGAACTCATGATAGTTTAATACTAAGCAAATAAATAAATTAATAGTAGTTTAGCATTAATTAAATTATCAATATAAAAAATTCAAACAAAACTCAATAGGAGTATGTATTTAAGATATAGCAATGAATAAGTCTTGATCCAAATGACTAAGTACTTAATGTTTTCCTTTGTGGGCAACTATTGAAGATGAATTGTTTCGAGAAAAGGGGCCATAGAAAGGGTTGAATATCCACTCATAATAGTTCACATTAGACTTAGAAAAAGATAGAGCTACATATATTTTACAATTTGATCCTATGGATGTGGGTATATATATGTATATTCTAGGTAAACAAAGAAGGTTCCTAGTATACAAGTTTTTTGAAGCATGATTGATAATTTTTCCAATGAATTGGATATACCAACCTACACTAAATATTAAATTAATTAAAACATTCAATTATCCCACTCAATTCAAATACTAAATTAAATTTAAAAATAAAAATAAATTCATTGCATGCTTATGAGAATCTAGTGCACTGATTTGCTTGACTCCTTGAGGCTTTAGGTTGAATTTCAAGGTAGGACTCTAGCCTTTTGCATGTATACTTTTGAATGCTGACAAATTTGATGCATTTTTATTAGGGAAGTATAATAATTAATAAGTGATTCAAGACCATGGATGTCCTAACAAGTCTATTTTTTTAACCAAAGCAATATACTTATCTCATATGGATAGATGTTTATCATGCATTACTAGATGAATACATGAGTATACAAATGAATGAACACATAAGATATTTAGTTAAATTTATGAATAAGAAAAAAATGTGGAAGATTTGAGTACAATTTGAGGGTTATAAGATATTTAGTTAAATTTATGAAAAAGGTATAAGAGAGTTATAAGAATGAGTTACTCATGTTGACCAAAAAAATTAACCTATGACATAATTATGAATTTCATAAAGTATTTTAAAATAGTTTGAACAAAATAAATTAGATTGCCCAAGTGGGGAGGATAAGGAATATGCTATATTTAGCATGGAATTTTTTCTTGGGATTTGGGTGTTGAAATTCAACTAGGGGATTTGAGCACCACTTTCGGGTGGTATTAGCTTATAATTTTGTGATTCTCCTTTGGTGGTTTCATCTACTGGTTTTTATACTTATTGGGTGGTTGGGATGAATTTTACATACTATATTGTCTTTATTTTTTTATTTTGCAAGTATTACTCCAAATTTGAATGTTGATATTTTGATGTAAAGGCTCCTTGTCTTGATTGTATTGTAATTAATATTATTGTTAATTATTATATTAGTTTGGAGTTTTGAAGTTGGATTTTTCATAAGAGAATATTCTTAAGATAAATCATTATGTTATGTTATATTTAAAATAAAATAAAATTATACCATGTTTTTTGTTCATCTCTCCTCTTAGGTGATTATAGGAAACATATTCACACCTTAGCTTTGTTTTCACTAAAAAATTTGTATTTGGGTAGAATTTTCCATGAGTAAATATTACAAGAGGAAAAGTTTGACATACTTAAAGTGGGAGAAAAAGTGTTGGGAGGAGAAATAGAAGAAGAGGTTTGGGAAGGATGGGGTCAAACACACCATTTAAAGGATTTGATGAGCATACGCTTTCACACACATCCTTTAGTCTAGGTTCCATTTTTAGTTTGGCGTGTAAAAAGCTATGAATGATGATCATAAAATCTAAAATATTATAACCATAATCTAAGTTAACAATATTTGATGTATACATTTCTATAATAAGAACCATCTTTTTATTCATATGTTCAAAAGTATCTCCCACTAAAATAAGTAGAAATATCTATATCATCAAATTATATTTTCTTCACTTTGATTCAAAGCCATGTTATAGTTTTTGATTATCATAAAACATGTTTTGATGGGACCTAAAACCCATTACAAGAAGGTTTTGTAGGGACTTAAAACCCTTTACAATGCAAGAAGCTACAAGGAAGATAATAATCAAATTAACTGCAACCCATCAACAACAACCATACACAAATATTCAAATCAAATCAAGCTGCAACAAATAGGAATTGAAGGGACCTTCAACCCTTTACAACTAGGCTTTGACAAGGACCTCTAGCCCTACTTAGATGGTCAAAGACATTGCTTGCATCAACTAGGATACAACAAACTAGCTACTCAGAAAAAATAAAATTGAGCTAGGAAAAACAAACAAAATACAAAACTTAAAAAATATTATACCCCTATGTTGCACCATAACTAACAAATCCATACTCCCCACCTCAATAGGGAAGTTAGAGAGAGCATCAAAAGACTGATAACAATCCTCCTCCTTGTAGCTCCATCTCGCCTCTGAACCATTAATAAGAGGGAAACCAAAGTTCCCAATCAAAATAAATAGCCCATCCAAATTCTCAACCTCAATATGAGAAATAAAAGGTTGAGTCGAGGAAGAAAAAATCCCCTTACAATCAACATTTTTGCAGAAACACCCCTCCAAAGCAAACACTGAGCTAGAACACAATAGAAAACTACAAACAATAACCTCCCAATAACACCTTCCCACTAGGGACACCAATCCAACCTCCACCTCAAGAGGAGGGGGCTCACCTCTAATAAAGAGGATGAAATGAGACCTTTTTCCTCCAAAACCACCACTCTCTTCCTCACACAAGCTACACCTCAATAAAAGCCAATATAGGAGAGAAGATCTATTGAGCAACACTACAACTACCAACTCCACCTCAATAGAAGAAGGATCCACCTCAAAAGGATCAGTCTTCCCCTCTATAGGAGACACCAACTATAGATCCTAACAGAAAGTGAAATCAGAAGGAAGGGATGACACCACATCCTAAGACAACCCTAGCATCAGATACTGGTAGGAGGAAACAAAGAACTCTTCTAACATCACAAATAACTAGGCCCAAAGATAACACCATAAACATAACCCAACCAACAACAGATAAGCCACAACCTAAACAAAGTCCATAAATAGAAACACCAAAACATTCAACCAAACTAAAATAATAACCCCCTTTAACCATAAGAGCATCAAAGACCAAAGGAAAGTTTCGAATAATAGCCAAAGAGCCACCAAAACAAACCTCAACATAAAATGCAGCTAGGAAAATGAAAGAAACAAGAATACCAGCTTCTCACAACCCCAAAGGCCTCCCCACAAAAGCCTCAACTAACAAGAACAAGAAACTAACCAAAGCAAACCTTCCACAAGAAATTTGAAGGAGACGCAATAGAAGAAGGAAGCCACAGATCAAGGAAAAACTGCCTCCCAAGCTAGAAAAATCAAGAACAAATAGGCCAAAGAAACAATCCATGCAGAGAACTCACTCCAAATACCAATCAAATAGGAGGGCCGAACAAAGGAAGCGGGCACAACAAGGGAAATTGAAGAAGATGATGGTAGTAGCACCAGATCACGCCAAGAGCCACATACACCCACACGCCCCCAAACTATCTTCTCACCATCCAGATCACCATCCTCATCCTCCTCTACCTTAGCAGTTTTCAAACTACTCCCCCTCGCCCATTCCTGCTCTCACAACTTCATGCCATGATGATAATAACTCAATAAAGCCATGTTATAGTTAACATTATTTGATGTAAACATTTGTGTAATAAGAACCAACTTTTTATTAATATGTTCAAAATAATTTCCCACTAAAACAGGCCATGTTGTTGCAAAGTTCCTACCATATGTTGGTAGGGCGATTTTGTTCTTTGAAGTGAAGAAAAATTGAGAGTAGTTGTGGGTTTTTTTAAGAATGATGAGGAAAGATGACTGAAATATTGTTGTCAAATATGAAAACCCTTTGATCACCTATGTATAATTTTTTTTTTTCCTTTTTTGTATGAGAAATTATTTTCCTTTGTATGAGTAGACTTATTAATAACAAACCTTTTATTTCTTGAACAATGTCTATTATTTCTAGGTTAGGATTTAATTAGGTTAAAATTTTGAGTTTAGTTATGGTTACTATTCAGTTATGGTTAAGGTCAAGGTTCAATTAAGGTTATGATTTAATTAGGGCTCAAAGTTAAGGTTAGAGTTCAATTAGGGTTAGGGTTCAATAAATGGTCAATTAGAATTAGGTTTAGGGTTCAATTTGGGTTATGGTTTAACAAGGATTAGAGTTTAATTAGGCTAAAAGTTTGAGTTCAATTAGGGTTACTATTTACTTGGGTTAGGGTTAGTGTTATGATTAGAGATCAAATAGGGTAAGGGTAAGGGAAAGTATTAAAGTTTAATTAGTGATGCGATTTAATTTAAGTTCAATTAGGGTTATTATTAGGGTTATGATTAAGGTTCAATTAAGGTTATAATTTATTTAGGGTTCAAAGTTAATGTTATAGTTCAATTAAGGTTAGGGTTCAATCAAGGTCCAATTTGGATTAGGGTTAAATAAGTTAGAGTTAAGGTTAAATTACAATGAGTGTTATGATATGTAGATCTTCCTAGATTAATGAGTCATGCTATGTTACAATGAGGGATAATTTGTTCGAGGATAAATTTTCATAAGTTACATATCAAATAAATAAGTTGACATTTGGTAGTACTTGAAGTCCAAGAGATTATTCATTTCATGCATTGCAAAAGGGTTAGAAATTGAAGCCAAAGCCACAATTATCTTCTAGGACTTGACATCTAATTACATGAAAGATTGAGATTGAATGATATTGTAGAGGAATTTATATTTATAGCTCAATGTTTTGAGTATATTGGGGTCTTTTATATTTCTATTCACTTTCTTCTCAAATAAGTCATTACCAATTCGCATCTAAAATTTAAAAATCTATTATTTTTATGTTGCATGCTTTATTTTTTTATAAATAAATATTTATTCAATATATTTCTGTAAAATAACAATTAAAAAAATATTTTTATTTTGGTTTTTTATATTTTTATAAACAAACAATTTTATAAAGGTACATATAAAAAATTACCAATTCTTTTACAATATATTTCTTTATAAATAAATAATTTTATAAAGTCAAATAAGTTTGGTATTACAATCTAAGGAGATTTATTTTATAATTTTCTTTTGTGTAAAAATGGGTGCACCTTTAATAAATATTAGGTTAATTAATTAAATAAAAACATTTATTATTGTAATAAAAAGGTTAAGTAAATATGAAAAATTAAATTAAATGTACAAGTATTTAGCTCTAAGTTTAATGAAGATGTTATCATACAAATATTAGAAATACATTTCTTCATATGTTATAATTTAAAAATTTAATGATTATCACCAATTTATGAGTTTGATGTGTACTATTTTGGTTTATTTTTAATGTCATCTAAGTGATCTCTATGCATGTGGACTTGGACTTAAGGATCTAAATTTGCAACTCACACAATTATCTCACTAAATTATATTGTTTGAAACTTGTTTGTCTCTATGTATGTGCTCTAAATTTGATAGGGAACATGTGTTGTTTCTAAAACACCTTTAAGAAATCTATTGAATTGTGATGGTCATGTTCTCCTTAGTCAAACCCCTATGAATCAAGATGGAGAAAAATAGTTTGCAAGAATGTAATATGCTACTAGAATAATGATGTAATGTTGATGTAACAATATTATTTTATTCTTTGATTCTCCTTGCCAAGTTCATTACAATTTAAGGAGATTTATTTTATAATTTTCTTTTGTGTAAAATGGATGGACCTTTCATAAATATTAGGTTAATTAATTAAATAAAAATATTTATTATTTTAATAAAAAGAGTAAGTGAATATAAAAAAATTAAATAAAATGTACAAGTATTTAGCTCTATGTTATTATAATACTAAGATTGTATTTCTTCATATGTGGTCATTTAAAAATTTAATGATTATCACCAATGTATTTTGGAGAACATAATTTATATTAAGATTATTTTTGTTTTTAGATTTAAAAACTAAATAATATTTTAAATTAATTAAATTTAAAATATATATGTTAATGGGGTGAGGGGCCTAGCTCTATTGACTAAAGCATCTTGTTGCAAGTAAGAGGTCACGAGGTCTAGTCTCCCCTCGTCCTTGTGGCCCGGTGCCACAGGGCACAGTTTATAGCTTGTATGCAAGAAGTCCCACCTTTTAAATTGATCCAAATATTTTTTATTATTTATATCTATATTGTTTAATTTATTTTTTAATATGTTTATTTTACTTGTGTATGTAACTTTAAATTTTACTTTTAAAAAATTCACTATGCAATATTTATAAAGTAAAAAAAATATTAATATTTTAATTATTTCCATATATGTATATAATAAATATTCATTTGATGTCAATAAACATTTCATTAACACAACAATTTCCTAAGATTTATAATTTATCTAGGATTAAGAAAATATTTACTGCTAATTTCATAGGAAAATCGAGTGTGTTTTTTGTTGGAGGAAGAAATTGTCCTCAATAATAGGAGAAAAACCTATAAAATTGGAAGCTAGACACTCTATTTACTCTTATTGTAGGTTTTGTTGCCTTCTTTTTTTGAGAAGAATAATTTGTCCAATGAGGATGGAGAAAACATGCTTATTATATTAGTGAAAAATAGAAAAGATAATTTAATCTGTGTGCTTCCTTGGATTCTGTTTCTTTCTCTCATATTTCTCGAAAATGGATCATTTGCAAGATTAGAATATTGTGGAAAGGGGTCAACTCCCTTCCGGGATAGTTTAATGAAGCTGGTAGGATAGTTTCTAGTTGAAGCCTTCTAACAAATTGATTTCTATCAGTTCAATCAGCATTGTTCGGAACCGGGGGTAGGAGATGGAGAGAAGGAAATAACTCCTGGGGGAATGGAAGCAGCTATAAGGAAGTAAAGGATGTGTAATGCCCTTGCTTTATACTACTTTTTTTGATTTGAATAAATTTTTACCCCTCTTTTAGTTTAAAAAATAGAAAAGATAATAAGACAAATATTGACAATTCAATGAAATCCTAAAATTTACCATATTCTACTTAATATAAACATGGTTCCATATTATCCAGCGACAAAAATCAGTTTAGACTGCCCAACCAATCTTTTCCAAAAGAGAAATCAGCATATCTGATTGTCTATGAGTGTTGGGAATAAATATGACTTAAGCCAGTGGTTATGTTTATCTTCTTTCTAACAAGAGGGACAGGAATAAGTTGCACATTTTGGAATTATGTGTGAAGAATACAAATCTAGGGAGTTGGAGTGTTAATAATGACAATATCAATGACTCTGGTCAAGTCATTTCTGGCTGTTAGTCATTAAATTGGGGTAGAGTGTCATCATTTTAGAGGAGCTGTTATTGCCCCAATTCGACAATGGAGCCAAATTCTAACTATGTCTACATTCTCTACATGATATATGTCTCTTGGAATAAGTGGAACTCTCCTACTGTTCTTTTCTGATAAGAAATGCTATCAAAATTTATGTTTGGGTGGTTTAACTATTATGGGTCCCTCTGCATTTTTTTGAAAAATCTTTTCTCTTTTCCTTTTTGTGGGACAAAGATTTTGACTGGCACTAGCTTTGGAGTTGCCCAATTAAAGCTCATGGGGTTAACTGTTTCACATTGATCAGCTTTCTGGGTTTAACTGGTTTGTTGATAACGATCAACAAATGGGAAGTTCATTGGCACTATTTTTTTTTTAATCTTATATTAATTTTTGTTATGTGGGTTTAAAAGTGGGGTGTTGAGCAAATAATTTTTAATCTTCTGGTGAAGCTTGTTTTTTAAGAAATGATATTTTTATAAGGAATATTATATGGTGATGTAATCATTAAAGTTCGAGGAGATAATAGTTGAAATTCTTATTTAATGTATTTTGTGATAATCAGGAGAGATATAATAACCTACAATAACAGCAAATGCTGAAGTCTAATGACATGAACATCGAAAACAAATAAAAACAAATAAATAGTTCACACACACACACACACATATACCAAATACATATAACAATTTTTTATATATGTATATGTATATTTGTGTAATACATACATATACAGACATGTGTGTGTGTATTTTTACGTGTGTTAGAATTGGGGATCAAGTAGGGTAAGGGTAAGGGTAAGTATTAAAGTTTAATTAGGGATGTGATTTAATTTAAGTTCAATTAGGGTTATTATTAGAGTTACGATCAAGGTTCAATTAAGGTTATAATTTATTTAGGGTTCAAAGTTAATGTTATAGTTCAATTAAGGTTAGGGTTCAATCAACGTCTAATTTGGATTGGGGTTAAATAAGTTAGGGTTAAGGTTAAATTACAATGGGTGTTATGATTTGTAGATCCTCCTAGATCAATGAGTCATGCTATGTTACAATGAGGGATAATTTGTTTGCGAATAAATTTTCATAAGTTACATATCAAATAAATAAGTTGACATTTGGTAGTACTTGAAGTCCAAGAGATTATTCATTTCATGCATTGCAAAAGGGTTAGAAATTAAAGCCAAAGCCACGATTGATTATCTTCTAGGACTTGACATCTAATTACATGAAAGATTGAGATTGAATGATATCGTAGAGGAATTTATATTTATAGCTCAATGTTTTGAGTATATTGGGGTCTTTTAGAAATATTTATTTCTATTTACTTTCTTCTCAAATAAGTCATTACCAATTCTCATCTAAAATTTAAAAATCTAATATTTTTATTTTGCATGTTTTATTGTTTTATAAATAAATATTTATTCAATATATTTCTATAAAATAAAAATAAAAAAATATTTTTATTGTGTTTTTTATATTTTTATAAACAAGCAATTTTATAAAGGTACATATAAAAAATTACCAATTTTTTTACAATATATTTCTTTATAAATAAATAATTTTATAAAGTCAAATAAGTTTGGTATTACAATTTAAGGAGATTTATTGTATAATTTTTTTTTGTGTAAAAATGAGTGCACCTTTCATAAATATTAGGTTAATTAATTAAATAAAAACATTTATTATTGTAATAAAAAGGTTTTAAGTAAATATGAAAAATTAAATTAAATGTACAAGTATTTAGCTCTAAATTTAATGAAGACATTATCATACAAATATTAGAAATACATTTCTTCATATGTTATAATTTAAAAATTTAATGATTATCACCAATTTATGAGTTTGATGTGTACTATTTTGGTTTATTTTTAATGTCATCTAAGTGATCTCTATGCATGTGGACTTGGACTTAAGGATCTAAATTTGTAACCCACACAGTTATCTCACTAAATTATATTGTTTGAAACTTGTTTGTCTCTATGTATGTGCTCTAAATTTGATAGGGATGATGGTCATGTTTTCCTTAGTCAAACCCCTATGAACCAAGATGGAGAAAAATAGTTTGCAAGAATGTAATATGGTACTCTAGAATAATGATGTAATGTTGATGTAATGATGTAATGTTGATGTAACAATATTATTTTTATTCTTTGATTCTTCTTGCCAAGTTCATTACAATTTAAGGAGATTTATTTTATAATTTTTTTTTGTGTAAAATGGATGCACCGTTCATAAATATTAGGTTAACTAATTAAATAAAAATATTTATTATTGTAATAAAAAGATTAAGTAAATATAAAAAAAATAAATTAAATGTACAAGTATTTAGCTCTATGTTATTATAATACTAAGATTGTATTTCTTCATACGTGGTCATTTAAAAATTTAATGATTATCACCAATGTATTTTGGATAACATAATTTATATTAAGATATTCTTGTTTTTAGATTTAAAAACTAAATAATATTTTAAATTAATTAAGTTTAAAATATATATGTTAATGGGGTGAGGGGCCTAGCTCTATTGACTAAAGCATCTTGTTGCAAGCAAGAGGTCATGAGGTCTAGTCTCCCCCCATCCCGGTGGCCCGGTGCCATAGATCACAATTTATAGCTCGTATGCAAGAAGTCCCACCTTTTAAATTGATCCAAATCTTTTTTATTATTTATATTTATATTGTTTATTTTATTTTTTAATATATTTATTTTACTTGTGTATGTAACTTTAAATTTTACTTTTAAAAAAGTCACTATGCAATATTTATAAAGTAAAAAAAATATTAATATTTTAATTATTTCCATATATGTATATAATAAATATTCATTTGATGTCAATAAACATTTCATTAACACAACAATTTCCTAAGATTTATAATTTATCTACAATTAAGAAAATATTTACTGGTAATTTCATAGGAAAATTGAGTGTGTTTTTTGTTGGAGGAAGAAACTGTCCTCAATAATAGGAGAAAAACCTATAAAATTGGAAGCTAGACACTCTATCTACTCTTATTGTAGGTTTTGTTGCCTTTTTTTTCTTGGATTCTGTTTCTTTCTCTCATATTTCTCGAGAATGGATCATTTGCAAGATTGGAATATTGTGGAAAGGGGTCAACTCCCTTCCAGGATAGTTTAATGAAGCTGGTAGGATAGTTTCTAGTTGAAGCCTTCCAACAAATTGATTTCTATCAGTTCAATCAGCATTGTTCGGAACCAGGGGTAAGGGATGGAGAGAAGGAAGTAACTCCTGGGGGTAGACAGGGATGTGTAATAAGACAAATATTGACAATTCAATGAAATCCTAAAATTTATTTTACATCCATTAACAAATGCCAAATAATTTATATTCCCTTGATAGGCCCAAAAATCTTTGGTTAGTGGTGCTAAGAAACAAATGCTTAAGATTCCCATCTGAGCATATTGAAACCGATAATTATTACCATATTCTGCTTAATATAAACATGGTTCCAAATTATGCAGCTACAAAAATCAGTTTAGATTTCCCAACCAATCTTTTCCAAAAGAGAAATCAGCATATCTGATTGTCTCTGAGTGTTGGGAATAAATATGACTTAAGCCAGTGGTTATGTTTATCTTCTTTCTAACAAGAGGGACATGAATGAGTTACATATTTTGGAATTATGTGTGAAGAATACAAATCTAGGGAGTTGCAGTGTTAACAATGACAATATCAATCACTCATTGCTGTTTGATAGTCATTAAAGTGGGGTACAGTGTCATCATTTTAGGGTAGCTGTCATTGCCCCAATTCAACAGAAGAGCCAAATTCTAACTATGTCTACATTCTCTACATGATGATATATGTCTCTTGGAGTTGGAATAAGTGGAACTCTTATGCTGTTGTTTTCTGATAAGAAATGCCATCATAAGTTATGTTTGAGTTGTTTAATTATTATGTGTCCCTCTGGATGTTTTTATAAAATCCTCTCTCTTTTCCTTTTTGTGGGACAAAGATTTTGACTGGCACTAGCCTTTTGGAGTTGCCCAATTAAAGCTCATGGTGTTAACTATTTCTTTGGTGAGGTTTCACATTGATCAAACTTTCTGGATTAACTGGTTTGTTGATAAGGTTTCAAATGGGGACTTCATTTTAGTTTCCAAAGTCACAAATTATGATTATTTGTCATTAAATCATAAAGAATCTTAATCTTATATTAATTTTTGTTATGTAGGTTTAAAAGTAAAGTGTTGAAAACATAATTTTTACCTTAATTTTATGGAATGATATTTTTATATGGAATATTATATGTTTGATGTAATTATTAAAGTTTAATGAGATAATAGTTGAGTTCACAAGATTTCATAAATTCTTATTAAATATATTTTATGAGAGGCATAATCTACAATGGTAGAGTGTAATGACATGAATGCATTAACTAAAAAAAATAAACATAAATAAATAGTTGACATATTAAAATAATAATCATAAACATTAAAAAAGTTACCAAACAAATATATATATATATATATTTTAGAGAAAAAAAAAGCAAAATTTAAATTCACAAAAAAAAGAATTAAAATTAGAGTAATTTCATTTCAAATATAATTTTAAACTTTTTAAATTACTCATGAAAATTTAAATAATTTTTTTACAATTTTTTTTTTTCAATTGAATGTAGATTCTTAAAAATAAAGATGAAAATTTTTTAGTTTAAAAAAAAATATATCTTGTAATTTAAAAGTTTAGATATAATTTATTAATAATATTGAATGCTTTAAAAAATGTTGTGATATATTCCATTTTATTAAATATATGATTATATGAATATATTGAATTTTCTCCAACATATGAATACTATATATATGATGTGTCTAAACTAACATAGATATCTTAATTATATCTAACATAAATCAAGGAGAAAAAGTAGATAGCATATTAAATTTATCTTTATGAAAATCAAGGTTCACACTCCTATATTTACTTTGCTTTCATATGAAGTAAATTATAGATAAATTAAATAATGATAATAATAATAAATATTTTTGATATAATGAGCCCCGTGAGCCAGAGTTCACCAATTCATAACAACAATTAAAAAACTAGTTTATAATAATAGATACCATACAAATTTAAAATTATATTGTCATTATTATGAATCAACTTATTGCACAATTTTTGTTCCATTAAGGTAGAATATGTTTAATTTTTATTTTGTATTTTTATATTTTATTAATATATTATTAATAATATTTTTTTCTTTATAAAAATATATCTTTAGAAAATCTTAATGTTTTTGATAAGATAAGCAACATTTACAGGGTGTTGTACCCTTTAGATAGAGAGCCAGGCTGACAGTTGTAGAACAACAAAACAAAGATTAGACAACTCCAGAAGAGGGGACCAATTTGAATCCTTGAACTCAAGGCCGCGCTAAGGCAATGGATTTGGGGAGTCCCTTCTTCTTCCTCAGGACAACTGACCAAGAAGGCCCAGAATCGAAATCCACCGAGTGAGGTGAGGGGAGTGGATCCATAATAACTACCCCAGACGAGGAGCCATCATGCAGTGAGGGAGCTAACAGTGAAGAAGAGGAGACATGAGCAATCAAAGGACCAACAATGTCATTCAACAAGAGACAAACAGGAACCGACAGCACAACGACAACAAAAGGTTCTATAGAAGGGTTGACCAGTAGAGGAGCTTGGACAGGCTTCGACACCAAGGGGGTAGACAAGGGAGGGTCGCCCTCCTCTGAGGAATCATCTAAAGAGGGAGAGTCAACCATGAGATGGTTTGAGAGAGCATTCTTCCACCAAGTAGCAACACCCTTGCGGCGACCAAGAAGGCAGTTAGAGGCTAGGTGACCAATAGAGAAACAACGCCAGCATCGAAAGGGAAGAAAATCTTAGTGTTTTAGATTGCAACCGTAGCACGACCCCCTATAAACCGCAAGCGCCTTTTAAACTTTAACCCGAAGCTGCCTGCGCACCGAAGAAAATCTATGTTATTATCAATATATAAATAATATTTCAAGCTTTTTGATAGATAAACGCTTTTGATCATGAACCAGTGGAGGCTACATATGAGGGACCTCATCCCCAAAATCATTTGATGCGCGATTTTCGGATGCGATGCGCCGATTTCGACCTTCGAGATTAACAGATGATCGATTTCGACGCCGATTGATCTTGAGATTTTTCGGAGATTTTTCCAGAATTTTTAATTTATCCTTTATTTGAAGCGATTGTTCGATCTGATTGTTCTGATTATTGACTTTTCGAGTCTCGAAATTTCATCTCTGTCCTTTTGACCAACACCTACCGTCCATTGCTCCACTGACTGCAACTCTACCATCTTCCAGCATCTTTGGAGCCAACGCTCCACCTCCCATAACCATGGGACTTCGAACAATCCCATCAAAGCGCAAACAACTACCTTGCAAATAACCGTTGCACTGGTGGGGTCATTCTCCAAATCGTTAAATCATTTATTCAAGCTTTTGTCTTTTATCTAAAAAAAAAAATATATAATTTGAATAATAAAATTATTTTAATATAATTCACATTTTTCAATAAGTAATTTATTAATTTTTTTAATAATATTTTAAAATATTAAATTTACAATTATAAAATCAATATAATTTATATTAATTAATACACAAATTAAAAATTGAAACAAACATATTATTATTTTATTATATTTATTTCACTTTAAAACTATTTATTGATATGTTTTTGAAAATTATATAAGTTAAATTATTGAAAACAATTTTAAAAAATAATTATCATCACAAGTTTATATTTTAACTTCTTATAATACATTAAATGATTATAATTATAAAAATATCACTATTAATAAATACATGTAGCGTTTTGTTCATTAAGTTAGAATATAGGCATGCTACTCCTACAATATAATCTTGCAATTTATTCATTAGTAAGAAATTATGTATATGACTTAGGTACCTATATACACCACAAACCATTAGCCTTAGCCTGATATAAAACAATTTATTATCCAAAATTACATTTAATTATATTATAATTAACAAAACTTACATTTAGTTATAACATATGTAATTAATAAAACTTACATTTAATTTTATTCACCTTAACAAAACTTACTTTTAATCTTTATTAAATCTAAAATACTATAGTTACAATACTAAAGTAAAGAGTAAGTTACATGGACAACATACATAATTTATTTTCTTTAACAAATATCCTCTTGAAAAACCATACTTCACTATACTTCACTAGCACATTTGTTTTGTCAAAGGCAATTGGACATGATTAAAATTAACAACACTCTAGCAACAACTGTCCAAACAACCAATATTACATCAAACAAAAGGTATTTATAATAGCAAAAAAAAAAATTACAAAACAATTTCCAAATATATAAGGAATATATCTAAATGTAATAGGAATAACACTACTTTAATAATAGATTACTATACAAGTAAAAAAATACATATTATGTAGTTTTCTCAAAAACATGGAAATCAGTGAACCAGACCTCAATGTATATGATCTTGATGAATCTTTCTTTGTACCTGAAAAAAAATGCATAACAAATCGGTTAGACATGTCATTTCTCCCAAATTAGTTAAAATTTAAATAGTATTTTCCACAAATTACATGACTTACAATTGCATTTCTTGCTACAACGGCTTGGAAAGTATTGAACTAAATAGCACTTCTCCTATGAGAATGACCATTCAAAGCAACAAAGAAAGGTATTAATTTTTACTACTCTTCTTTTCAACCAATTTTTGTTAATAAGCTATGTATATACAACTACATTTTCCATAGATTACTACAAACACCAACATACATAGTGAAAAAAATTTAATTTATATTCACACAATTTAGGATAACATACATTTTGTGTAACTACATAAGAATGCATAACAAAACAGTGAGAATTATCAATTCTTCCAAATTAATGAAATGTTAAATAGTAATATCCGCAAATTTCATGACTAACAATTTCATTTCCTACTACAGCCGTTTGAAAAACATTGAATTGAATAGCACATCTCCTACCAGAATGACTACTCAAAGCAAAAAAGAAAGATATTAATTTTTAATAGTCTTCTTTCATACCAAATCTACGTATATGGTTGTACATTTTCCAAAGATTTCAACAAACCAAAAATCCAATACAATATTGGAAATTTGCATAGAATGATCTGGTTCAGTATTCGAAGGAGATGTGTGATGCAATGAAAGGGAGATATTTAACATTATCAACACAATTTGAGTTCTTTCAATCACCTTTGAAAACTTCAAAACCCTCTCTAGGGTTAACTTCTTCACAACTTCCCTACTTGCCTAGTAGGTGTCCAACCTTCAATTTTTGATCTCAACTCTCAAACTATCTGTCAAACCAACAAATTACACACCATTTTGAGCACCCATCATGCCCAACCAAAACATATCTTGAAAACACTATAGGTCTCTTCAGACCAACTCACCTCAAACTGAGTTTCAATGCTAAAAAGGGCTCCAATTAGCTCACTTTTACAAAGGAAATCATCTTCAATCTCACTGCCTACTCAAAATTCCACTTGAAAATCTTCAAACTGCCTCCCAAACATTAGATTCTCCAACCTTTGAGTCAAATCTTGCTCACTATGACCCTCTTTCAGGAAACCTTCATTTTTCACCAAATATGCAAGGGTTTATTGAAAAACCCATCTTCAAAACTCATACAAACTTGAAACCACTTCAAACCTTCTTTATTATGCCTACGCAAGCTTAATACACCCTCAAATTATGCTTCCCCCAAATATCTCACACTTCCTTCTTAAAACCACTCAAATTCACCCATTTTCACTCTTTGTTCAGCTAGGGCTTCATTGCCTAAACATCCAAATGAACACTCCTATCTTTTCCAACCTTCAAAATCATTAAATTACACCAAATCTCACCAAAACCAACTCAACCCATCCTTCTTCAAATCAAATTCTTCAATCTGCTACTTCTAATCATGCCTTTTAGGCCTAAAATCATGCACTTTCCACAGGGGTAGTGTGGAAATCTCCACCAATTTTCTTTTCCACAACTAAATATCTATTCCTATACCTAAATATACTCTAACCAAGCCCATTCCATTGAACTACAACATGTACAATAGGTGGAATGGCCTTTTAAAACATTCTAGCCTTCAAACCCTTAATCACACCCTTAACCAGGCACTTTTAGAAAAAAAGAATTCAATCTCCCTTAAAATGAAATGTCAAACCTTCAAAACAATTTAAAAATGTAATTAGTTCATGCCTTCAATGAATTCTACATAGGTTTGTGCCAAGATTCAACTGTATGAGTCGTACAGTGGCTGGAACTAATGAAATTACACATAAAATAGTAACAAAATAGAGATATTTTATTGGTTTTCTCCTTCAAACTCTTCAACCACCCCTAACTTTGAATTACCCACATATATATAACTCAACCAACCCCATACAATTCCTAAAAATACCTTTCAACTGCCCATGACCGTTGGGCTTCTACAAGATTGCATTTTTTGCAATTTTTAGTTTTGCAACATGACAACAATTTAGCAATTTTGCAACATTTACCTAATGACCTCAGCTTAACTCTAAAACTTAAACAACATTAAAAAAATAGCTTAATATGGCCTTATTTGAAATTAACTTGACTCAAACAACCTATCTAGACCAAATTCACAAAATGGAGCAACAAGGTGCTTTGCACCAATGTGCTTGTTGTATATTGCTTCTACAAAGCACATCAACTCCCCAAAAAGGTAAAAATAGTACATGTGGATCTTGTATATTGCAATGGTAAAATGAATATAACTGTAAACGTTAGCAACAATCTGATAAATACATTTTTTCCCCATATGTTTGTTGGGTCTAGTCTTCACATCACCAATTTTTTAATCAAAAATAAAACTCAATATGAAAGAGGCGATGCAGACTACTGCCTTGCCTTAACCAGTAGAAGCATAGTAGAAAGTGTACCTATTGTTTGCAAAAAACATAGATTAACTCTAGACATCACTATCTTCCAACTAATACAAGCAAATTGCAACTGTTCTGTTGGTTCATTTGGAGTAATTAGGACATCTTATCATTTGAACAAAATCTAGTTTGAAGTGCATGTGAAAGTTGGAGACCTCAAAGAAGACATGAAAATTGTATATACCTAACCATCTTTCTTTTATTTACATACGCAACTTAACTTATTTACTTAAATTCATTAACACTTTTCTTTTGTAGGTTGTTATCCCAATTGCCAACACAAATTTATGTGCATATTTACAACAAATGTTTTCAAAAAAAGACATGACACTGCTCCTTTTCAAAAATGTAGTTAAAAATAGTCCACAAGGCTCAAACATAATACACACAACACAATCAACATTTTTTGAGGAGCTCAACAATGCATGCACAAGAGCACAGTTGCAAACTCTTGCAAAATCTAACATTCGGGCAAGAGCACAAAAAAATATAATTGTATTTTTACATTTATATAACACATTTATGAAATATTTTCAGTTCCCTACAAAATACATAACAAGTTATTTTTATTCACAGGTACTTGGGACACTGACACCAAAGAATTTCCACTTGCCTCCCTTCAAAGCTACTTGTAGCACATGCCACCATTTCATGCTACTTGACATGTCTATTGAAAAAGGATCTACCAATTGCACATACTACAAAAGAACCACCCAACTTTCCTACTATCACAATCTGGCTTGCACATTGTATAGGAAAGAAAGAAACATTGACTGTTGGTTTTAAATGGAGACCTCCTTAAACAAAGTTTTCCAAAGCTTCAAGAAATCACATATGAGCAATATAAAGAAGACATTTTTCCTACAGTGTTCTTGTTACACAAATTTCAATTGCAAAGAAATTTTACACTATTTGTTAACAATTTCATTGTGAAAATTGTTCAACAATGACTATCTTATTGTTTCCACAAATTGCACTTTCACAAACAATCTACCATACTAAACTATAAATTTTGTTTATGCAAATAAGTAATTTTGTTATGTTTGAATTTGACAATTGTTAATTTTAAAGACACTAGCTGAATAGGCCTTTAGTTTTGTTACTTTGGGTACAAAACTTTATTGTGCAGCCTTTAAGTTTTATCAGTTTTTATTTAATAAACATAATGTGAGTGTTTAATGTTTTGATTGGCTTCAATCAAAAACTTAAACATGTGTCTATTGCTTTCATTGGTTTCAAATAAAAAAAATTCTTGTCACACTTGGTTTCTTCTAATAAAGCATAGGGTTTAACTAGGTGTGAGCGAATAACGGGCCTCATTTTTAGTTTAAAGTTATGCTGCCTTCTTTGGGGTTGGTTTTACATTGCCACTGTGTTTTCTAGTCAAATGTTCCAAAACTTTCATTTGTTTACTATAAAATAGTTTCAGATGTGTATCATGAGGTGAAAATTATTTGTAGGCTAGGGTTTGATGATCTATTGGAGGAACAAAGAATTAGGGCTAATGGAATTGTAAGCTATTGGATAGATTACAGTTTGACCTGATGCCATTGATGGTATGCTAAGCCTTAATGCCATTTTCTAGTTTTTTTTAAAAATATATGTACACAAATGAAACTTTGGAGTTTTAAAATCATGTTTATTTTGTTATTTATTTTTCTATTTTTAGTTTTCCTAATATTTTAGGAATTTAGAATTGCCTGTGCTTGAACAGGGATCTCCTACACCAACTTTACCATAGAGTAAGATCCTTTCATCCCATGTTTTGTATGCCGAAAGTCAATTTTAAGTTAAAAATCTCATGCTATTCTTTGTTCTATTCAACTGATTATTTTGTTGTTAAATCCAAAAAATCTGCACAGAAGTATGCTCCATGGACAATGTTTGCATCATACAATCTTTTATATACAGACTGCTGCTAACAAAATATAAGAAAATTGGAAGTCTTTTGCTTTACACCTCAAACTTAGACTTTTGGGCTTGAAAGAAATGCTTTTCAATACAGTTAATCTTTTGATTTGAAAGAAATATACATTCTACATATCTATGATATTTGTTTTTGCATATAATGGCAACAGTTCATTTATCCACTATTCATCCATTTGTTCAGTATACCATGGGCATGGTTGATATGATTCTTAATATAACTGGGAGAAGCCAAGCTAACTCTTTTCACAATGTTTGTTTGTGAATCTTGTACAATGTTTGAAGACAAATGAGTTGAACTGGCTTTGAGAATTTTGTAATAGACATCATAAATTGCTAAGTTATGTTCCAAATTTCATGTGGCAGGAAATGGGGAATCAACATCAAAATTTACTAGCCATGACTATTAGAATTAAACAGAAGGAAAATGTCAATTGCATTGTTCACAAGGTTCATCATTTTAATATTCCTGAGAAGTTAATTTTATTATCATATTTTCAAAGAATTGATTCTTTGTAAATTGAATTATTTATTGTTAAAATTGGACTTTGATGTCAGTTTCTTTCAAAGAATTTCACCATTATACTCTTTCATTATGATGGCAATTTGAATGGATGGAATGATCTTGGATGGAGTAGCAAGGTTGTGCACAACAAAATTGTAAGTTAAATATGGATGACTACCACTATGTAGCATTGAAACCTTAAATTTTTTCATTTATGTTTGCCTAGTATGACAAAAAAAACTGGTTTTGAGAAACATTGAAAGTTGAATGTGAGGAAAAGTCAACTTAGTTTACTTCTGTAGTTGAAAAAATCATGTTATTGCATTCCTTGTGTGCACTGTTATTAGTATTGGCTTATAGTATGAAGAAGCATCACTTGAGTATGTTTTAGTTACTATTCAAATCTAAGAATGTTTCTTTGCATACCAATGAACATGGGGCGCAATGTACTTTTCACATAAATTGAGTATTTGTTGCCAGATTTTTGAAAATAATGAGAGAAGAGGGCTTGCTGGAGATTTCACAGCCAACTTTAGATCCAAATTCAACTAAAATACATCATAGGATTACAATCCGAAATAAAAAAATGAAGGGTACACATGTAAGTACTTTTCTGCTGAATTGCAATCTCTAATGTTTGTTTGTATGCACATAGTAAGAAGTTTGTCTTGTAAACATACTAATGAAAATATATTGTTTGTCTGCTTAGATAGACGATCACATAATTATTGAGGGAATGTGAGTTGCTCTGCTACCAGTTACGTGCCTCCATGTGCGGGGTAGTTCTTTTATATCAAGGTTGATGATGATGAAAGTCCAGACAAAAATCTATTTTGCCACTGCCATGGCCAAATGAGATACTGGCTTTTATATCAAGGTTGATGATGATGTGCATGTAAATCTAGGTATAGGTGTTTCGTCTTTAATTTTTCAAATAGCTTGCATGGTGAAGAATATGTCAACAATATGTATTCATATCCTATTAAACCTTGATTGAAAAGTGTCACCTTATAGAGGAAATGATTGAGACATTTTCAGTATAGTGATATGTCTTAAAAGAACCTAAATAAATATAATCAATATGAAGAAGTATTTCATAACTCTTCCTTCTTTTTCTAATTATTAATAATGTTGAAAACTATTTTCAGGAATGTTATCTACCACTCTTGCATGCTATTGAGCCAAACCACGAGTGTACATAGGGTGTATGAAATCTTGACCAGTCCTTGCACAAAAGTAAGTAATTTAACACCTTGTATTGATTTCTTCTTTGCAGTACTACTTGATCTTCACTTAAATGTAGTAGAGGTATGGCACCTTCTTGCTGCCTTTTTAGAAAAAAATTGCAGGTAAAAGATAGTTAATATATAGCAAATATAAACTATTACTTCCACTTTTGCAAGATACTAGTGCTAAAAGAAGATATCAATTAGTTGGTGATGTTTCCTATGAAGAGGCTTCAAGAATAGCTTCAACAATTAATCCTGTACCTTGTGGTCTTGGTCCAATGACTATTGCAATGCTTCTGTCCACTACTCTACAATCAATAAAACAAACATATGGGTTCAATTGAGATTTCTAATGTTTGATCGAGGCCTTTTGCAATAAACTTCACATTATATGTTCTATGACACTTATAAATGAGTTATCTATTATTGAATGGAATAAAAATATCATTTCCTATCATAAGGCATTTTTTGGATACATTAGACACCTATAACAGGACTTAGGACTAGATGCTTTCATTTTATTTTGTGGAGAAAACTGTAACATTTAAGTAGCTTGGTTATACATGACTACATACAATGAAAGTTCTAAAGCTGTTTGCTTTTTAAAAGAGGATTTTTTTTTATCATATTTGTTGAATGTTTAAGGAAATCTTTGAACTCATTAATATTTACATAATGCTGGCAACATGTACATTGCGCTTTCTTCATGGCAAACAAAACAAATACAAAAAAAACTATTCTTAAACATTTTTGTAAGAACTTCGTTGCTCTGCAGCTCTTTTTTTAAGTTGGTTTTGAAGCAATCAAAAGTAAACAAAATTATTCTCTTCAAACAAAATTCAATCTTCTAAAGTAAACATTTAAAATATTTTATTTTTCTTTCATATGAAGTAAATTATAGATAAATTAAATAATGATAATAATAATAATTGTTTTTGATATAATAAGCCCCATGAGCTAGAGTTCACCAATTCATAACAACAATTAAAAGACCAGTTTATAATAATAGATACCATACAAATTTAAAATTATATTTTTATTATTATGAATCCACTTATTGCACAATTTTTGTTCCATTAAGTTAGAATATGTTTAATTTTTATTTTAAATTTTGATATTTTATTAATATATTATTAATAATATTTTTTTCTTTATAAAAATATAGTTTAGAAAACCTTAATGTTATTATCAATATATAAATAATATTCCACGCTTTTTCCTCTTATCTAAAATAAATAAATAAATAAATAAATAAATAATATAATTTGAATAATAAAATTATTTTAATATAATTCACATTTTTCAAAAAATAATTTATTTATTTATTTAATAATATTTTAAAATATTAAATTTATAATTATAAAATCAACATAATTTATATTAGTTAATACACAAATTAAAAATTGAAACAAATATATTATTATTTTATTATATTTATTTCACTTTAAAACTATTTATTGATATGTAGAAAATAATTATCATCACAAATTTATATTTAAACTTCTTATAATACATTAAATGATTATAATTATAAAAATATCACTATTAATAAATACATGTAGCGTTTTGCTCATTAAGTTAGAACATAGGCATGCTATTCCTACAATATAGGTATGTAATTTATTCATTACTAAGAAATTATGTATATGACTTAGGTACCTATACTACCACAAACCATCATTTAAAGAACCATCTTCAAATAAGACAATTCATTAGGCATGCCTAGTGCTTCACCTCTGTGAGCATCACCTAGATCCAATGAGTACTACATGGACCATTCATTATCATGAGAGATGGGTTCTAATGAACCACTACTCGTGAAACATGGGTCAATGAGTTTGACTCATAAATCTACACAATTGAATAGATTGATAGCAATATCACAATTTGACATGCTATGGAAATTACCTCCTACTTATTAATTCATAAATCAACTAATCATTTTATAAAGCTATTCTATTACCAAATCACTTGCTCATCAATATTTAACATATGTTTATTATAAGAAATACGATCAATTTGAACCACACTACTAGAGATCTTACTATCAAACTCAACTTCAACTAAACTAGTCACAATTATGTTTGGTATAAATCAAAATTGCAGTCAAGGTCATCCATAACAACTTTAATTTTCATCAACTCAATAAAATCCTAATACTTACCACTTTCTATATTCTATTGATCTCAAAATATTATTTTCACTATGCCATAGCTTATTTATTAATTAATCCACAAATAATATTATTGCAATAAGTAAAGACAAGTACTCATCACCATTTTATATAAATTGAAATTATTTTGTTTATTTTAGAACTAGTTAATAATTATTTTACTTGGCTATCAAATTCAAAATAAACCAATCAAAATATGAACAATTTTTATGAAAAAATATTTATCCAGCTAGTGTTTAACAAGTATTTATTATTTGTAAGTCAACTAATCAATCTACAAAGATGATTTGCTAAAAAATCACTTGTTTATCAATATTTAATAGATTTTTTTTACAAAAACCTTGCAAAGTACACAAAAACCTTGCAAATAAGTCATATGGTGATTCTTTTTCGTATCTCTTTATATTAAACAATGCCCACACAAGAAACATAGGATCAACAATTCCTAAACTCTACTCACAATTTATTTTGAGTTCACTATGAGTTGTTGGATTCAATGATAAGCTATTTGTAACAACAGAGTTATCATTGACTAGACAATCATTTTTACTTTTTGATCCATATATTTTGTTTCCCAAAAAAATGCTAGGATGAGCAACACTTTCAGCCATATATCCCTTAGGCATTGAATACCTCAAACTATTCTCATATCCATGGAAATTTCATATGCCTAACAAAGTTTTGTAGGCTCCTTGTCTCTCAACAAATAACTCTTTTTTTTTATCAAATGTGCCTAGATATATGACCAAGCACATTGCATCATTTGGTCTGATACCTTTAGGAATTCCATTCAATGATTTTGAAAACCTTATTTTGAAAGCTAGAATCAATTCTTCTTCTGCCTTCTAGATGTCCATGAATTTGGAAATCATAAAACCCACATTAATTATTTCACTAAATTACTCTATGAATGCTGTCATGAATTCTTGCCAAGATGAAATGGAGTAGGATGGAAAGTATGAAAACCAACCCCTATCATCTTCCTTTAGAGATTGAACAAAAAGTTCCATGACAACATCCTCAACATCCGCCTCATAATATTCCATTAAATTCATAAACTCTTGTAGATGCCTATCTACTGATTCAATTTTCTTTCCATTGAACTTTGGAAATAGTTCCCTAATCCCATCAAGAATAAAATTTAAGAAATTATGGATGCCACTAAAATTCAATACTCTATGTCTTTGAGCAGAGAAGGGTCTTCTTTGAAGACATAATTTCTGCTCTATCATGACACTATAGCTTGTAGAGGGGAACCAAAATGGTTATACATACTTGAAAATAAAATAATCCCCACTACAAATATCTACTTCTTAATACTTCTTTCAAAATATCATGTTTTCTCATTTCCCTTTCTTTTAATGCCTTGAAACATTGAATAAGGGACAATATTTTCTAGGACCTTAATAGTTGACCTTCATACAAAATATAGCAGTGGATAAATACCTAAAAAATGTTGCAAACCCCAAAGCTCTTGCTTATGATGTAATAATTTTTTAGAGTCACCACCTCTTAAAGGAGGATAAGATCTTCAAGCAATAGGAAGATCCTTTACAGATCAACTTTCATTTTGAGTTCTCTCCACTAGCAGAGAATCGAACTTCATGACGTGCTACAAGAAAATTCCTCTTCAAGTTTGAAGGTATCTTTGGATCATTTGACACAAAACTTCATATCAACAAAGTTCTTGACTCCTTCCAAAGGGATATTCCTCTATCTTCTTCAACGGAGTCACCAAATTTTTTGGTGGCTCGGATGAGGTAGAGAATATTTTCAATTGCTTACCTACAGATTCATTGTACTTATCTCTAGCAAAGTCGCTAATCTATTAGTGTTTCCAATTGATTGTCCAATTTTTCCTAAAGGTTAACTAATCCTTATGCTAAAAAACCCTAGGTCAGTGACAAGAAAATAGGAGATAGGTTTTATAGTTTTGTCCTCTACAATTTAGGCTCTACAAAACCAAGGTGGGTTTCCCTATAAAATCATTCAACATATAACACTTCTTTACAATGATGCCTTTGATAACAAATTCATCACACTAATATGGTAAAAGGTAATATGATGGGATAAATAATCTTTGCAAACCTCTATATTTTTCAGTAGTTCTTTGTTGTGTGGTAATGGACCTAAAAAGTAAAAATATAGAAAAGTGAATGGTTTTGATTTGATTTGATGTTTGATTCTTCCCTAGCTTCAAACTTTGTGAGTCTCCTTGACCAGTGCCTTATCCACACAAAGTCTAGGAATGAAATAAAATCCTACAACAGACCAAATTTTTCTTCTTACAACCTCACTACCTTATAGTGAGAAACCAAGAAAAGAGAAATGCTATCACACTACTTATAGATCCACATTGCAACCACATAATCATTGATGAATGAAATGAAAGAAAATTTATTCTACTCCTTAAATATAAACTAACATTTCAAAAACCCATAACAAATATGATATGAGAACCAAGCATAACCCTTGATCATATTGATTCAAAAGATGATGAGTACAATGATGGAGAGTATAACATATTGATATTCAAAATTTAGAAATACAATGTGTATTCCAGTCATCTATTGGTATTATAGATAAAAACTTACAACATTCCTTCTCTGTGTCTCATATGACTTATCTATTTAGATCGAATCTATATAAAGAGTAAGAAAAACTAAAAATAAAAACCCTTTGAATGACAACAAAACTTACCTTTATAGTGTAGGCATGAATCAAAATTGATTAAAACCCTAACCATAACACAACTATATTTTATCTAGTAGGGGTGAAATATGATTGGATTTAAAAAAAAAATGAATTGCCCCTAAAACCTAAGCAATAACCCAAGACACAGTGAATCTAACACCACCAACAAACATTCCATCATGACCTCTATGAATATAGACCTGGAACTCTTGGGAAATATGCAATAAAATCCAGGTGAGCATGTTCTGATAATTTTTTTTGGCACCTACAACACATAAAGGAGAATTTGCACCATCCCGACCATTAATGAAGCATGAGAGAAGCACATAAAATTGATCTAGAGTTGATTGGATTCAATCTGGTCACTGGAAATGTAGTTGTTCCATTACTTTTGGTTTTCATGTGAAATGGAGTTGCTAGCCATTGAAGTTTGAATTTTGGTTGTTGGACCATGGACGGGTGACTGAGATCAAGCGTATTGTGAAGTTTAAATAGAGCTATTTGATCATCATAAGAAATATGATCAATGACCATCATGAGCTCCCCACACATTGTACTTATGCTTAGGTCTCGAAAACCATTTCCACAATGTGAAGGAGTTGCACAATGCTATGAGAAACTAACAACTCTCGCCTTGGACACAAATCCTCATATTGCTCCATCGCCTTTATGACTCACCCCTCTTGATTCACAACTGTGATGTGAATCAATTACATGATGACTATCAGATCTCATCCCTTTTCATTACAACCATTGATCTTGAATATCACACATTGTAGGTAGCTTATGCTGAGGTGAACTTCAAAATGTGATGTGAAGAACCAAAACGATGCAATAAGGGATCAACACTTGTCCTTTGAAATATTCTTCTAGCCCCACCACCTTTGGAAGTGTTAGAGGAGTTGACATGGAAGGATCTCACACTCCCATAGTCTCATTTGTAAATGATGACTATGTCCCACAGGGTAGCCGAGTGTAGACATGTGGATCCCACCTATCACAATCTAAGCCCTTAAAACCTTGGGGCCACCACTAGATTCAAAAAAACTTTGTGAAGAGCCCATGGGGTCTACTAGACACATGGCACCTCACCACATCCCGACATCCTATTTTTTGTGATTATTTTATTCCTTGTAGGCAAGTGGGGGCCAATGAAAATTGGGAACCCATTGTTGTGAGATTGAAGGGAACATAAATTAAGAAAAAATATAGCACATGCTTTAAGTTATAGCTTAAAAGGGGTCATTTCACTAGGTTGACAGAAGGCTTTGACACTTTAGAAATATTTTGGACCTAGGAAAAAATTTAGACTTAGGACATTTGATCCAATATTTGACTTGTGGGAATAAGTGGTGAAAAATGAACCAAGGGGCCGGTTAATCAAATGACAACCTAGACATAGGTTATAGCTTAAACAACTAGGAACCAACCACATGAGGTCAACACAAATAATTAACAAAAGTGCACACTCAAACTTAGGGCTTAGGGTTTTAACACATAAGGGTTTTAGAAAGCCCTAACTTGTAGACTCAAAACCCTAATTCAAATACAATTGAGGAATTTCAAAACCCCCAGAATCCCAAAACATCAAAATAACCATGGATTTTACAAGCTCCACTAGGAATAATTGAAGGGACCACCATGGGTTGGGAGACCATTGTATTCTTAGGTTTGAAAACTTGTTTTTCTTTTAGAGGCACAAAGTTAATTACATGATTATCTCTTGGTATTTTATAAGATGATAGAGGTGGAACCATAACATACATTCTAGGTGGTCGAGGGAGGATACTTGGTTCAGACTTAGGTTCATCCACTACCTACTGCATAGGAAAAGCATCCATTAAAGTCACTTTAGATTGAGGAACCTTAGGAAGGATGTTACTAAGGGATAACTTGGCTATACACTTGGCCTTAAACTTTTGATATGATGTGAATAATAATTCTTCACAAGGCTTAACAAGTTCAATAAGTTGAGGTAAAAAAACAATCTAGTAAAAAATTTCCATGAGAGGCCAAAGGTTTAAATCCACTATGATAAATAATGTTTATTTATTCTTCAAATAGGAATTTGATATATTTTTGGATAATCGATGGGACCAAATTCATGGAGCGTAGCCATGGATAGCCTAACTTCAAATGAAATTGGTCTAACATTGGGATGGTAAATGAAACATCTAGCTATTTTGGTTCAACTTAGTGAGAGAGTTATCAAACCTATCATATGGAAAATAGAACCATCATGAGTTTTTAACCATGATTTTGATTGTTCATAGTTATCGTTGTGAAGTTCATGCACAAATAAGAATTATTTAGTGATCACATTCTCTAAACGCACTAGATCAATGAGTATCTCCCTTGTAGGTTTATCATTAATTTTCCTGATGATATAAAGAGGACCATCAAGTGCATTTATGGATGCATCAAATGTGTAAAAGAAATATTAGGAAACAAAGTGGTTTGACCCTTACAAGGTTGGACTTATATCATGTTGAAAACATTGGATAAATCATCTTATTCATCATTATCACTATATTACACAAAGTTTGATGATTGAATTAGCAATGTGTTTGTAAATATTTTTAAGTTTTAGTTAGGTGGTGAAACTAATTTATTTCCTTTGTCATTAATACTAACCAACTGGATTTGATTAGAGTTGATGAGGTCTTGCACTTGGTCCTTAAGACACATACATCATTCTGTATCATGTTCAAGTGTACGATGATATTGAAAAATGTTTTTGTGTTAAATTTTGGTAGTAAAGGTTTAGTTGTGTCAATAGGCCTAATCGGAGGGAGTTGAATCATGTTCTTGTTTAGTAACTATAACATTATCACATGGAGATAATTGAGAAATTGTAAAAATTGCCTATCTCTTAGCCTAAATTGATAGGGAGTTGTACTTGCAACAATGACATGTATTTAAATGTTATTAGCGGTTTGAGGAGTGGTTATATTAATGAATTTTAATTTTTAAATGATTGATAATTATTTTGAGGCATAGATTCAAATTGACCAACAAAATTCGATGAAGTCATTCCTTCATACTGACTAATCAATATTTGATAATCACGAAGAGTTGTACAAAAGTGTGTAAAAGATGGAAATTTCATCAATGATATCTTATCTCTAATACTAGGTTGCAAGTTTCCTATAAACACTTGTTGAATATCAGCATCGGGAAGACTATAGGAAATTTGTGAGTAAAGCGATTGGTATCATCCTATAAAGTTAGTTATCTTTTCCTTCGCTCTTGTTTACAATTAAATAAATCTGTTAACATCACTTGAGGACCAATGTTTGCTTGAAATTTTTGTAGAAATGAGCTAACAAGCTATGTGAATGAGGTTATTGGGTTGTTTGGAAATGATAAACATAATTCCAAAGCCATGTCTTTCAATGATCTAGGAAAGAGTTTTGCTAGGAGCACATCTTCAAAAATAAAGTCACTACATAAGTCAGATCATTTTCTATTTATGGAGGCTTAAATACCAAAATAGGGGTTTGACTGAGGCAAATCCCCATAGCCATCCCAAACCATCTCTTTTATAGATTTATTGTAGGTACAAATCCAAAGACAAAAGGTTTGTAGGGAAAGAAACAAAGAGCAAACAAAGAGCTACAAGATCAAGTTTTGAAGTTTTAGAATGGCTTACAAAAACCCATATGCCCTTGGGTGACTGGGTCCCTGTATGCATGCTAGATCCAAATTTTTATGACATGTACACATCATTCGACACTTCCTAGATCTGCCTTCAAATTACTATTGTAGTTTGTGTGCTTCTAGAATATTTCATTTATCATATTAGGTCATCTACTGTAATTAGGTTAATCATAGGAAATTATTTCCAATCCATTTTCAAGGCCCCGAGAATGTAGATGAAGGTTCATTGAATCACCTTCATGGTTGAAAGTCAATCTATTCACCTTGTTGATTTGCATTCTTATGTAATTTTAAAAAATGAGGTAATTGATCCTAGGTTTCATGCATTAAACTTGAGGCTCCCTTTTTCATATGTTACATTTTGGTGAAATTGACATTTGACATCATAAACCTTCAAAAATTGCATTCATTCACCCTAGATCTAGGTTTTGTATTTAATTGTATTGCATTTCTCACTTTGAGTTTCATATTTTCATTATAAAAAAATCATAAAAAATCCAAAAAAAATTGCATATCATATTGCATTGTAAGTTGCAATAGGGTTGTTTCAATAGCATTCAAGATTGCATTTGAAAGTGTAATTTGTTACTCAAACATTGGCATACAATTATATTTTACTTACATTAAGGATTTCTAGAAAAATAGTCATTATGAAATCATTTTACAAATAAAAACAATAATATTAAACAACTTGAACATCTAGTTTTTCATTTTTCTAAACCTCTGTCAGGGACTTAGATGCCCTTGGGTGACCCTGTCTTGCTAGAGGTTGTAAGGAAAGAAAGATGCAAAAATGCCTTCCAAATTCCAATCTTAGAAGAGAAATAGTGCATATAGTACTTTTAATTTCAATTACAATTACATTTCATTTAAGAAACACATACGCATGAACAAATAGATAAACCCACACACAGAATTAAACACCAGATTTAAGTGGGAAAAACCTTACAAGAGAAAAACACACACACCAAGTAAAGTCACTTTGTATTACAGTAAATAATGTTCACACATAGAGTTTCAGACTCCAACCTGAAAGGTTAATTCACAACAATAAACATTTCCAAGATCAACCTCGTACACAACTTCTCCATACGGATTTGTTCCCTCACATTGTTACATTGCTCGTAAGCATATAATATAGAACATTAATGAATTGATCAAAATATACACCATACTACAAAGTGATTCAACATATGCAATATACAATCATGGTTGTTTCGGTTTCTAAACACCAACTGTTACAAGAACGCAAATGCTATAGTCGTGTTGACCTCATTTCGAAATCATTATTTAAACCATCAACAAATTCTAGCAAAATATCAATTTTCAACCTGGCACCAATCAAATCCTGCCTAGGTAATCTTTACACATTATCAAATCAACCATCATACCACTTATCAACTTATTAGCTCATCCTATGTGGCACCCACCATCCATGTCACTATCGTACAAATGACGTAACCTTCCACGCAAACTAGTCCCACCATCCATTGGTTATGTCACCAAGTCGGGAGAAAACCAAACTTTAAAACCTTCTATTGGAGGTTAGGAAATTCCTAAAACTTGTGACATGCCAATAATGATGTCACCAAGTTAGGAGAAACCCAAACTTCAAACCTCCATCGAAGGTTAGGAATTTTCCAAAACCCGTGACATGGCAATAACAAAGGGAAGCTTAGTCTCACCAAGTTATGAACTTTTAGAACCCTGTAACTTAGGTTTCAAGGTTATGATTTTTGGCGATCTCATGACATACAAGGTAATAAAGAAAATAAAATTCCAAGTTCAAATGTTCCAAGTTAGCAAGTTGAGGCACATTTTCCAACATGCTCCCACTTGAAGAAGACTTACTAGCTTCTTCCAAACTCAAAGTTATTAAAAGTCATAAGCCCCAAGGCCCATTGAATTGACACACCACCTATACTTGTTTGTACTTATAGGCTTTGTCAATGCATCATCGACGTTCTCCAAAGTATCCACTTTTTCAAGATTAACCTTTCCATCTTCCACCATATCATGAAAAAAATGATACTGAACATCGATATGCTTTGTCCTAGCATGGAAAGTGAGATTTTTCACTAAACAAATGGCACTCTGACTATCAAAACAAATGGTTATCTACCCTACATTAAAACCAACATCAAAACACAAACATCTAAGACAAACGACTTCTTTGTAGGCATGTGTTGCTACCATATACTTTGCCTCTGTAGTAGATAAAGCGACTACAACCTGCCACTTACTCATCCAACTCACTGCACCACCAAATAACATGAAGATGTATCCACTGGTGGATCTTCTACTATTAAGGCCCCCTACCCAATCATAATCTACATACCCACGAATGCTAAGAGATTTTTGTGAACCAACTGAGTTGCCATGATAACACAAAACATACTTTGAAGTACCCTTCAAATATCTAAAAAATCTCTTCACAACATCCCAATGTGGTCTTCTTGGATTATCCATAAACTGAATAAGTACTCCCACTGCTTGGGAAATGTCTAGCCTAGTACAGACCATTGCGTACATTAAATTTCCAACTGTACTTGCATAAGGCACCCTGGTGATGTCCTCCATCCTAGTAGGATACTTCAGACAATCTTCAATAGATAGCTTCATCCCCTGCAATACTGGAACAACTAACTGCTTGCAATCTATCATACTAAATCTCTCAAGGATAGTATTAATATACTTACTTTGGCTGAGCCAAATCTTTTTACTTTCCCTATCTCTTCTGATTTCCATACCCAAAATTTACCTTGCTGCACCTAAATCTTTCATTTCAAAATGTGCTAACAACTAATATTTTAAAACAAAAATCATACACTTACTATTCCCAAAGAATAACATATCATCCACATATAGGGCAATAATAACTAAATAATCATTTTTAGTTTTGTAATATACACAATGATATGATTTTGATCTCACAAATTCCAATGACAACACAAAGGTGTCAAAATTTTGGTACCACATTCTAGGTGATTGCTTTAAACCATAGAGATATTTATTCAACTTGGAAACCATACTTTCCTTACCTTTTTCAATGAAGTGCTTAGGCTGGGACATATAAATTTCTTCTTCTAGATCTCCATGAAGAAACACTATCTTCACATACATTTGCTCAACCTCTAAGTCATATGCTGCAACAAGTGACAATAGAAATCTGATAGATGTCAGCTTAGCTATAGGAGAGAATATTTCTCCATAATCAATTCCCTCCACTTGGGAATAACCTTTCACAACCAACCTAGCTTTATACTTCGCCACACTATCATCAGGATCAATTTTCTTCTTAAATACCCATTTATAGCCAATAGGCTTTCGACCTTCAGGAAAAGGTACCAAATCACAGGTTTCATTCTTTTTCAAAGATGCCATTTCCTCATTCATGGCTTCCAACTAGGAATTTGAATTAGAATATTAATATCCCCCTTTGCAGTCCTAGGCTAATCAATGCTAGTAATCAAAGCATAGACATAGCTCATATCCAACATGGAAAAACCATACCTTTTAGGATACCGTTTCTCACATGTAGACCTCCTCACAGGCTGAGGATAAATTTTTGGTTCTTTTCTTGTTCAGAGCTATCAGAGCTACTAGAGCTCTCCTTAGTTTCAAGTAGACTTTGAATTTGTAGTTCCTCTTTATCTGGAGTTTGAGGAATTTCTACTACATCATTCTTCTTTTCTTCTTCTTCTATCTCTGACTGCATATCAACTACATAAGTTTTCAACTCTTGAAAGATTACACTTCTACTGCACACAACCTTCTCAGTAACAAGATTCCAAAGCTTGTATCCTTTCACACTAATTCCATAGTTGATGAAGATACATTTTACAGCTTTGTTCTCCAACTTAGACCTTTTCTCATTTTGCACATAAACATATGCTTCACAGCCAAAGACACAAACATGTCTTAGAGAGGGATTCTTACCAGACCATGCTTCCATAGGTTTTTTGTCAACAAGAGCTGAACTAGGTGAAAGATTAATCAACATGTTGTAGCCACATCCTCAGCCCAAAAAATCTTCTCCAGACCAACATTTCTCAACATACATCACTCTTTCCATTAGTGTCCTGTTTAACCTCTCAACAACTCCATTCTACTGTGGAGTATAAGGTGTAATTTTATGCCTTTTATTCCCATGGTCTTTGCAATACCTTTTGAAATATGCTAAAAAAAATTACCGCCATTATCTATCCTTAAGCATTTAATTTTCCTTCCAGTCTAATTTTCAACCAAGTTTTTAAACTCTCTAAACTGACCAAACACTTCTAATTTACTTTCAAGAAATTATACAAATTCCCTTCTTGAATAGTCATCAATAAAATAAACATAATATTTAGACTTCGATAATGAAGGAACATCCACTTGACCAAATACATCAAAGTAAACATAATCCAATACACCAGAAGACTTATGAGGACTAGAGTAAAAATAAACACGATGTTGCTTTCCGTAATTGTAATGTTTGCAAAAATCAAACTCAAGGTTACAATCATCAAGCCCTTCTATTAGGTTCTTATTTTTCAAGGATTTTAAGCCTTTCTCTCCTATGTGACCGAGTCTATGATGCCACAACATGGTTTTCTCTACTGGGAGTTTCACGTCCAAAGAGTTTGCACCTAGAGGAACCTCATTCTCCTTCTCTAACAAGCAACCTTGCTTGATTTTATATAGAAACTATTAAATTGAACAACCTATGCATCTAGCTTGTACAAAGTACTAATACATGCACCCCTAGCCAACACCATTGAGCCTCTAGTCATCTTACAACCACCACTTGAGAAAGAAACTTACACCCTGACATCATTAAACTTACAAAGAGAAAATTTTGAGCCAGACCTGATATGTGCATTACACCATCAATCTATTTTATTCTTTTGTCAAGAAATTGAATTCTAAATCTTCCTTGGCCAACAATTTCCAGAGATGAATCACTCGCTAGATACACCTTTCCACAAACATACTTTCCATACTTCATAAACTAATCTCTGTGAGATGTCATGTGAAAAGATGCACCTGAGTCAATCAACTAGACATCATATGATGCCCGAGTCACCAAGGCTGCAATGAAGGCATCTGCATCACTTTGAGAAGAATCATTATCTAAAGAGTTGTTGTTGTTGTTGTTCTTTTTATCCTCTTTACAATCCTTCCAGATATGACTAGTTTTCCCGCAATTCCAACATTTTTCCTTGGAATTCTTGTTAGGAGGCTTAGATTTTCCCTCAGATTTAGATTTGGACTTCTAGTCTTTCTTCTTGCCTCTCTCCTTTGATCTACCTCAAATAGCAAGAGCCTCCTTGGCCATCTCAGATGATCCCAAGTGTTGGGTAAGGAACATAATAGAAGCATACATTGATCCTCCTCCTCCATCTTCACACCCATAGATGCCAACTATGCAAAAATCATATTAAATGAATTGAAATGGTTTTCTATGGATGCTACTCCTTCCATCTTCAAGGAGTATAACTTCTTCCTCAAGAATAAATTATTCACCAGAGACTTGCATTGATAAATATCACCAAGTTTCTTCCATAATGAAGATGCAGTCTTCTCCTCATGGATGTTTAGGAGAACATAATCAACAAGACAAAGTCTTATCAACCCTCTAGATTTTCTATTTGTGAGGTCCCAATCTTCTTGTTTTATGCCTGATGGTTTTGTCCCCATAATAGCAATCCAAAGATCTCTATCCACCAACAGGTATTTCATTTTTATTTTCCACAACTCAAAATTGCTACCTTTAAACTTTTCAATTTCTATTTTTCTTACCATCTCAATCTGTAATCAAGAAAACTAGTTTTTCTCTACAAGACTCCCACTAGACAATAGTAGCACAAAAAACCCGATTCACCCACAAGGATAACAAAATTGGCCAAGATTTGATACGACTTGTAAGGAAAGAAAGATGTGGAAATGCCTTCCAAATTCTAATCTTATAGGAAAAATAATGCAGATGGTACTTTTAATTTCAATTTCAATTATAGTTCATTTAAGAAACACATACATAGGAACAAATAGATAAATCCACGCACAAAATTGAACACTAGATTTACGTGGGAAAACCCTTACAGGAGATAAACCAACACACCAAGTAAAGTCACTTTGTATTACAGTAAATAATGTTTACATACTGTCAAATTTTAATTCACAACAACAAAAATTTCCCAGATCAACCTCGTACATAGATTCTCAATATAGATTTGTTCCCTCACATTGTTACAATGCTAGTAAGCATATAATGTAGAACATTAACCAATTGATTGAACTCTACACCATAATACAAAGTGATTCAACATATACAATATACAATCATGGTCCTTTTGTTTTTTTAACATCAACTGTTACAAGAATGCAACTACTATAGCTATGTCAAACTCATTTTGAAATCGTTATTTGTCAATAGATTCTGGCCAAATATCAATTTTCAACCTGGTAATGTAGACATGCAAAATTAACATTTTGCATTCGATCGGGTTAATTCATTAACTAAACTAGGTTGCACATTAAGTCCATTCACCGATTAATTAGGTTCGCCTTCATCCATTCATCGGGTAATATCATCTCCTAAGGTCATTCATTCAAAATTAAATAAACATTATCATCAACCTTTTAATCAAATAAATCAAAAATCCATTTAATTAAATCCAAATGCATTTTCCATCTTTTTCTGATTTAAATAAATCAAGTATTTAAATCAAATAAGTCAAATCATCATTAGGCTAATCTAATCTTGATTAAATTAACCTAAGCATCCACTTGCACAAATAAATCAATTTATTGATTTATTAAATTCCCTATTTTCTTTCAACATGGCATCTTGGAAGAATATTCCCCACTCATGCATTTTCAGAATATTAAATTCTGACATGTTCCCCACTCAAAATTTAAAATTTTGACTTATCCTCCACCCATGCATTTTCAGAATATTAAATTCTAACATGTTCCCCACTCAGAATTTAAAATTCTGACTTATCCTCCACCCATACATTTTCAAAATATTAAATTCTGACATGTTCCCCACTCAGAATTTAAAATTCTGACTTATCCTCCACCCATGCATTTTCAGAATATTAAATTCTGACATGTTCCCCACTCAAAATTTAAAATTCTGACTTATCCTCCACCCATGCATTTTCAGAATATTAAATTATGACATATTCCCCACTCAGAATTTAAAATTCTGACTTATCCTCCACCCATGCATTTTTAGAATATTAAATTCTAACATGTTCCCCACTCAGAATTTAAAAATTTGAAAGCCTTACATGTCCCCCCACTCAAACAATTTTAAATTCTTGGCACATGGACCAAAATGTGCTCACTCCTCAGCCAATTAGAGGTTGCCAAGTGGCCTCATTTCATTGGCCAATCTCTCATCAAGAAAATCTATAAATTGAAGCATAATCCTCCATAATTTTAACTACAACTTTAATGCAAGGTCACTCTCTTCATTTGAGAAATGATCTTGTATCTCTCCATCATATAGGCATTTGGCATCATTTTGAGCTACAAGGATTGGGAAAGGGCTATTTGCTACAATAGCACCAATCCAACATGGAATAGGTAAACTTGTTTTGCTTTCATAAGTTCATTTACTCTTCCTAATTGACCTCTTTTGAGGCATCACAATGTTATTTCATGGAGGTATTTATAGATTTGTATGTTTGAACTAACCCTTCTAATGAATGTTTAAGGTACTTTCATGTGCAGATTTGCAGGTACTTCAGGTACCAATTGGATCCCACCTAGGTACTCTTCACACATTATCAAATCAACCATCATACAACTCAACAACTTATTGGCTTGTCCTATGTGGTCCCCACCATCCATGCAGTATCCATGTCACTGCCATACAATTGACATCACCTTCCATGTAGACTAGTCCCACCATCCATTGGTTATGTCGCCAAGTCGGGAGAAACCCGAACTTCACAACCGCGAGTAGAGGTTAGGAATTTTCCAAAACTCATGACATGGTGATAACAAAGGGAAGCTCAGTGTCACCAAGATATGAACTTTTAGAACCCCATGACTTAGGTTTTAAGGTTATGATTTTCAGCGATCTTGCAACATACAAGGTAATAAAGAAAATAAAACACTAAGTTCAAATGTTCCAAGCCAACAAGTTGAGGCACATTTTCCAATAGAGGTGGCTAATAATTTTTTTCATAGATTTGTCTTTGTACTTGCATTCTATTTATGCTTGTAAATTTCTATTTTAAAATTCTGAAATAGTTTTATTACATGTTAAAGAAAGTTGTCATTTTTCTTAGCTTATTGAAAGTTTTGAAAGAATTTTACATTTTAGTATTGATTTTTTTTTAGATCTATAGGATAATTGTTTGCATTTTCTGAATCATTGAAAAAACTAGATTGTTACAACATATTACACAATCCAAAAACTCAAAAAATAGTAACAAAATCAATTCTAAACCTGGGTTTGCAAATAGACACACAATTAATCTCTATTAATAAAGCCTCTAAAATGAACATTTAAAAAAAATCCCTACCAAGACCCAAATGACCTTGGGCATCCCAGTCCTCCAAAAATAACTCTAAAACTTAGAAATATTGATATTCTCTGTCAATTTGTAGGTTTGCAATCTAGTTTCAGATCGGTGGTAGGTTTGTAATTTTTTTTTTGACCCTAGTTAGCTTAAATGCGAGTTATAAATTAAAGATTAATCTTGGGGAAAGTATAGCCATATGATCATGCCAGATATCTTTCTACAAGTACATTGTATACCTATCAAGCCTTGTAGTTGTGATACCTTTGATTTGTTAGATGAAGCCCTTGATGACTTCATCTCGCTAAGCTCATCCACTAAGGCTTGTAACATTCCCACACAAAAAATAATAATCAATGTGATCACACTTGATCATTTATCCACTAATGCAATAACCTCAAGTTCAAACCAAACCTGTGCTGATCATAGGACCACCTCAAAACAAACCAAAACCTCCAGGTTCTATCATAAACTTTTTAAGACAACTGACTAGTAATAATGTATCGTAACAACCAAGTTACCATATAATTTCTCATACATATAACACAAGGAATAACAAACAACCAAGAAAAAAAAAACAATTCCCACATCAATACTGCTTCCACAACTTGTTCTACCTAGTGCCCCTCATTTACCTCAATATAGTGGAAAGGAGTAAGATCTTGTGGAGCAACTTCAAAACACTCCTAATATTTCAATGTGGGACCTAATTTAAACCTCATTAATCTACCACATAATGCTTCAAATTTCTTTATAAAAAGTTGTGGTCCCTCCTAGTGCACAACTAACAAATGTAGTAGACTTAAACAAGGGAATGAATTTAGTCAATTTGGATATATCTTTCATCAAAGTGAATTACCTTCTAAAGAAACTAAAAAAAAATGATGCTTTGATGATAATGGCTATCATTAACAGGGCTAGGATTAGATATACCCTTATTGATAATGGTTCGAGACTTAATGTTTGTAGTGTGAGCCTTTTGGACAAAATTAGAGTTGATAAAACTAAAATTCAACCAAATAATTTATCATTCGTGGTTTTAATAATATGGGTAAACAAGTGCTTGGTGTAATAAATTACCTATCAAAGTGGGTAAGCTTGTGTTGCAAACTCCCATCCATGTCATGCCTCATGATCTTTCATATAATCTTCTCTTGGGTAGACCATGGATCCATGAGATGAAAGGAGTGCCTTCAATGCTTCTTAGCTTAATGAAATATACTTTCAATAAAAAGGTGTACACAATAAAATCTGATCCAAAATCTAAAATTGCTTACAAAATGACAAAGGGATGCAAAACCCTCTAAGAACATTGAAACCAACTACAAAAGTGGAACCTTTACAACCTAAAGATAAAGAAGAGTGTCTTTCATTAGTGAAAAAGTTGTTGGAGGATGATTTGGGTTCATTAGACTTCACACCTACATTCATGGGGAAATACAAGATTACCAAAAAAGTGAAGGAAAAAGAGAAAGAAGTGGTGACATCAACATAATTTGACATTGAAAAATCAAAGACACAAGAATTCAAAAATTCTATTAATGAGAAAACATGGATTACACATCCATCTATGATGAAACTAAGTAGGAAAAACCACCTTCTTTGATATAAATGGAAGCACTTTATCAAAGAGGGTACCAACTCTTGAAACAATATGGCTATAATGGAAAAGGATGTGGAGTGAAAGAACAAGGAATTTGTGTCCCCATAGAGATTAATACACAAAAGAAAATAAGAGGCCTTGGTTATTTCCCTTAAAAAGAAACAAAAGCATCAAGGATCCTTCACTTAATATCAATATTATCATGCAAGATTCTCCTAAGAAAACTTTAATATTGGTGCATCCTAAATTGATAAATACTACATGTGAGAATGTGACATTGGATATGTTTCAAAATGATGAGCCCCTAGGGGAATTTTTCTATGTTACATGAGGATGCGTCCCCTTTCCCAAAATACACTATCTGCATTCCTAGTCGTCCCTAGGATGGGGGGATGCAAAGGGGATGTCCCCTTACCATCCCTTAAACTACCCATAGAGCAAGAAATGATAAGAAAAATCCCTGTCGATTTGGGGACAAATCCCTATCCTTGGTATGGCTTGGGGATGTGGGAAATGTCCCTTGTTGTACTAGGGATGGCTAGCCATCCCCCATGGACAAGGAACTTCCTGCATAAGAAAATGTTAAAAATTCATTTAAAAAAAAATCTTTGTGCTGGTTAGAGATGGGGGGCCCACAATTTTCACACAACGACAACATTCTTTTAGATACTTAACAGTAACCTTTGTTATGACCTCCAGATTTGTGCTAGTATTTCTCTAACTCCCCCAGATCTTGTTGCTAGAGTGCAAAGAACATAACACTAAGAAAAAAATTTATTACAGAGTGTATGGAAAAATTCCTTGAGTACAATTACTTCAAGCAACCCCCCTCTTAGAGTAAAGCCACTTGAATCCTTAGTTATGAGTATATGTGCCCAAGAGATGAATAGGGGAGATGTATGACATAAAAATAGTATTTAATTAACATAAGAATGGAAAATTCACACCATTGTCTCTAGATTTAGTCATAGACCAGAGTGCAGTTGCTGCTTAGATTTAACATTTTGTATGAGAACATCTATTTCACATATAAGAAACCTACTTGAGATGAAAACTTATTACAATATTACTAATTTTTTTTAATAGCTGATTCTTCCTATTCAATTTTAGGACTTTCAATATAGTCATTATCATAGCACTAACATAACTAAGTTACTTGTTATCTATATTAATCACCTAAAACTTAATCAAGTGAACTGATTTGAAATAAAATAGGAAAATTCAAAATACCGCTAAGCCAATGTTGTACAAGCTTCACATATTTTGCATGAACTGGAAATCAGTCCTAAGAAATCTTATATAACTTATTTTTCAATGATTAGTATTATTAAAACAAGCATGACAAAGAATAGATTAATTATCATCAATGCATTAAAGAAAACTAGGCTTCGGCTAATAATAATTAATTGTTATCAATTATTGACATATATATCTCTTTGCCTCTCTATATAATATATTAATAAATTTTGAAAAATTCATGTATATATATATATATTTTGTATATCACCATCCCCTAAAAATGGCCCCTAGGAAATGTCTCAGAAACACGTCCCCTACTATTCCCCCATCCTTGTCCCTAAAATTTCATGGAACATAGGAATTTTTGGGTGTGAATAGTCACCTACTCATCATGATCAACGAGTTTCCTATTGCTTGAATACTAAGGCATACAATGGGAAAGAAATGGAACTAAGTGATGATGAAAAAGATCTATCCAAATTTATTTTTGATGTTTTAAACCATAATATATTACTTGTGGGAGACACCTTGGAAGTGCCAATGGATATATCTAATGAAGAGAAAGTGATCCAAACTCGAAAGTTTCTTGATGAGGACAAACAAGAAGATCATGCAACATTGCTACATGTCTTTCCTAAAATATTTTCCAAACCATAATATATTACTTGTGGGAGACACCTTGGAAGTGCCAATGGATATATCTAATGAAGAGAAAGTGATCCAAACTGGAAATTTTCTCAATGAGGACAAACAAGAAAATGGATGTTCCAAACCATAATATATTACTTGTGGGAGACACCTTGGAAGTGCCAATGGATATATCTAATGAAGAGAAAGTGATCCAAACTGGAAAGTTTCTCGATGAGGACAAACAAGAAGATCATGCAACATTGCTACATGTCTTTCCTAAAATATTTTCTTAGAGTTATTCGGATATGCTTTGTATTGACTTTAAGATATTCACACACAACATTGTTCTTGAATAAAACGGTAAACCAGTGAGACAAGAGATACACAAGATGAATCCTAGATAGCTTTATTGGTTAAGGCTAATATTGAAAAGATTTTACAAGCTAGTTTCATCCTCCCTACTGATTATTCACTTTGGATCTCTAACATTATGGTAGTGGAAACAATTGATAATCATATTTAGGTGTGTATGGATTTTTGTGATCTTAATAAAGCATATTTAAAGGATGATTCTCCTCTTCCTAATATTGAAATCATTGTGGATTCAATTATATGATATGCCTTATTATCTTTCATGGACAATTTTTCAAGATATAATCAATTTTTTATTAATCCTCAAGATCAATATAAAATAGCTTTCACCACACCTTGGGGAAAATTTTGTTGGGTTTTTATGCCTTTTGGATTAAATAATGTTGGAGAAACATATCAATGAGCTATGACTCTAATATTTCATGATTTCATACACAACATCTTGGAAGACTATGTTGATGATATTTTGGCTAAGTCTTTAACATGTCAAGATCATATCAAAATCCTTTGTAAAATATTTGAAAGAATCCATAAGTACATCATGAGATTGAATCCAAAGAAATATGTCTTTGGTGTGGATAGTGGAAAGTTGTTGGGATTCATAGTGTCACATAGAGGCACAAAGGTGGAAACAAATAAAATTGATGCAATAATAAAAATTCCACCTCCTAAGAACATTTCATAATTGCATAGATTACAAGAAAAGATTCAAGCTGTCCATTTTGTGGAATCCATGACAGATCATACTCTTCCCTTCACTTAGATCCTTAAGAAAGAATTACAATTTAAATGGAATGAGGATTTCCACAAAGAATTTGAAGAATTGAAACAATATTTGGCTAATCCTCTAGTGTTACAACCAATAGTTCAAGGGAAACCTTTAATTCATTATATATCAACTTCAAATCATGCCCTTGCAAGCCTATTAGTCCAACAAGATGAGAATGGTAAATAACATCCATTGTATTACATTATTTGAACATTGATTGATTATGGAACTTGTTATAGAACCATAGAAAAACAATTTTTGGCTCTTGTGTTTGTGACCAAAAAATTGAGGTATTATTTATTAAATGTTGAGGTGCCAGTTTATCACAAAGTTTGATCCTTTAAAGAACCTTTTTGCTAAAATGGATTTGTTAGGATGCTTAGCTAAATAGGATATGTTTTTAATTGAGTTTAACCTTAAGTCACCCTCAAAAAGAAATCAAAGGACAAGCATTGTCCGACCATTTAACTAAGGCCCCTTCACCATTAGGGTTACAAAATCAAGATTCTTTTCTTGACGAAAATGTGTTGAACATTGACGATAATGAAGCATGGGAATTATACTTCAATGGCTCTGAGTGTCAAGTTGGTTCTGGTGTTGGAGTTATATTAAGACATCCTTTAAGGAATCCAATTCCCTTATCCTACTACCTAAATTTCCTATGTACAAACAACACCACTAAGTATGAGGGTCTTATTGTAGGATTACGTATAGCCTTCTCCTTAGGTGTTCACCACATTCACATATTTGGAGACTCAATTAATCATTAAGAAAATCTATTGGTCCTATCAAGAAAAACATGATAAGATATCCATATCAAGAAAAACATGATAAGACATCCAAGTACAAAGACCTCACATTAACAATATTAGATTGTTTCACATCATACACCATTGATAATGTTCCACAAAAAGGATAATCGACATGCATATACAATGGAAAGTGTTGCTTCCTTTGTATCTCTTGATGATACTTCCTTGGACTGGGTGATCCCACAATACTAGTTTACAATTTTTGGCCAAATTGGAAGCTGAAATATTTTTTTCTAACTAAATCTTCACTTTTGGGTCTCTATAGTGGCTAAACTATGAGGAATTTGAAGATGATGCAAACTAGTGATTTGTGAAATTTTGTCTATAGATTCTAAATATGTTTTTTTCAAAATTTTTGGAATCAAATTGCATTTCTTTTTCTATCTCCTTCGAAAACTAGTTTTTTTTTAGTAAACAACATTTTTAAGGACTGATGCTCACTGCATAATGCATAAAATTATTTCCATGAAGGATAAAATAATAATTTTTTTGAATTTAGATTTGTAACTATGATATCCAGTGCTTCCAATTGGTTTCATAGTATTTTATTGAATATTTTTTTCCTTAATCAAGTTTCAAAGTTAAACTAATTACAATTTAGACATAGGCAAACCATATAATGTGTAACTTTTTTTGTATGTATCAAAATTCAATTTTTTTTTGTTGGATCAAGGACTTCAATATCTAGGACACTCATATTTTTCAATTTTTTTTTTTGATAATCTGCTATGTTTCCACATGTGTAGAACAAATAGCTTGATTTTCGGTGAAAAACCTACATTCACAAGAAATAAAAAAAATACAATAATAAAATTAAATTTATTCAAAATTATACTTTTTGGGAAGCTTATAATAAGGGCTACATATTTACAAAAAATAAATTTTAAATGAATTCATTTGATCCTCCAAAAGGTAAATCAAAAGTGGTTTTTTATCAACATTTTGATAGGTGTAAAGGAGACTCCATTATAGGAATGGTTTAAAACTAGCGGGGTTATATCAAACCCTGTTCAATTGGAATCCTTTAAATGGAAAATTTCAAGGTTTAAATCATTATATTCTAGAAAATTATGTCATTTCAACAAAAAAATAGGATCTCCTAAAAATTGTAAACCAATATTGTGGGATCAACTGACTTCACATTTGTTATTCACACTCTCATAGAACCATCAATAAATGATAACATAAAGAAATAGTGGTTGCTAATATTGAAGTTTCTCATGAGTGGTATGCATTGATATTTAACTATTTAAAAGATGTCATCTTTCCTAAACCAACCACTAAAAACACTAGGGCTTGTATACAAAAGTTGGCAGCCCATTACATAATTCTAGCTGATGTGTTGTATAGATGATCATTCAATGGTATTCTCCTTAGATGTCTTAAAAAATACAAAATTCCTGTGGCCCTTGAGAAAGCTAATGCATGTGCTTGTGGGGGGAATTTTGGAGGATGATCCTTGGTTCAAAGGTTAATTCATATTGGTTATTATTGGAAAAACATGGAACAATATTGCTTTAATCATGTTAAGAAATGTCAAAAATGTCAAGAACATAAAAATTTAATTCATGCTCCTAGATCCAAACTTCATGCTCAAGTTTCTATTTGACCATTTTCAGTTTTGGGTTTAGATTTGATTGTGAATATAGCCCCTCCCTCATCCTTAGTACATACATTTGTAATCACTGCCACAAATTATTCATGAAGTGGGTAGAGGAAATTCCTCTTCATTCCACAATTGGTAATGTAATCTATAATTTTTTTTTAGAAAACATTATTGCTTGATTCGACATTCCTTTAGATTTAAGAACAAGGAAGTTAAGAAATTTTTGGAAACATTTCACATTCAATGTATCATTTTTCTACACCATATTATCCACAATCTAATGATCAAGCATAAGCAACAAACAAAACAATTGAGAAAATCTTGTGAAAATGGTTAGTAAGCATAACAAAGATTGGCATACTCAACTCTCTTATGCATTATGGGCTTATTGTAGAAGTATTCACACATCTATAGGAAACACACCCTATAATATTGTTTATGGAGCTGATGCAATAATGCCTCTAGAGTTATAAATTCCTTCCCTACAAGTTTCTCTTAGTGACCTTATTGATAATGATGCTTATAGGACACAATGTTTCCAACAACTTTAAATGCTTGATGAATAATGTATAAATGCTCTTGATCATCTCCAATCCTAATTTAAAATCATGTAATGTAAATATAATAATAATGTCATTACTCGAGTTTTAAACAAGGGATATTTGGTGTTATATGAAAATCATGTAATGTCAATGCTTCTCCTAATGAGAAAGGAAATTCTAGCTTGAATTGGTTAGGACCCTATTGCATTGAATAAGTCTACAAGTATGGAGTGTATAAACTTAAAGAAATAGATGGTACACCCCTAAAAGAACCTATAAATGCTACACATTTGCACAAATATTACACTTAGAAATATTTTGAATAGTATGTATGTTAAAGCATGTTGTTAGATTAAGTAGATAGTTTTATATTTCATCTCACATTGCTTCATTTTCGACAAACATTATTGTGTGCCTTTAATTATTATAGGTAATAGAACCCACTTTCTCTAATTATTACTTTATGTTGAATACTATTCAATCATGTGTGTTGTATTAAATTAGATCATTTCTTTCATTTAAGTTTTACAAATTAGATCATAAGAGCATCCAGTTTAACATAATTACACTTAACCAAAAAAGTAGCATCTAGATAAATATTGGTGTTTAATTAGATCACATTAATCACATAACAATTGCTTCATGGATACATTTATTAAATAATCTCATCTAGATTGTTTGATAGATCATATTGACATCTAATGCATAGAAGAAAAAAAATGATTATATATATATCATAAGATTCATGTACATCATGATCACCATAGTAGCAAAATATGGTGTGTCATAATATGATACATATAGCAAGGCCTATGGCTACTAGACTTCTTAGGGTTTGGTGGTGGTTCCCATTGAGAGATAGTGGTTCAAGAGTGGATCATAGAGCTCATTCACTCTCATAGGACTTGTACTTGGCCAATGGTTATTTCCTCACATACAAGAGTTGCAACATGCTCTCTATCTATTCAATCCATATCTAGCTACACTTTTCTAAGCTCCACTTGCACCTTGTTGAGTTTTTATTGTAAGAAAGCTTGTGTCTCACTCTCAAAAGAAACCTAGGTGGCTCAAATCTCCTCATATGCAACCTTCAGCTACTCATGTTTAGCTCTCATTTTCTCCTCTCTAGCTTTAACCTCCTCAATCTCAACTCTAACCATATCAATGGTCCTCATAACATCATCCTAAGATGTCATCCATCATGATAGGGGTTGGAACAAGTCAACATGGCACCCTACATTAGGTGATGTCCTAAGCTTGATCTGTGTTGCATGGTGTGGGGGCATCGGTGAAATAATGCTTGTGGTGACTCGATTGAAGAAGTTGACCTAGCCTCACATACTAATTGTAATATATAAAACATGATATAAATTAGAAAGAGGCATAATCAATAAAATATACCAAATCTAATCATACATACAAAATAAATAATATCACCTAGATCACCAATTTGCCAATTGGGATCTTGATAGGACACTATGGGTGTTGTATTAGGACTCCTCTAATGTTTAGGGAGTGTGGTGGGAGCTGCATGACTACTCTGTCCATGCTTGTGGGATTGGATGCCTACTGTAGTTGATGGATGCACTTGGGTGATGTGAGGATGAGATGTATGTCTCTCCTCGAGGGCATATATGACCTCTATTGGGTCCTTGGGCTCCTCTCTTGATGGCTACTAATCCTCCTCCTCCTCCTCCTCAACTATTTCATCCTCATTGGTTGTATCTCCATCCATGATCCCATCCTCTCTCCCATCCCCTCGATATGAGAAAGGTCCATGGTTGCCTACAGGATGATCGTCAAGGAAGATGCACTAAGGTCGTGCTATCATCTACCACCTATCATATGCAATCGAGGTTCCTACATAATCTAATTCAGATGATGGGGGTGCATCTCACTCCTCATCATCCAAGTCACTTGAAGTGATGTCCATGAGTGTGGGATGATAGGCGTCTCCTGGTCTAGCATTACTACATGTGGATCTTAGGAATATAGGCCATGGGCTATGTGCTATCTATATATAACCATTTTTGTAGAGTCTTGTACAATCTCCATACTATTCCATCCTCTAAATTATCAAATATGACTCCAGTGCAATAGATCTCCACACTACCAGGATTTTCTAAGAGTATAAAAAAAATACTATGGGTAACCAAAGGCTGTCATCATGGGAAACCTAGCTAGTTTGGTGCATGTAATATTCTCAAACACCAATAGTTGAAGAAGTGTACAATGAAGAATACTCCGAGCCTCCTGATATACAAAGTGTCCAAGATCATAATATAGATGTGTGAGCATACTCCATACCTAGGCATATACTCTCTGGTGCTCCTCCATCTCTTGTATAATGTGGAAAAGGCCCCCATCAAGGTGTGTGCTAGGTGCTAGAGCTACAATGATGGTGATGCACATGATCTAATGAATCAAGGGAACATCAACATACCAAAGCCACATGAGCTTGATGCAAGCTCTAGAGTTAGTGGGGGATATGCAACAACCAATGTAATACTGAATATCATGTCTCATCTATCGAGGTGTATGAAACTAATCAAAATGAATGGTCTCACCTCAAATAGGACTATTGAGGTGTATGAAACTCATCAAAATGAATTGTCTCACCTCAGATAGGTAATATAAATATGTGGTGAATGTCCTAAGTATAACTATCATCTCCCTTGTCAAGAGATGAAATGTAGATGTAGCCACGTTCCACTACTCAACTAACACCAAAATCATAGCATCATGATACCTCATATGTGGCTTGAGGTATATCTAGTATAATATAGTGGTATGAAGAATATGATCCTCCTCCTGAGTAATTCATGTGAGATGATCTTAAAGAAGGGAAAACAATCATCCTCCCAAAAACTATTAGCCGCATGGTGGGACCTTTAAGAAGTAAACATAAATTATCAATAACATGGTAACATAAGTAGCTGAAAAGTTAAAATCAAAGAAAGACTAACTCAAGACATAGTCACCATTCTAGGATAGGGATTCCATTTTGGGACAAGGCTAGCCAAAGTGTACATTGTTGCCCAATTTGGACATAGATGTCATGAATTTTGAAAAACGCTTAAAAATAGTGCAAAATATTAAAGTAAATTACAGGGAGAAGGTGTAGACAACTCACCACCAGTGTGATGGTTCCCTCCACAACCTCATCTCGCAAGATCTCTAGTCTTAGGGGATCATATGGTCATTGGCTCAACATCTTCACTCCTCTACATGAAGGTATCTCTCTTAGAATCTCCAAATAGTAAATTTGAAAATGATGGTCAAAAAGATGATTTTGCACTAACATATGGTAACATTTTTAAATAGCATGTTCCATTCAAATCACCATAATGGGGGCTCGTTAACTCTAGTTTCGATGTCATTTTTTGCATTGGATTCATAGTTCCATCCTTGATCATATCCAATGTTTATTGATAGATGGTGTTGTGATCTAATAACCATATGGTAAGCATTACCATCACAAAGTTTGACAATTCAATGTGGTTAGATTGCTACCCTAATTGTACCTCCATAAAACAGGAGGAATCAAGGGGCATACATCTACCCTCGAATTTGGTTCTCTATAGAATTTGACATGTTTATTTGTAATCATAACATGGTTTTGAATAACTAACAAATCAGTTTTGTAGGATGCGGTTCCTAACATTGTGGTTTTGTAGATGACTACACTAGGGGCTTCATTCTCCCATTCATGAATGATTCATAAAATCCATATGAGTATCCTTTTTATGAAGCATGGTTTATTTTCAATACTTTAGTTTGCGTATGCACGTAGTGTCATATGGCTAGTAAAGTGGGGACTAAATGTAGCATAGAAAATTGTACTCCCTTGTAGGTGCTAGTAAATTTTTATTATTAATTTGAACTTATTTTAGTGACCCTTGCATTCATGCATTTTCAACATCTCCTAGATAGGATCTAATTCCCTTTATTATGCATTCTAAGGCCTATTTTTATTGTTTTCTAAAAAATTGCAAGCATTGAATAAATGCAACCAATTATTATCTTTCTCTTGACACTCAATGTCTTGGAAATCTGGCTAGGACCCATAGACCCATCGGCTTATGGGCCCCCCTTCTTATCCAGGACCCAATTTTTAATGTGTTGTTGGCAGTATTTTAACATTCAAATTTCAAATTTCAAATGTTGGCTTTCAGGATCCAATCTTTGGGAAATTAGAGAAATGCCTATAAATACCTAGTCTTTTCACCATTTCAAAATAGGAAAACATAAATAAGAAATAAGAGAAGAAAAGAGAAGAAAGAGATCATTCTGCCACATTTGAATTTGTAGGTTTCAAACTTATTTTCAGATTTTGATCAAGTCCTAAGCCATGATTGAAGATTGATGCCAATAGAAGAGCATGATGGATTCTAGGTTTGGGAGTTGCATTTGGCCACTTCCTTCAACCTAATGTTGTTTCCTAGTGTTCTCATCTTCAAGCTTCATCTTATTTGCAGCCTAAAGAAAGATATCACTGCATTTCAGATTTATTTAGGGTCTTTGACTTATCCCCAATTAGATTTTGTTATTTTCATATATGAATCTCTCTCTAACACACTTGAGTAGGGATTATTTGCATTTTGGCTCATAACAACCTTAGATACACTTAAGGTTAGGTCTCACACTATATTTTATTAGATATTTGGCTAATTGTGGAGGTTTAAATACCAAAATAGGGGTTTGGCTGAGGAAAATCCTCATATAGCCACCCCAAACCATCTGTTTTGTAGATTTATTGCAAGTATAGATCCAAATACAAAAGGTTTTTAGGGAAAGAAACAAAGAGCAGATAGAAAGCTACATGATCAAGTTTTAAAGTTTTGATAAGGATTACAAAGACCCATACACCCCTAGGAAACTAAGTCCCTATATGCATGCCAGATCCAACTTTTTATGACAAGTACACATCATGAGACACTTCCCAAATCTTCCTTCAAATTATTGTTCCAATTTTTGTGCTTCTGAAATATTGCATTTATTATATTAGGTCATATACTCTAATTAGGTTAACCATAAAAAATATTTTCTAGTCCATTTTAAAGGCCACAAGAATGTAGATCTAGGTATGATTGACTCATCTTCATGGTTGAAATTTAGTCTATTCACCTTGTTGATTTGTATTCTAATGTACTTTTGAAAAAGGAGGTAATTGATCTTAGATTTCATGTATTAAACTTAAGGTTCCCTTTTCACATGTTACAGTTCAATCACTCTTCCTCTTAAAGATAGACCAAAACAATTAGATGTATCATTCTCTATCAACTCGACATTGGACCAATTTCATATTAATTAAGGCCATCCATGGCTACACTCCATGAATGCCGTCCCATTGGTTATCCACAAGTGCATAAAGTTTCCTTTTGAAAATAAAATATACACAATGCATCATAGTGGGTTTAATCCTTTGTCTTCTCATGGAAACCTTTCCTTAGATTATTTTTGGTCTCAATCCATTAAACCAATTAAACCTCATGAAGATTTGTTTTTCAGATCATATCAAAAGTTTAAGGAAAAGAACATAAAAAAATCATGCTTGTAATATTCATGAAAGTGATAAGGCGATGGTTGTTCCTCCCACCCCATAAGTTGTGGATGAAACCATGCTTGAAGTAGGAGTCCTTCCAAATTCACAAGGTATATTTTCTAGAGTCCCTCCACCTATATCATACAAGAGACCAAGAGATAATCAGAATATTACATTTGTGCCATCAAAAGAAAAGAAACTTTATAGACCTAAAGAGAAAGTAGTTTCACAACCCCTAGTGGTTCCTTCAGTTCCTCTCCCCAAGGGAAGAAAAGAGGCCAATGGTTGATAAACCCACTCTTACCCCTTCACAACTTGAAAACCAAACAAGAAGAAACAAAAATTCTAAAGAGTGTAGGTGCAGATGTCGTGCTATTACTTGTGAATTGAAAGAAAAGAACAAAAATGATCAAACACCTATGCAAAAAAATCAAGAAAAAATACAAATTTCACCCAAACATGACATTGAACCATTTATTACTCAACCAAAATAAAGAATGAAACAAGAACATACAACTAAAATTTTCATAAAACCTCCCATTGTGATAAACTTGGATGATGGAGATGAAGATGTTAAAATTGATGAACAAGTACATACAAAGCTATCTTTATTGTTTTAAAAGTCTATGGAATTAGATGGGGGAAATCGTGATGATCCTAATGATGAGAGTGACTCACCATGTGTTGAACCTAGTGATGCTCTTAGTATGACACTTTCTATAGTCCCTTTGGATAGTTTTCTACCTTCCATATATGATGAGCAAGATTGGGATGCAAATGATTTTCTTTAGATTGGCTCACATGTGTGCAAAATTCTTTTCTATTTTCTTTATGTGTTATTGTGTTTGCTTGCACATGATGTGATCCCTGATGTTGTGTTTCTTAGCATGTATTTATGTTTGTGAGTTTATTTTGGAGGACCCTTGTTGCTCCATTGGTACAAGTATACAAAGAAAACAAAATCTGTTGTGACATTCTTCTATTTGTACGACCATTATTTTATATGTTGTAAACTTTGTTCTTTTTGTCTTGTGTTTTCCTTTTGGGGATGATGTGAGAAATTGAGACATTTGGGTATCTTCCATGTTGATCCAAACATGAGTTTTTTTTTCTCTATGTGTCATTTTTCCACTGTGTTCGTAGTTTCATGAAAATTTGGGGAATGATGTCAATTTCAAGCTCATTTACACTATGGTAGAAAAGATGTATAGTAACCCTAGATTTGTGGATTCCTTATGTGTTCATCTTTTTTTTTTTGTTTGTTGTGTTGCATTTGGGGAAAACCCCTTCTCATGAGCTATATTCATTTGAAAACATATAATTGGCATAGGGATTTCCAAATAAGCTCTCATGACCATTATCACATGACATTTACCAATTTGTTTTACCTTAAATCAATTACTCACAACATGGTGTTTGGAAATTAATTTAAGGCTTGGGGCCATACATTGGCATTTTTGCTTTCATTTTTTCATGTGTTGGACTCAGTGATGCATTGACGTTGACATTGGCATTTTTTGCTTCACTTTGTTCACACATGTTGAACTTAGTGATGTGTTGGCATAACATCTTGTATCACCTTACCAAAATTATTTGGGAGTATAATTCTTGGGATGGTTGGCATGGATACCCACCTAGTGAATGTTAGACTTCACTAGACCTTATATGTTTCTCATTTTTCTACTTTGTCTTAGGGGCTCACCTAGTGAATATCAGACTTCACTAGCTTGTCATGCCTTTAGTTTGTGATTCACCAAGAAAATATTGGACTTTGTTAGCTTCTGAGTCAAGAACACCTTTGGGTATGGATCCTAGCATAATGAAACTTGATATTTCATTAGTATTCATACCCCTCCTTTTCATTTTGTGTATACATTGTGTATAATTATGTATGTTGTCTTGCTACATTCATACGTGTGTGTTCCTTTGTACTTATGTTGGTTTGCCATGAGATCTTGAATCTTGGAGGCTTGAACATCCCCCTAGATTCATTGTCATCCTATCTCTTCAACATTTGGACAAGCAAACCCCTCTTGATATATATTTTACTTTAGTGCAAGTCTTAGTGTAAGTTCATACTCTCACTAAAGTGGGGGCTAAATGTAGCATTGTAAATTGTCCCTTGACAATTTCACACTATGTTTGCTCCCTCCTAAGTGCATGGACCTAATTAAACACCTAATTTCCTAAATTATGATTTTCATGGCCCATTTTATCATTTTTTGACAATTTTCAAGCATAAAACAAATGCATTCATTTAATACTTTATCCCCATCTCCTTAATTCCTAAAAATTGGGGTTGGAACACATTCTAGTCCCCTTATTTTAGCTCCAAATTTGAAGTAATGCTTTTTCAAGCGTAATAGCTGAGGTGAGAAGATGTTGCTGCCATAAGTCCTTCGATATTGAGGATACTAGAAAGCACCCTAAGACCCGAAATCCTAATGCAACAAAAGCAACACAAAAATGATGAACAAGAATTGTAGTTCAAGCTAGACGTTGATGGCATACCAATATCAAGCATCTTGAAACCTTGAAAAGTGACAAAACACACAAGGAAAAGAAGAAAGAGGGGAGAGGAAGGAAAAGAGGGAAAGGTGAAGAGAGAAAAAATAGGAAAAAAGGAAGAAAAGGGAAAAGGAAAAAAGAAAGAAACGAAAGAAAGAAAAAACACACAAAAAGAAGGGGGGGTCCTCACTTTGTGAAAGAGAAATGTGGGACATGGGTGAAAGGAACAACACAAACTATGAAAGAACAATAATGATATGATGCAATGATAAAGATAAATGTTCAAAGATGAATGATACCTATACTTGATAAATGACAATGATAATGATTGAATACTTGAATGCTTGATATATCTTGATTATAAAATTTCTATAGAGATCTTGGCAATAAAAGTGCTAGAGATATTTGACAATAAAAGTGCTAGGGAGATTTTGAAAATAAAAGTGCTAGGGAGATTTGACAATAAAAGTGTTAGGGGGATTTGAATGAAATGAAAGCTTCTTATTTATACACTTCACTTAACATTTGATCAATGGTGGAGATTGATTTACAAGATCAATGGATAGGAAAATTCAAAAATTCAAATGATAGATTTAGAAAAATAATGGAGTAGTATTGAGATGGGTGACCTCCTGAGAAGGCCTAGTGCTTCACCTCTGTGAGCATCACCTAGATGCAATGAGTGCTAAGTGGACCATTCATTGTCATGAGAGATGACTTATTGTGAACCACTACTCATGAAACAGGGGTCAATGCATTTGACTTGTAAAACTACATGGTTGAACCTTGATAGCAATATCACAATTTGACATGCTATGGAAAATACCTCCTACTTATCAATTGATGAGCTAAAGGGGCTCTATAATGAATGCTTCATAAGGAACAACACTTGCTGAAGGTTTTGGAAATGGGATCGCAAGCTAAGTGGGATTAACCTGGGGAAAACTTCATTGTTAAATACGCTTGAGTTGGAGTAGTACTGGGATGGGTGACCTCTCAGGAAGGCCCAATGCTTCACCTCTGTGAGCATCACCCAAATGTAATGAGTGCTAAGTGGACAATTCATTATCATGAGAGATGGGTTCTTGCAAACCATTACTCATGAAACATGGGTCAATGGGTTTGACTCGTAAAAATACATGGTTGAATCCTAATAGCAATATCACAATTTGACATGCTGTGAAAAATACCTCCTACTTATCAATTGATGAGCTAAAAGGGCTCTATAATGAATGGTTCATAAGGCACAACACTTACTAAAGGTTTTACAAATGGGGTCGCAAGCTAAGTGGGCTTAACCTCGGGGAAAACTCCATTGTTAAGCATGCTTGAGTTGGAGTAGTACTAGGATGGGTGACCTCCTGGGAAGGCCCAGTGCTTCACTTTTGTGAGCATCACCTAGATGTAATGAGTGCTAAGTGGACCATTAATTATCATGAGATATGGCTTCTTCTGAACCACTACTCATGAAATATGGGTCAATGAGTTTGACTCATAAAACTACATGGTTGAACCCTAATAGCAATATCACAATTTGACATGCTATGGAAAATACCTCCTACTTATCAATTGATGAGCTAAAGGGGCTCTATAATGAATGGTTCATAAGGTATAACACTTGCTGAAGGTTTTGCAAATGGGGTCGCAAGCTAAGTGGGATTAACTTGGAGGAAAAATTCATTGTTAAAGGTGCTTGAGTTGGAGTAGTATTGGGATGGGTGACCTCTCGGGAAGGCCCAATGCTTCACCTCTGTGAGCATCACCTAGATGTAATGAGTGCTAAGTGGACAATTCATTATCATGAGAGATGGGTTCTTGTGAACCACTACTCATGAAACATGGGTCAATGAGTTTGACTCGTAAAACTACACAGTTGAATCCTAATAGCAATATCACAATTTGACACGCTGTGAAAAGTACCTCCTACTTATCAATTGATGAGCTAAAAGGGCTCTATAATGAATGGTTCATAAGGCACAACACTTGCTAAAGGTTTTACAAATGGGGTCGTAAGCTAAGTGGGCTTAACCTCAAGGAAAACTCCATTGTTAAGCATGCTTGAGTTGGTGTAGTACTGGGATGGGTGACCTCCTGGGAAGGCCCAATGCTTCACCTCTATGAGCATCACCTAGATGTAATGAGTGCTAAGTGAACCATTCATTATCATGAGAGATGGGTTCTTGTGAACCACTACTCATGAAACATGGGTCAATGAATCTAACTCATAAAACTACATGGTTGAATCTTGATAGCAATATCACAATTTGACATGCTATGGAAAATACCTCCTATGAATGGTGATCCTAGACCTGCACAAACACAAAGAAATAACACATAATTAGTATATTATGCAAGTTAGAAACAACATTCCCCATAAGATTCATTTGAAATATCAAGAACAAGAAATAAATGAAGAACATGAATAAAAACTATCTAATCTTGCTTAAAATAAATAAACTCTC